>CM031967.1:2941312-2978812 GCA_018749465.1 Paracanthobrama guichenoti
ATTTCCATATATAAAATTGAGTATTTCATAATCTGCTCAATACTAGACTTAACACATAAACCACATTTAGTTGGCAAAGAATGCAGCAGTGAAAATATCCAGTATATGCAGTCCTGTGGTAGAAGGGGGACAAACATATATTGAAGAAGAAGTCTTCAAATAATCTTAGTATGTACATAAAAGTTCATCGTGATATAAGAATATCCTGTATTAGTAAAAATTTCCTTGCTAGTCCAAAGAAAACCAGGTCACAGCAAACGAGAGCTCTCAGATATGTCACTCATTGACGCCATAGAATGTGAAACTACCAACAGATTAATCTGTACGGCTTGTCTCAACGACTTGGTGGGAGCTTAACGGATCACATGCATCGGTTAATGAAATATTAAGACAGTGATATTGGCGCTGTGCCTGGTTGTGAAGAACACAGTCGCTGGTAGCTTCCTTCAGATTCTGAACACAGAATATGGTTGAACTTGATGCACGAAGATCCATGCTCACGTAAATATAGCACGATCGCTTGTAAACAAGACACAGCTTTCGAGACCGGGATTATAGACATATTGAGATTAAAACACAATGCTGTGCCTTCTATACTGATCCGGACCGAATAGTGCAACACACTAATGTGAGTAAAACATGTTTTAATATGATAGTATTGTATTGTTACAGACTGCGACACTTAATGATTATCTTATGATTATGACTAAGTGAGTTTGTGACCGTGTGTGTGTGTGTGTGTGTGTGTGTGTGTGTGTGTGTGTGTGTGTGTGTGTGTGTGTGTGTGTGTGTGTGTGTGTGTGTGTGTGTGTGTGTGTGTGTGTGTGTGTGTGTGTGTGTGTGTGTGTGGATATATCCACTAATTGGTGGGCCAAGTAATAAAAATAACATTCATATTAATTGCAGGTGGATGAGATAATTGTGTGTTTGTTTGATAAAGACATATCAAATATACGAGCCCTGTGATCCGGTTGTTGTTTCTCCACATTGGAAGTTTTCAAAACAATTCCTACATGTACTGGGACGGGGAGCTGAAGCTCATTATTATGCAAAAACTGTTATCCAATTACAGCAGTGTAGCCTGACAAGCCAGACTCGCGCCAAGATGTTGGGTCTGGGAACTCCCATTGGCAGGGCTCAACACGAGGGCGGGATGAACGTTGTCTTTCAAATTACAACCAACCAGAGCAACGGAGAAGGTGAGGCCAAGCCAGTTGATAGATTGAATCCTCGCCGTATCCAGTCGCATAAAACTCCAACACATCTTTCTTCCTTAAGAATCAGTAAGAACTTCCAGTGCCGCTTCTTTTCTCGAAAAAGCTTAATTTGAGTTGGCGCCAAAGCCGATTGAAAGACACCGCCGTCGGCCAGCTTCTTTGTTTTCAAGTAGCACGCGCGGAACTGCCGCAACTCTGCCGTCATTATGTTAACCTCGCCCACCGACTTATACAAAGTACATGTGATTGGCCTGACTCAGAGTTTGGTTTTTAGAGTTGCTAGATTCACACTCGTGGCAAATTAGATTTGCTGCTGCTAGGGTGCGCCTAGATTTCTAGGCTAATAGCAGTGGGCAGGAGAGAGTGTTCTACCAGTGTAGAAAATAGCCTAGCCTATTACTTATTCATTATGATGTTTTTTTTTTTTTTTTAATGTAAAACCATAAACGTCATAAGTTGACCACAGACAACAGTATACTTTTTTTTTTTTTAAAAGCCAATTCATGACACCTTTAAAACTTTCCATTGCACAAAAATGTTCTTCAAAGTGTAAAAAGTTTCTTTAGATTATTGGAAATATTATTCACACTGAGGAAAAAAAAGGTTACTTTAAGAACTGTTCACTGAAAGTTTTCTTTGGGGAACCAAAAATGGTAAAAAAATTATTTATACTGTCCGAAAAGGCTTACTAAAATCCATGCAACTTTTTTGCACTTATTTCAAGTCTTCTGAAGTCATGCTGAAGGAATTGGAAAATAATCAAAGATATTTGGTTTTTGAAATGAACAAAGACATTTGCTTTACTGTTTTCAACCCCATCTCTCTCAGGAGGGCCATTTGGAATTCCTAAAGACAAAGAAATGCTGAAGGCCTGTAGGCCAAATGTGTGTCACACCTGTAACACCGTGGGGAAGTTTGGTCTGATTGGTCAGTTTGAATGTCTCACATTAGGTTTCAGTCACATGGTCAAGGAATAGATAAAAGAAGATTGTAACTGTTGCTCTGGCTCTTTATTCTCTGGCTTCTCTTCTTCTTGGGCTTCTTTGGCTCTTCTCTATCTCTATCTCTATCTCTCAGGTAACATTCATGCTGGGTACGACACGGTATAAGTTTTCATCATCTCATACATTTATTTTGTAACTATTTTAAGTGTAACCATAACTAGATTTTGTCATTAAATTCTTTCAGTTACAAATGATGTGCTAACTAGTTTTGATTTGGTATTGACTTTGAAGTGTTACCTATTGCAATACAATATAGTCACATTATAGCCACGCTCCCCCACATGTTTAGCTATTGTAACTGCGCTTATTTCCGTTGTTGGTATAAGCTGCAGTGGTGGTAAAGACGACGAAATGTACAGTTTTCTATCATCTTGCTGATAACGCTTCTTTAGTAATTCGCAACCCTGCAGTCAGAACCACTGTAGAGGATCCACCCTTACAATGCAATGGATATATGTGAGGAACAGACAAGCTGTTATTTACCTGAAAATCTTCTCAAGTCTCATTTTACACCTGGTTTGACATTACTGCTAGCTTAACATCTCCTTTTGTGTTTTACAGACGAAAGGAATTTGAAGAACATGAGGGTGAGTAAATGATGACAACGGTTTCATCTGTTCCTTTAAAGAGAACGATTCAAGAGTTCAGTAGTTCACAGTCAATATCAAACAACACATGACTGATAACATCTGAGGAGCAATTCAATTCATTTTTATCTTACAAATGTTAGAATGATTCTGCTTAACTTTGAGGAAATCATCCATTATTCATTCTCTTGGCTGCGATTCAACCTTTTTATTGCCGGATGCATCTTTCCCCTTTTTTTCTTTCAGCTTCTCTCATTCTTTCAGTATCATTCGTTGTTAAATTGGTTGTTCTCAAGCTTTGGGAATTTATGAAATCCTTAGAAAATAAGTTCTTAGTTACTTTTCATACCAGGTGAAAAATCTAAAGCAACTCAGAAATTAGACTTTCATTAAAAGCGCAGATCAGCTTTGGATAAAGCAGGTCTCTCTGTCTCTCTGTCTCTCTCATAACCACATGGAGAAACGTTCATTATTTTAGCAGCCCTTTTCTATCGGAACCCCTTCTGGAAGAGCAGGGAAGTGAGACAGTGTGATCATACAGCATCTCTCCATCCTGGCATAAATCCTGATTAATTATTATGCCTGAATTACCAGAGAAAGAGAGCGCGAGACAGAAAGTGGTTCAAAGCACAGCGGAAATCTGAACCAGCTGTGCAAGCTTCATTCTTCATGTCGTAAAGTATTTTTCGTATTTTTCATTCTTAATAACTGGGCTCGGTGCCTTTAGTCATTTGCAAATGCGCACACACACATTGACATTATCCGCAAACAAACATTCAAGTAGGTTTAGGAAGGCAAAACCTGAAACGGACCGCTTAAACAATAGAGTAGATCTTTTACAGGGGTTAGAGAGAGAGTTTAGAGCGGACTGATCTTGAACAGCCGTCAAAACTCATTCATTTAGCAGGATACCCTAAGCTGGATGAGTTAATTTGGGGAAAACAAGTCACGCGGCATTCAGTGGGAATAGGTGAACTTCACAAAAACACGTTCGGGTCACATTTAATGCCATATTTAGCATCTTTATAGTGATGTAGGAACTTTTTTGTTTAAATTTTAAAAGTTTCAAAAATGTGTATAAGTGTGTAAAAATATATATTATGATTATATATATATAAATAGTAATTGCTATTATTCTGTGTTTTTTTTTTTTTTTTTTTTTTTTTTTTTTTTTTTTTTTTTGCATCACTTTCATCACTTTCATGTTATTGGAATTATATGCATTTAAATTATACTATAAAATAACGGTACACATATTCGTACCGAACCGTTTCGGTACAGGGCTTTCGGTTCGGTGCACGTGTGTACCGGGCGCTCCGAATGCAGGCTTTAACAGTTAACAGCTTGTTTTACGTGCGGAAAACACTTCAATCCGAGTTCCCACACAACATATTAAGTATTCAGTCCATTTTATCACGAAATTTGATGCTCTTTAATGTGACGTGACTGATCACTGTATCGGGTCAGTTCAAGTGAACGTGATCGTCTGTTCCTAAAGAATAAACATGAATTACCATCTGATGGTATGTTGAGGATACATTACAATTTACTGAAACGTATCATATGTCGTGTAATCGCTCAGTGTTTCAACGGCGGAAAGACGTCAATAAAGCTTGAGAACAATGAGCATCACATTTACCTCAGGAGTCCTTCAGTGTCCACAGCTGTGAGTTCACTAGAGAAAACAACTCTCTCACTGAATATATGACCTATATTAGCCTATATATGACCTATATTAGCCTATATATGACCTATATTAGCCTATACATTCATTATATTAGTATATATATTCACTATATCAGCCTATACATTCATTATATTAGTATATATATTCACTATATCAGCCTATACATTCATTATATTAGTATATATATTCACTATATCAGCCTATATATGACCTCTATATACTAATATAGTGAATATATAGACTAATATAGGTCATATATAGACTAATATATTCACTATATTAGCTTATATATGACCTATATTAGCCTATATATTCACTATATTAGCCTATATATTCACTATATTAGCCTATATATTCACTATATTAGTCTATATATTCACTATATTAGCCTATATATATCATTATTAGCCTATATATTCATTATAGCCTATATATTCATTATATCCTATATTCATTATATTAGCCTATATTCATTATATTAGCCTATATTCATTATATTAGCCTATATTCATTATATTAGCCTATATTCATTATATTAGTCTATGTATTCATAATATCAGCCTCTATATTCACTATATCAGCCTATATCACTATATCAGCCTATATATTCACTATATCAGCCTATATATTCACTATATCAGCCTATATATTCACTATATCAGCCTATATATGACCTCTATATACTAATATAGTGAATATATAGACTAATATAGGTCATATATAGACTAATATATTCACTATATTAGCTTATATATGACCTATATTAGCCTATATATTCACTATATTAGTCTATATATTCACTATATTAGTCTATATATTCACTATATTAGCCTATATTCATTATATTAGCCTATATATTCATTATATCCTATATTCATTATATTAGCCTATATTCATTATTAGCCTATATTCATTATATTAGCCTATATTCATTATATTAGTCTATGTATTCATAATATTAGCCTCTGTATTCATTATATCAGCCTCACTATATCAGCCTATATATTCACTATATCAGCCTATATATTCACTATATCAGCCTATATATTCACTATATCAGCCTATATATTCACTATATCAGCCTATATATTCACTATATCAGCCTATATATTCACTATATCAGCCTATATATTCCTATATCAGCCTATATATATTCACTGTATCAGCCTATATATATTCACTGTATCAGCCTATATATATTCATTGTATTAGCCTATATTCATTATTAGCCTATATATTCTTTATATTAGCCTTTATATTCTTTATATTAGCCTTTATATTCATTATATCCTATATTCATTATTAGCCTATATATTCTTTATATTAGCCTTTATATTCATTATATCCTATATTCATTATTAGCCTATATATTCACTATATCAGCCTATACACTATATTAGCCTATATATTCACTATATTAGCCTATATATATTCATTGTATTAGCCTATATATATTCATTGTATTAGCCTATATTCATTATTAGCCTATATATTCTTTATATTAGCCTTTATATTCATTATATCCTATATTCATTATTAGCCTATATATTCTTTATATTAGCCTATATATTCTTTATATTAGCCTATATATTCATTATATTAGCCTATATTCATTCATTAGTCTATATATTCACTATCAGCCTATATATTCACTATATCAGCCTATATATTCATTATATTATCTTGTATGCTAATGAGTTGGTCTCATTAGCAACAATGATGAGACAAACTTCAGGAGCGAGGTGAGCCGCCTGGCCAGGTGGTGTGGCGACTACAATCTCTCTCTGAATGTGGAGAAGACGAAGGAGATTGTTGACTTCAGGAGAATGCACACCCAGCACGCTCCTCTGACCATCAACGGTGTGACCGTGGAAAGGGTGAGGAGCACCAAATTTCTGGGCATGCATATCACAGAGGACCTCTCCTGGACCGCCAACACCACAGCACTGACCAAGAAAGCACAGCAGCGACTCTACTTTCTCCGCAAGCTGAGAAGAGCTGGAGTCCCAGCCCCCATCATGCGCACCTTCTACAGAGGCACCATCGAGAGCATTCTGACCAGCTGCATCACTGCGCATCCTGCCGTAAAGCACTTCAGCGCATAGTGAGAGCAGCTGAGAAGATCATTGGTGTCTCTCTCCCACCCCTCCAGGACATTTATAACTCCCGGCTCCCCATAAAGCCCTCATTGCGAGAGACCCCACCACCCATCGCACAGCCTCTTCAGTCTGCTGCCATCAGGGAGGAGGCTTCGCAGTCTCCAAGCAAGGACCAGCAGACTGAAGGACAGCTTCATTCCCCAAGCTGTCAGGGCATTGAACTCCCTCTCGACTCTACCGACCCTCCCTCTTCTGCCCCACGCACCTGATCTGGGAATCACCCCCCCAGTTCTCCTCCCTTCATCTTCATCTACCTCATTATATTGTCTCTCTGAGGAATTGGTCTCCCCTCTTACAGACTGCCTTATGTGAAGTTTGTTTGCACACAATGTGTTATTTGAGTGTTGATTATTATATCTAAAAATAAATAGCAACTGAATTTAGGCTAATCGTTTGGGCTCTGTTAACCTTTAATATTATAATGTGTAAGTAAGGGCTCCTATAGTTTACAGCATTATCTTTAAGAAACTTTTAGTTATAGTTGAATTAATTTAAGGACCGAGACCATTTGTTCAGTAAACCACTGTTTAATAAAATTAAAAGCAACTTTATATTTAGTTTCCTCTCCCCTGCTGTACTGAACCGTCAGTGTGTACCGTTACACCCCTAATATACGTGTACTTTAAAATACATTTTATTGGAATTATATGCATTTGTATTATTATACTATTAAAATATATATTCTCTGCTCCACCAAAACAAAAATAATTATTTAACATTTATATGTATTTATATATATAAAACTGTCACTCAATTACAGTGGCAAGAATATGGAAAAAGTGGTTTAATGGCTCCTAATAGTCTTTAAAAACAAACTTTATCTTTTATGTACAACATAATTTTAATGTGAAATGTGATTCACCCAAATATAGGGGGCATTTAAAAAGAAATGATGCTTCTCCGTTTCTGCTGAATTAAAACAAACATATGATGGTTTGTACTAAAGATATTTGTACTTTCCAGCCTGACACTTGGTGATAAAATGCATCCCCTCCTCACGATAAGTCCTGTCTGTTTCCATAGCAACCTGCTGCTATCAGCTGGCAGATACCCAGAGTAAAGCGGATCCATAAGTTTGGGGGAAGACTTCTTCACTCGCAAACTACCTGCTTCGAGTTCCTTCGAACAAAGAGCTGAAATCAGAGCACTGATGCTTTGAAGATAAAGAGCGGGGGGAAATGCTTGCGGCAGCTTCAAGAGACCAGTATGATCCCGACAGGCCACACTGACCGTTGTTTCCAACAAAGATCAATGCATGTCCATCTGGCCCGGTCAGTGCCCAAATCAGACATAAGGAGAGAAAGAGAGAGTTTTAGCTGATATAATGACGGTTAAACCGTTGGCATCAGCCAAACACCCACTCTGAGGCGTTCTGGATCTGGCAAGCGCTGGCATTAGTCATTTTACAGTCACAATGACGTCTCTTTGAAGTGCGCGTTTATCGGCCGGCTGAATATTCCTGCGGTCTCACTCATGTTTTCTTCAGTATGTGGTGGTGATGATGATGATGATGATGATGTCCCAGGGGTGAGAGATACTCAGATGTGAGTCAGATTTCCATGACAAATATCTGCCCTACATGTTCTCTGAACATACAGCCTGATGGATAAGCCATGTTTATTTGATAATGAGACAACAGGACTGTTATTATCTATTGCAGTAAAACAGTAACACAAATTGTTATAAAGCCAAGCATCCTAGCCACATTTTTATTTTATTTGTGTGTGTGTTTATATATATATATATATATATATAATCTCACACATACACACACCCCGATCAGACATAACATTATGGCCACTGACAGGTGAAGTGAATAACACTGATTATCTCTTCATCACGGCTCCTGTTAGTGGGTGGGATATATTAGGCAGCAAGTGAACATTTTGTCCTCAAAGTTGATGTGTTAGAAGCAGGAAAAATGGGCAAGAGTAAGGATTTGAGCGAGTTTGACAAGGGCCAGATTGTGATGGCTAGACGACTGGGTCAGAGCATCTCCAAAACTGCAGCTCTTGTGGGGTGTTCCCGGTCTGCAGTGGTCAGGATCTATCAAAAGTGCTCCAAGGAAGGAACAGTGGTGAACCGGTCCACAAGGTCATGGATGCACGTGGGAAGGCTGGTTGAATTGATGCACATTACACATGGGGTATAACGAGCGGAGGCTGGTCCGATTATTCAGGCGCCGCCTACGCTCTCCAGGTCCAAGAATGATCAAACAGACGAGCTACTGGAGCTCAAACTGCTCAAGAACTACTCATCCATGTGATGTTACTTTGACACGTACCACCTACCTAAGCATTGTTGCAGACCATGTACACCCTTTCATGGAAACGGTATTCCCTGGTGGCTGTGGCTCTTCCAGCAGGATAATGCTCCTGACACAAAGCACAAATGCTTCAGGAATGGTTTGAGGAGCACAACAACGAGTTTGAGGTGTTGACTTGGCCTCCAAATTCCCCAGATCTCAATCCAATCGAGCATCTGTGGGATGTGCTGAACAAACAAGTCCGATCCATGGAGGCCCCACCTCGCAAACTTACAGGACTTTTAGGCTGAGAGAATTTTTGGGTGAACTATACCTTTAATGTTTTGTTTTTTTATTGATATGGAAATATGATTTTTTTTTTTTTTAATTTATTAAATGATACTCTTAATAAAGAAGAAATTAAAACTGCCAGTAGTTGGCAGTTAATGTCTAAATGAGTAAATCATTGGTTGTGTCTGAAATCGCCCCATATACCCTCAAATAGGGCTCTGTTTGAGGGGACAGCCATTTGTAGTGGTGTCCGAAACCATAGTGGGACGTTATCGAGTGCACTCATTCAATCCCACAATGCACTGCAATAACGGATGTTCACTCAGTGGCTGTCCAAATTCACTCTCTTGTTTTCATTCACTCCTTGAACTGTACAGTGGACTAACATAGGGATTAGTGAGCAAGGGTTTAGGGGGCAAATTTAGGATTCAGTTAGAATGAGCCTAAAATTCAAGATATCAGGGCAAAAATGCCCCTGTATGAGTTTTTGTCTCATATTTATATCATTATAAAATTAATCAGCCATTAAGTCATTCATTCATTCTATTTGTTAAAATGGCTGATTCATTCAGTAAATGACTCTTTATGAATGAGTCATTGAATCATTGGTTCACCCGATTGATTCACTCAAAACGCAGAGTCATTCAGAAACGAAGCACAGCTGTGTGTTGCTCGGAGACACACAACAGTTCTGCTCTGGCTTTATAGATAATATTTTCGTTGGCAAAATTGAGCAAAAGCAGACAATATTTTGTCCAGAACACAATATTAATATTATAAACGTTACGTGAGGGGTATATAAGCTCAGAGACGAGGATGAACAGGAGACAGGCACTTTAATAATCAAACTCAGGAGAACTAACAACGCATCTACCATGTAACCAGGATGAGAACACTGAGGGAGAACTGATGGCTTAAATACACAAAGCAAATGAGAATAACGAGGTGATAAACGAGGCACAGGTGAATGATATAACTAATTAACAAGACTGGGGGAAAACTAGGACACAGGAACTGAACTTGAAACACAAGGAAAACAACAGACAGAGCATGCATGTAACAATTAACTTCTAATTTATTGAACTGTTGTATAAAATCAATATCACATTTGCACTCGTGCTATTCAGGACAAAAACAACACTCATGTGATATTGTGCATATTACTCGTGGTGATATTACTTAACTATATAATGATATAAAACTCAAAAACTCATACTGGGGCATTTTTTGCTCTGATATCTTGAATATTAGGGTCATTCTAACTGCTTTCTATAGGTTCCATCATGCAGTGAGTTGTTTCCCTGCTTCATGTTTGTCACCATTATGTGTAAATAATTAATTTAAATAATATATTATTTCTCTACTAGCTTGGGCCACTCTGCTTGGCAACGCCCTGGAAACCACCCAGAACACCATAGCAACTGCATAAGAACACCTTGGCCAACTTCACCCACACCTCTCATAACTCATGAGATTTCCCCATCCTGATCTTCACCTGCTATAGCTGAGGGGTTTCCATGGCAACAGGCATGTAGCGGGAACTGATGGCATTGTTGGAAGACAGCTCACATGGAGTGCTGAGGGCTTCCTCCCTCTCTTTCTCTCTGTCTCTCTGTCTCTCTCGGCTGCACAATATCAAAAGAGTCCTTAACGATTTACTGAGGGAACTGACGGCTTCCCTACTAGCATGTTGTCAGCTCTCAGCTCTGCGATCCACAGCAGATGTTTGATGCTGTGATAATGACATCAGTTTTGCTGGTATTGCACATTATGTATTTGTTATACAGCAAATTCACCACATAAATATTGTTAAATGCGTTGTTAGTGACTCATCTGTAGCATTTAAATACAGTACAGTAGCTTTCTGGCTGTACATTAGTTTAGTAACGACATGAAGTGCAGTCTAATTGTGGATTAAGAAGAACAGTGACAGGACATTCAGACTGGATTCAAACCCACATCTCTCATTGTTCAACATGTCTGAAGCATGTGCTCTGTCCCCATTTCTGGTTATTGTCATTAATAACGCTTGCACTTAATTGTGAAGTAATCTTCTTCTGTTAAGAACGTTGATGTAAATGTTTTTGTTTTTGCAGGGGAACACGACTCATTCGTAATCATCATAAGATTTCATGGGAGATTGAAGATGTGCTAAACTTTCTTTGGTAACATCTCTGACTGTTTACGACAAAAGGACGCCCGCCACAGACCGACAGCCACGAGCTTCTGCAACAGCAGTGACAGATGGGGACTGGTTTTCCTCACAGATTTGCCAAAAACCACAAAACATCAGGCGTTTGTGTTCATCTGGCACAACCGTGCAAGTCCCCTGTAAAATCTCATGTCTCTAGATTATTTATTTATTTATTTATTTATTTATCCAGTAATAATAAGAGAAAATTACATATATATATATATATATATATATATATATATATATATATATATATATATATATATATATATATATATATATATATATATATATATATATAGTAAAGCCACAACACAACACGCACAACCTTGAGGCGGATGGGCTACAACAGCAGAAGACCCCACCGGTAACCACTCATCTCCACTACAAATAGGAAAAAGAGGCTACAATTTGCACGAGCTCACCAAAATTGGACAGTTGAAGACTGGAAAAATGTTGCCTGGTCTGATGAGTCTCGATTTCTGTTGAGACATTCAGATGGTAGAGTCAGAATTTGGCGTAAACAGAATGAGAACATGGATCCATCATGCCTTGTTACCACTGTGCAGGCTGGTGGTGGTGGTGTAATGGTGTGGGGGACGTTTTCTTGGCACACTTTAGGCCCCTTAGTGCCAATTGGGCATCGTTTAAATGCCACGGCCTACCTGAGCATTGTTTCTGACCATGTCCATCCCTTTATGACCACCATGTACCCATTCTCTGATGGCTACTTCCAGCAGGATAATGCACCATGTCACAAAGCTCGAATCATTTCAAATTGGTTTCTTGAACATGACAATGAGTTCACTGTACTGAAATGGCCCCCACAGTCACCAGATCTCAACCCAATAGAGCATCTTTGGGATGTGGTGGAACGGGAGCTTCGTGCCCTGGATGTGCATCCCACAAATCTCCATCAACTGCAAGATGCTATCCTATCAATATGGGCCAACATTTCTAAAGAATGCTTTCAGCACCTTGTTGAATCAATGCCACGTAGAATTAAGGCAGTTCTGAAGGCGAAAGGGGGTCAAACACAGTATTAGTATGGTGTTCCTAATAATCCTGACAGGTGAGTGTATACACATACACATACACACACACACACATATATATATATATATATATATATATATATATATATTACACATACACACACATATAATATATATATATATACACACACACACACACACACACACACACACACATATAATATATATATATATACACACACACACACACACACACATTTATATATATATATACACACATATATAAATCAATAAATACATCATGTAAAACAATAGCTGTTTCATAACTTTGCACATTTTATTTCTAAGCATTTTATTTTAAATGTCTGCTAGTTGACATGTTATAAGCAAATGCTTTATTAAACACAATCAATACATCACATAGTCCATCTATTTATCAAAGCTATAAAAGATGGTTTTAAATTATATGAGCAAAAGCTGGTCTGTCTGGTACTGTATCTCAAAAAGTGGGATGACATAGTAACTTATTAATATTTAAGCATTTGCAAAGTTTGGACATCCCAATTAGTCACATTTGAAAACAAAGCAATGCACATTTAAAGCTGTTCGTTTATGTTCTGTTTCTTCCTTCAGGAGGACAAAGATCGACCTGTTTAACATTCCTCTCCACTCCAGGACCTGCTCTCGGAGGACATGGATTTAAAGGGCAACCGGTAAGGAATGGGGCTCCTCGTAAAAATGCATAATGATGTTTCAAGCCTGATATACTTGTAGAAAGAATTGTAGAGAGGGGAATAGTAGAAGATAAGGGTGCTTTCTGCAGAATAAATGTGATTAGAAATGTAACTCGCGGGCCAAAGAGAGTCATAAAGGTTAGGATTACATGTCACTTCTGTTTGGTAGCAAATCTTTGATAGCATTTCTCTTTAACACAAACTTTCTCTCTCTCTGTTTTACACATAATATGGGCTCAGCAAGACCTCTGCTCACTAAATGCCAAGCTGGCCCCTGTCGCTGTGCTCTATGACAGCTTAATAATGACTTTCCCAGGTGCACAATGGAGTCGTGGTCCGGCTGCGTGGTCACCAACCCGGTCCCGACCTCCTCAGGTCCACATTCACGACACCCGTAGAGTCAGTAAATGGGTTTTCAAAGCCCAACTCAAAGGTTCAGCGCTGTTTTTTGCATCTATAGTTAGCAGTTCTCTTTGTGTTTCCTCAATCGACATCACAAATGTGACTCGCAGATATAGACTCTGATCTTAGCTGGTCACCATGACCTTACAAAAACACATCAGGATTACTATAGTTTCCATCAAAATACCGTAGATACTGAAGTTATTGTAGTGTCATTAGTAGCAGAGCCATCTGAAACCGTTTAAAGGAGAGCCCGTATTCAATAACTATATTTTATTGTAATATCAATTAGGGCCGGACGATTTATTGAATATTCATATTTGTGAAAGCATCTTAGTTACACTAATCATTTGTTCGCTTTTAACTAATCAATTCAGTGATTCCTTCCGTCATCACTCAAAAACATCAACAATTTTCCATTAAAATGATTTGTAAAATGTCGGTAGGTAAACTTGGCTGTTTATTGTTATATTGGTAAAAATAAATGAATGATTCAGCATCGTTCTTTCATTTAGAGAACATTGTGTTTTTCACCCATGCATTTATTTTTAGTTGTTTACTGTGTTTTTCTTGTTTAGTCCATTAATCTAAGACTCTGGCTCCAGTGTCTGTGTGGCTGAAATGATGGTTCCTCAGAAAGGGGAAAACTTTTTAAGCCACTGAGTAAATAGAAAATACCCTGCTTATGGTGACATTCTATAATATAATATAATATAATATAATACAATATAATTAATATAATACAATATAATAATATAATATACAAGTTTATTTTATATGCATTTTATGCATCTGTTTATTTCGTGCATTTGTTTATTTATTTTTTATTCATGCATTTTTTGTATTTATTTATGCAGTTTTTCATTTATTTGATATGCTATTTATTAATCTTATAAGCGTCCGTTTATTTTTATGTGTATTTTTATCTATTTATTTATTTTGCATTTATTTATAAATTAATTTTATATGCATTTAATTTATCTAATATCCATTTTATTCATTTTGTTTTATTTTATACGCATCTGTTTGTTTTTATGTGCATTTTATTATTATTTATGCATCTTTTTGCATATATGTGACCCTGGAGCACAAAACCAGTCATAAGTCACATGGGTATATTTGTGGCAATAGCAATAATATATTATGGATCAAAATTATAGATTTTTCTTTTATGCCAAAAATCATTAGGATGTTAAGTAAAGATCATGTTTCATGAACATATTTTGTAAATTTCCTACCGTAAATATATCATAAATGTATTATTAGTAGTAATATGCATTGCTAAGGACTTTCTCAATATTTAGATTTTTTGCACCCTCAGAATCCAGATTTTCAAATAGTTGTATCTCGTCCTATCCTAACAAACCATACATTAATGGAAAGCTTATTTATTCATGATGTATAAATCTCAGTTTCAAAAAATTGACCCTTATGACTGGTTTTGTAGTCCAGGGTCACACATTTATGCATATATTAATTTATTGTATATGCATTTGTATTTATTTTATGTGCATTTTTATTATATTTATGCATTTCTTGCATTTATTTATGCATTTATTCATTATATGCATTTTATTTATTTGATATGCATCTGTTTTATGTGCATAGTTTGATATGCTTTATTTAATTATTTAACTTTATGTTATTTAACTATGGTATTTTGGTGGAAACTGTAGTTGTAATCTTAATTAATGTTAATTTCAGCTTTTACTAATGCATGCGTCTGTTCATATTATTTAATGGACCTGTTATATAACCGTCTAAAGTCTATGAAACAAAGATGTGCCAGTCAAACAGAAATGATCTACTCTTCATCAGATTGAAGTAGCTGATTGCCTGAGGTCGGAATCGTACAGTTGTTAATGTGAAAACAACCACAGTCCTATAATATTCCATGGGTAATTTATTGAAATAAGTGAGCAGTGAGTCCCATCAAAGTCAGCATGAAGAATCCACAACTCTGAGGGCTAATAGGAGATTATGTGCCGTCTTTGACATTCGTGCACCATTTTCAATGGAACTGTGCTCATTATCAGAGTAATTACACTCGTTTTAGCACCTAATCGTGTGGCAGAGGTATAAGCAGCGATAGCAAAGAAAGCACATTTCACGGTTTGGCCTTTATATAAGCAGAATTACTGCAAGGGCCATCAGGGGAGCCTCTTTCTTCAGCACAAATATTATGTCATTTAGACAACAGGGAAGTTTGTGAGGTTTTGACTTATAGAATCATGATCCAAAATATCTGTAGTTAAGATGACACTGGAGCAAAAAGCAGTAACCCCTAATTCAGGAAATAAATGAAGTGATTTGGGGATCCTTCTGAAAACTGAATAAAAAGGATACAAGCTATTACGCTGCGGTTTGAGCTAAAAGCCAAACTTTTTAGGAGCTGCTCAGCACGCTGACATTTGCTTGGAAATTGAAAGGCATTTTGCAGGCAGAGAGTGACCTTTGAGCGAGATGTGAATTATCTCCCACATATCTATTCATGCGATCGCTTGTGCGTTATGAATAGGCTCATAGCTTCCAGGGTCAGCTTCCACTTATGCTGGTTAAAGGAGTAACCTGACCTTCGCACACACAAGCTGTGGATCTGCGCTTGACAGGAAAGCCGCATTGCTTTGGCGAGGTTGCGCTTGCCGTTTCACGTGCACTTTGGTTCCATTTGGACGAGGTTTTAACATCTTGAACAGAAGCCCACGCGGCCTGCTTCAATACTTCATTTCAATAATTCAGCATGGCCAAGGACAAAGTGTGTCTGTTCAGTATGTCTTCAGATGCTGAAATCTGTCACACATGGTACATGGCACCAGGATGCACTATGGGAAGAAGGCAAGCCGCCGGAGGCAGTGTGATGCTTTGGGCAATGTTCTGCTGGGAAACCTTGGGTCCTGCCATCCATGTGATGTTACTTTGACACGTACCACCTACCTAAGCATTGTTGCAGACCATGTACACCCTTTCATGGAAACGGTATTCCCTGGTGGCTGTGGCTCTTCCAGCAGGATAATGCTCCTGACACAAAGCACAAATGGTTCAGGAATGGTTTGAGGAACACAACAATGAGTTTGAGGGGTTGACTTGGCCTCCAGATTCCCCAGATCTCAATCTGTGGGATGTGCTGAACAAACAAGTCCAATCCATGGAGCCCCCACCTTGCAATTTACAGCTATTATCTTGGTGCCAGATACCACAGCACAGGGTCTAGTTGAGTCCATGCCTCGACGGGTCCGGGTTGGTTTGGCAGCAAAGGTGGGACCAATCCAATATTAGCGATATTCTAATATTGGATCATAATGGTCATAATGTTATGCCTGATCGGTGTATGTGTGTTTTACTTCTTTCTTCTTCTTTTTTTTTGTTGTCAGAAGTGTAAAACCTAAGGACTGGATAAGAATATATGAACAGCTCTAAGTCTAATCTAATGCCTCACACACACACACACACACACACACACACACACACACACACACACACACACACACACACACCCTGATCTGAGAGCCAGTGCAAGTGCCAGGATCCTGAGGGTCAGGAAACTCTTCCTTTTTCTCTTAATTAGCTCACTGGAATAATTGCCTTTTTCTCAAGGATCTGTCATATGCTAAAGATGGCAGAAAGGCTTTTTGAAACCTTTGTAATAAAGCTGCAGAGGTTTTACTCAGGAGTTTCTTTTAAAAAGAAAAAAAAAAACACTTTATGAAATTCTAAAGCAAACCGGAGTAGAATTGTCTATCAGCTTCCTTTGCTATTACTTCTGTATTGGCATCTTCTTCAGAAAATGTAAAATGTCTTCCAGGATCCGATTCCTATTTTCTGTAAGGATCACATTTTCCTAGAGGTACGGTTGGCTAGAGCGGATCATTTCCCTCTAGGAGAAGTAAATTGACCACATCGATCGAATGCCCAGACTTAATTACGTTTGATTTTCTTCAGGTTACTTCCTGGTCTGATAGTCATCAGTCATCTCTAACGAGCGCTCTCGTTGTTGCGACAGTGGAGATGGATTTCAGAATCTGATTGGCTTGTTATCCGTTCAGGAGGTCGAGTTGAAACTATTGATCATTTGGCTAAAAGTGGAGTCTAATGGGTCTATATCACAACGATGAAAGCTATTAGCGGAGATTCAACGATATGCTGCGACTTGTTTTATGTTTCAAGGTATCTCTGGATTTTTGGAGTTGAAAACCACACGAGTAATTGGAGCAGAGTAGGGAGCAGATCTAAGGTTTTCCACCCACATGTTCATTAATGAGATGGATTTCAGGATTTCAAGCCATCCGAGGGCAGATTCTAGATAAAGACCAAGACATTTCCTGTACATCAAATGCAGATTTATTAAACTTCACTCTGTCTGTCTCTTTTCCACTGTCAATTTCACGCTTTTACACTCTAAAAAAAGTGTAAAGTGTTTTCCCTCATTCTGGTGTAATTATGACATCTACCAGCAGGAGCTAACTTTGCACATTGCTAAGGTACTATGGGTGCTAGGTGGTTTCTTAATGGCCCCAAGTCTTCAAGTCCTCAATAATGTGCAGATGAGAAATAGTAATCATTCTTGTGTTAGCAAACACTAGTATCAGTACTGAGATGGTCTCAAATAAGTATTCAAACATACACGTTCTTATTCTTCAGTGTTAGCGACTGGCTTCTGTTCAAGCTTTACTCAGTTAGCCATCTGAAAGGCAAGGCCTTTTCCTGCTGTCTATGAGAAACATTTGCAGCATGAGTGAATCACGGCATCAAGCGCTGAACGCCGGGTCTTGCGGCTCTCAAGTGATTTGTTAAGTTCGAGTCGCAGTCTGTGTTGGCACAGCAAAAAGTCATGATTCCCAACAAAACTGAAAAGAAAAACAAAGTGCTCATTGTGCTGCTAGCTCTTTAGTGTGCACTTCTTCATTGTGTTTTTACCACAGTGAATTAAGTCACAATATTAGCTCTGTTCCAAAACCTAGCTTGGCTGTTTGCTATCTGCAAAAGTACCTGATCAGTAACAGAGCTTTTGTTATGGGGTGAATTCAGTTCCTGTGTGCTTACAGGAGTTTGAAGATGATGTACTATTTCCTGAAACCCATCTAGCGATCGAGTGAACATGTATGCCAGACTGACAGGACGCCCCGAAGAGAGGAGCACATCAATTTAGGTTAGTCAGACAGCTGGTCTGGTTATCCCACAGGCTGTGTGTGTGTGTGTGTGTGTGTGTGTGTGTGTGTGTGTGTGTGTGTGTGTGTGTGTGTGTGTGTGTGTGTGTGTGTGTGTTTCGACCTCACTACATTCACCATTTCCTGTTACCATGTTTTCTCCAGAACCATGCTGTCAATCCAGCACTAACCTGGCGTTC
This sequence comes from Paracanthobrama guichenoti, assembly GCA_018749465.1. NCBI lineage: Eukaryota > Metazoa > Chordata > Actinopteri > Cypriniformes > Gobionidae > Paracanthobrama > Paracanthobrama guichenoti. The sequence continues at coordinate 2,960,172 of CM031967.1, forward strand.
CAGCATCCGCTGACCTCCGTTCATCACCAAGGACGTGAAACCCTAATAAAGTATGAGACATGGGACCAATCCTTCTCTCCTCTCCTTTGGTCACAGGTGAGTTTTCCTTCTCCTTGAGTCTGTAAAACATACAGTGAGCTCTACAGAAACTGAGTGTCCCGGTGCGCTTTTTAAAAGATTCCCCAAGGCGACACAGCATCTCATTACTGGATTTACACTCCATTAAGAGTTTGACCAAAATTCTTTTTTGGAAAAATTTAAACTTGAAAGAATTGAAAATAATCAAAGATATTTGATTTTGTAAAATGAACAAAGACATTTGCTTTACTGTTTTCAACCCCATCTCTCTCCAGGAGGGCCATTTGGAATTCCTAAAGACAAAGAAATGCTGAAGGCCTGTAGGCCAAATGTGTGTCACACCTGTAACACCGTGGGGGAAGTTTGGTCTGATTGGTCAGTTTGAATGGCTCACGTTAGGGTTTAAGTCACATGGTCAAGGAATAGATAAAAGAAGATTGTAACTGTTGCTCTGTCTCTTTTTTTCTCTGGCGCTCTCTTCTTGGGGCCTTCTCTTTGGCTCTTCTCTTCTTTGCGCTCTTCTCTTCTTTGTCTCTCTCTCTCTCTCTCTCTCTCTCTCGCTCTCTCTCAGGTAACATTCATGCTGGGTACGATTAATGGTATAAGTTTTCATCATCTCATACATTTATTTTGTAACTATTTTAAGTGTAACCATAACTAGATTTTGTCATTAAATTCTTTCAATTACAAATGATGTGCTAACTAGTTTTGATTTGGTATTGACTTTGAAGTGTTACCTATTGCAATACAATATAGTCACATTATAGTCACGCTCTCCCACATGTTTAGCTATTGTAACTGCGCTTATTTCCGTCGTTGGTATAAGCTGCAGTGGGTGGTAAAGACAAGAGAAATGTACAGTTTTCTATCATCTTGCTGAAAACGTTTCTTTAGTCATTCGCAACCCTGCAGTCAGAACCGCTGTAGAGGATCCACCCTTACAGATGGTGCGAAACCCCGGGAATCCTTGCAGTGAATCTTCTGAAATTCATCAGAATGAGGACATTTTTTCACAGTTGATCTTGTGAATGGATTAAAGCTGACCTTTTGACCAAGGAATTGGTAAGTCTGTTTTCATTGTTTATGAATTGCATGAAACAGAAATTAGAAGGTTTTAAATAGCTTCAATAGTCCCATTACTGTACAATCCGAGAATATTCAGATTATCTCCTCGGGGATGGAAGGGAAAATTTCTGATAACAGTGACTTATTGTTTGCTTTATGGAGTGAAAAGTTGAGCCTACCTTGTCCAAACTCAAGACAGAGTATATTGGAATTAAAAGTTCAGATGATGAAATGATTCGATGGTGGGACATAATTGGCAAACACCAAAAGAAATCAAAACATGGTAAAAATAATTGAGGCTTTAAACTTCATAAGTTTTAAAAGGCTACATAATGTGATACCATTTCTATTATCAAGTCTAGATGAGAAATGTAAAGAAGTGCATTCTAAAAATGCAGAAGCAGAAAAGTCTGAGGCAAAGATTCAAGATCTTCAAGCACAGCTAGATAAATTACTAGCTGAGCAGTTCGCCCTGACTGAAAAGTGTAAAAATCACAAGGAGACCATTGCAGATCTCAAGGCTAAGCTACATGCTAAAAGTTCATGTCTCCCAAAACGCTTAACAGCGATGGGACTAAAAAGCATGTTCACTTCTTAGATGAGCTGACTTGCTCTAATGAATCTGAAACGTTTAGTTCAGAAAATGCATGTGCAACTCAAGAAAGTGTGCCCATTTCAGTTCTTAAGGTGATGCAGTACCGTAATAGCGCAGAGTCATGTACCAGTACGCATGGTGTACAAGCATTAGAGAGTCATGAAAATCCTCAAACTCCAGGAGAACATAGCATTCAATCCTATGGCAAAGAGAACAGGTTTTGCAGTTCTTGTAGGAAAATAGGCCACTCAGAGGAGAGATGCTGGTCACTGGGTAAAGGTCGACCTCCACCTTATTTTCAGAAAACTAGGAAATCACTTTCTAAGAGTAAAGATCAGCGCTCATTTGCAGGTAAAACTCTTAGTGAGTTAACCGCAGTGTTCATGCAAGGCCTTCAGCTGTTAACCTCACTGGCTAGTGGACTAGCAGTCTCATAGCAGTGAGTTTAATAGTTAAACATCTAAATTGCAATGATCCTGTTTGTATTTTCAAATTTGTAATTGTACTAAACACATTGTGCGCATTGAACACACATTATAGTTGTTTGTGTTAATATATACACATAGACTAGTTAAGTTTATTCTTTAAAACACATGATTGCTTTACTTTAAGTGTTGTATGAAACACTTAGGATAAAGGTTGTTGATGCTTTGCATTCTAGGCCATGTATCTTGTGAAAATTGGAATAACTTTAATACTGGAATTGTTTAGCCATATCCAGTTTCATGTGTTTCTATGTTGAATTTGTTTGTCTCCTGAGTGGAAAACTCTGCTATTTTCCATATAGCTGCAGTAAAACCATGTACAGGAGCATAGAATTGCCATGTGGCTACAGTGTAATTTACAACTGCATTAACCATGAAAATGCTTTCATCACAGCAGGATTCAGTACCTTTGACCTTTGCACTTTATCATGCTCCCTAACAAAAACACTGGTTTGAGCCAGACCACACTTCACTCACATTCTCATGCTGGCTTCCTGTTACAACAGGACCAAATTTGCATCACAATTGTAAAACCTCCTCACCGTGTTTGGGGCATGATTTACACATAGCCACAGCTAAATGCAGCCACATAGATTTGATCTTCACAGACAAAGTCAAATCTACATCAGCCTCACAAAATGTATTCTATTTTATTTAAGTCTTTACATCTAGACTGTATTATAACTGTGAATTTCTCCCAGTTATTGTTTTTGTTTTTCTTCAGATTTACTAAATCAGTTAGTTATTATGTGTCTCACCAAGTTAAATATCAAAATTTACGTGAATTTATGCATTTCTCATTCTTACCTAAGTGCAAACATTTATTTTATCATTGTATTGTAACAATGCATTTGATTTTGAACTTATTTGATTTCTGAGGCTTTGTATTTTGTCCATTTGACTTGCAACAATGTTTTTGGACATCTATGGAATTTAATTTCTGTATTTGGTTACACTGAATATTTTGCTGATACTCTTCATGAAAAGGGGGATTTAAGCCAACAATGATTGTTGTTTTGTTATAAGGCAATTTATTTTTAATGTTTCCAGAAACAATGTAAGAGCTTGTGAGATCTTCTTTTATTCTCAACCTTGACCAGTTTATTAAGTACATCGATTTAATGGCTTATTGCCAGAGACTATTTTAATCTGACCACATCAAACTTCTGACCAATGACAAATACCATGTATGCTTTTGTTCTTTGTTGTGCTATATGTTCTTTTAATCACAGGATCCCTGCTGCACAAGTTCACATCCTGTTTCCTCAGAAAGAGGGACAAGCGTTTGCTCTAACCTTCAGTGACTGTTCTCAAGGTGTGAAGGATTCAATGGACGTTTTGCATATCAATGATTGGTGCAACACCATTTGATGGAGCCTTCTCATGCAGGACTGAGAGGAGAACACTGAAGACTGACCAGCTGCTTTTGCAACAAGTGTGGATGAGAAGTCTGAAGATGACATCTGCACACAACAGAAAGCATGTCTTTGTGGACTGTGCCACCTTTGTACTCAATGATTGTGGCCAATGGTGCCAAGAGGGGACTGAAAGAATTGAAAATAATCAAAGATATTTGATTTTGTAAAATGAACAAAGACATTTGCTTTACTGTTTTCAACCCCATCTCTCTCCAGGAGGGCCATTTGGAATTCCTAAAGACAAAGAAATGCTGAAGGCCTGTAGGCCAAATGTGTGTCACACCTGTAACACCGTGGGGGAAGTTTGGTCTGATTGGTCAGTTTGAATGGCTCACGTTAGGGTTTAAGTCACATGGTCAAGGAATAGATAAAAGAAGATTGTAACTGTTGCTCTGTCTCTTTTTTTCTCTGGCGCTCTCTTCTTGGGGCCTTCTCTTTGGCTCTTCTCTTCTTTGCGCTCTTCTCTTCTTTGTCTCTCTCTCCCTTCTCTCTCTCTCTCTCTCTCTCTCAGGTAACATTCATGCTGGGTACGATTAATGGTATAAGTTTTCATCATCTCATACATTTATTTTGTAACTATTTTAAGTGTAACCATAACTAGATTTTGTCATTAAATTCTTTCAATTACAAATGATGTGCTAACTAGTTTTGATTTGGTATTGACTTTGAAGTGTTACCTATTGCAATACAATATAGTCACATTATAGTCACGCTCTCCCACATGTTTAGCTATTGTAACTGCGCTTATTTCCGTCGTTGGTATAAGCTGCAGTGGGTGGTAAAGACAAGAAATGTACAGTTTTCTATCATCTTGCTGATAACGTTTCTTTAGTCATTCGGCAACCCTGCAGTCAGAACCGCTGTAGAGGATCCACCCTTACAAACTCATTTTGGTGTATTTGAACTCTATCTATGGTGTTTTAGACATGTATTTTTTAACTTTTTCTCTGAAATATTGAGGTATTGAATATTTTTTAATATTTATAGAATGTCTAAAAACGACATGAAATTGAAATGTTCCTGGTGTTATTGTGCATGATTCATCAGGGGAAAAAAAGATGGGTTTCATTATCTTTTATCAAAATGTAACAACTTTCTCTGCCTTTAAAATAATTGTCCCCTTCTGCAGTTCCGACTTAGGAGTTTGAGAATTCTAATTATGACATGCTTTCAAGTAATTTTCATTGCAATAAAACAGATGTGTTGTACAAAGCTGTTCATTTCCCATCAAAGACAGAAAGCTTTTTAGTGTAAATGCAGAGTATTATATAAAATGAAAAGTAAACAATGTGTATTATGCTGCGTTCACGCCATGTCGTAATTACCGTAATTACGAGATGACAACCTGTGATGTTACTCTGAGCCGTTCTCCTTTGACTCCTTTGACTGAATTATGTGCTTCTGTGCCAACACTATCAGCGCCAAAATGATTCTGCAGCAGTCAGGCGGTACAAGCGAAGACTATATCACTCACTTGCACGCGCAATATGGCGAAATAGTCCCGTCTTCTAAAGTAAAAGAGCCAATCGCTGATTGGTAAAGTAATTGCATCACTGCAGCTGCAGTTAGAAGCTCCGGTTCCCATAGAAATCTGAGACTCACGCTTAGGGCTGCACATGCGCATTGGCTCGTCTAGCCTGAAAAATTATCTTTTTTTAACGCTGTTTGAGAATAAGAAACAACATTTATGGGACAGTTCATGTCAGATTTTGTTGCTGATTTGAAATATGTTATTTAATTGTGAGTTCGCCAAGCAGTTTTTGAGATTCCAGGATTCCCCCATTCAAATAGATAGGACTTGGTCTTGTATGCCTGAAATAGCTGCCTGGAGGCATTGCAAATATGGCCGCCGAGTGAACAGACTTTCCTTGAAAGGGACTTTGGTACAAGTCAGAGCTCTCAGAAAATGTTCCAGCTTTCTGTGTTTTCACTGTTATACGTTAGGGGGCACTATTGCACATCTTCTTGTAAGAGTAGAGAATCTCCGGGTAAAAAATACAGGTAAAAAAGGAGCAGAAACAAGTGACAAAAGCATTGCTTATGCACAGGGGCGTAAGCAGGGTTTTATAATCACTGATGTCCCAAATGTGAGCTAGTTAGGGGGATTGGGGGGAATGGTCGGCCGAGAATATTTTGATTTCTCTGATCTACATAAGTGCATTTTAAGACGTTTGAAGGCCAAAAAATTGGATAACAATAGCTTTAAAACCAGTCAGTGGGCAGTAATCATTCATCAATACTCTCTCCTCATCTCCATCACTCGTTCTTTTTCTCTCAGTCTCCTTATCTCTTCCCCTCCTAAAGCTGAGCTCTGACTAATAGTCTTTTCATTTCCGTCTGTGTCAGTGAAGAAAGTAAACATAGGGTCAACTGATTTATATGTTTATGAATCATTTTCTTAGACATGTTAATTTACTGAAGGCTACCAGGAAAGCTAGGTAAATACGTTTATTAAATTCATTCACAATATGTACACATTCATTATTAATCTTATGCCTAATATGATGAAAACGGCTTTGTTGATGTTTCTTGTCCTCTAACATTGACAGATGTTGACTATAATTATTACATACATGAATGCTACCTAAATTATGAGCTATATATTAAATTCAAAATGGCGAAATTAGACCAATGATATTTAGTTTTTTTCCACCCCTCCACGCTCCAGTCAAATCTGAATTTATAACATCAGGTACTACCCATGGTTATTTAATGCTGAATATCCTCCGAAATACTGTCATACGTCTTGCGAATGTCAATCCAATGTAGTCTTTACCATAAAATCCGGTGAATTCCAGTGTTTGGAGTCAGTGGTGCACAGCAGTGGATTCCCCGTGTGTCCGGCCGTGCCCATCTGAGGGGCATTAGTGCTCCGTGCTGCGCTTGACTTGATCTTTCCAGAGACCAGCTACATAAACCTGCCTGTTGAGCTCTACAGCACAATGGCCTTTTATCTAGTAAGCTCCAGATCTCTCCTAAAAGAAAATAAGAGCTGCCGTTTGATAATGTTCATTTGAAATCATGTCTGATTCTCCGGCTCAGATTCTGCTGCTTTAACAATACCACTGGGAATAGTCCAGTGGTCCAATAGACCAGTGTTGGGAAAGCTACTTTGAAATTGCCATGTCAAACGACAAGTTACTAATCATTTTAAAGGGGCTCGACTACAATCAAGCTACTCTTTTGAAAAAGTAGTTAAAATCAAGTTTTTACTGTTGTTTATATGTCTATGTGGTGTTTTTAATATGCTTTCAGAAAAGCAATGTGCAGAACACCATTGCTGAGTATTTATCCTTAAAACTGCAGTGAATCAAAGACGGTTTGAAATCGCTGGTGATTCTGACATCACAAACTACCTTGTAACCAATCAAATCCAATGAGTGGAGGCGGGATAATTAGCATATTTATTGTGTACTCATTTGCGTATTCATTCACATATACCAAATTGAGCAAGGGTGTAGTTACATTCAAGGTATTTTAAGGCATGTTTTTTTCACAGGATAAATGGATAAAATGATTGACTACAAGGGAACTTTAAATACAAACTACGGAAGCCATTTATTTAAAAAAAAAAAAAAAAAAAAAAAAAAAAAAAGGAAAGAAAGAAAAGAAAAGAAAGCAAACACTATTTTATGGCAAAAACAATTAGGGTTATTATTTAACAATTATTTAAGGATAATTTATACATAATTAAAATAATATGTGTGAATAATATATATGTGTTAAATGCAGATTATATACTTATATATATTATATATACTATTATATACATACATACATATATATATATATATATATATATATATATATATATATATATATATATATATATATATATATATATATATATAATTTTATGTGCTTTTTATTTTATATTTGTATTTTGCATCAATTTGCATGTTAATTTTAGTACTTCAATTTATTTCAGTTGACAAGGTGACATTGTTTTAATCTAATATGTATGAAATAATTATAATACTTAAATTTAGAATAGATTACATTTTTTTACTGTGTGGAAAAAAAAAAAAAAAGAAAATGCTATATATTTTTTATTTTATTTAATTCTACAATTAAGTCTTTCTACTTCAAAATGTCATTTTTAATTCTATGTTTCTTGCCATTTGTTTGTAATTGAGAAATGTACTAGCAACCTCAATAGTGTCTACACCCATTTTTCCCCAGTATAGTTACATTAGTAGTGTCGCTAATTCTCACAACCTTTGATTGTTTTATTCTTGCAGGAATGATCAAAAGAAATCACATCTGTGTGGGGATGTGGTCAAGCGCTCAGAAGTTTTAATGTGGTTGGTGGCTAATGACACTAGTGGCTAATCTCCTCTCTCTATTTATAAAAGAGTTTGAAGATAAGGCTTGACTTGAGTGAGTATCGTGTCATCTAAACCACCGGGATAGGTCAGATGTCAAGAGGAATTTTATATTGCTCTCCAGACTGTCTCAGATGTGATTTAAATAATAAATCACATGATTTAACAAAGCGTACATACTACAGTATAAGCTTTGTGGGTAATTAAAAATACAGTAAAATTGGTTCTGGCTTTAATTAGGTCCAGAGTGTCCCAGGAGAATCTCTGTGTTGAGGTACCTGTTCTGTGGAAGGCTCTGATTGGCTGAGGGCAGGTGTGCCGCTCTGTGATTGGCTGGAGGGAGCAGTGCGACGTCTTTGATCAAGCAGCTGCTCTGGATAATCAGAGGCACGTGAATTCCCACAGCTCGTTATCTTAAGAGGTGCACCAGCAGGTCGGCGCTCACGCTGCCAGATCACTCAAGTGTCGTACCGTCACATAGCTTAACTAAGAACAACAACAACTTTATCTTCGCTGATAACTAGCAGCAGACGACAGTTTGCAATTTTCTTGGCTTGCGCGAAAACCAGTGGTGCCTTTACTTGTACATGGAGTGGGCCTACATTGTGCACTTTGGCAACTTAAACATAATTGCAATCCTCTGGTAACAACATTTCTTGCTCTCACCTCTGGATTGTGGTTAGAAAGTTGAAATCACAGCGAGTTACAGCGTCTACAGATCAATGTACACTATTGTTCAAAAGTTTGAGATTTTGTTTAATACTTTATTCAGCAAAGATGAATTAATCAAAAGTGACACTAAAGATATTTATAATGTTACAAAAGATATCTTAAGATTTCTATAAAAAAATTCAGTTTTTTTAAGTTTCTACTCATAAAAGATATATCACTAAAATAAAGATATATCACGCAGTTTCCACAAAATATGAAGCAGCTGTTATAATAATAATAATAATAAATAATAATAATAATAATAATACATGTTTCTTGAGCAGCAAATCATCACATTAGAATGATTTCTGAAGGATTGTGACACTGAAGACTGGAGTATGTATCTTTGCATCACAGGAGTATATTACATTTTAAAAATTTTTTACTAATTGCGTTGCGTGCTAACAATAAAATAATGCCGTTATTACTATGATCTTGACATAAATTTCTCATGAAAAAAGTATTTTATTGTATATATTATGTAGAAGAAACATGCATCCTGTAACACATCCTTCCCTCACGGACGACTGCCACGCACACACATAATAAAACATAAACAAACAAACACAACATAACGTCCAGGCCTGGTCCTCTCTCATCCTTATAAGCCTCCGAGCTCCCTCATGAGAGGACTCGAGAGGTCTCGCTTCGCCGCCTCCCATGTCTCTCGCTCGTCAACCTCGCCACATATGTATTATTTTTATTACTAGATTTGATCAATAAATAATATAATCTTACTACATTCTTCACCTTCTTTCAGCTTAAATTCAAAATAACTCTCCAATACAACCAGCTCAAATTATCTCACACTGGTTCAATTCGGTGTGTCTCTACCAAAATAACACAACATGATATTTCATGACTCTTGCCACTAGATGGTCTTATAGCTCTATATGGAGAAAATGCACTCTTCCGCTGAGTCCTAAAGTAATTTCTCAAGTTTGTCTCTTCAGTATGCATTGTAATACGCATGTAGACATTGTAAAATCTGTTTTTTTGGTAAAGTTTTAGCATTTTTAGTTTTAATTTTGAGCATTATGTAGATTTTCCTTTGTCTGTCTATCACCAGACCAAGCTCAATTTAAGATTGAACATTGGTCTGGGGAGTCTGCTCTGTATTTTCTACTGCACAAGATGCGTGATCACCGGGCATAGTTCAAATGACTCTGTGTGCAATTGGATAGTCCTTCAACCAATCAGACCACAAGAGGCGTGATCAACGGACAGTTCAAACGACTTTGTGCGCAATTGGATAGTCCTTCAACCAATCAGACCACAAGAGGCATCATTGTATTAAACCTGCCAATAGTGCACCAGGTGGATAAGACAGTCTGTGATTGGTTCCCGCAAAAGTGTAACAGAAGCAGTAGAAATGAATGTACAAGTTTCCAGACTGAGCTGCAGGGAGAAATCAAATCGCCGGCAGATCAGGCTGGGTTTACCTAGTCTCAAACGATTTTTGATATTTCAAAATATTCAGCACACAGGTCAATATAACGTCAGAATGCTGCAGACTCCCCTGTCAAACACTGTACTTAAATGTTATAGTTTGGGTAGATGGATATATGGATGGCTGTGAGGTAGAGAGGAAGAATATCAATCTTGGACTCCATCAACAATACAGAGGCAGAGCGAGAGAAAATCTGCATAAACAACAAAGCGAAGCCTCCAGCCATCAGAATTCAATCGCAGACGCTCATAGGAACAGGAAATGGACGTCTCTGGATTGTGTCTCTTCTCGCCGTCTGTCTTTGTAATGGGATTAAAAGGCCAGATCTGAGCGCTGCCGTGCGGTTCTGCTAGAATAAACACCAGAGCTGCAGGACAACCGGCTCCAGATCCTGGGTTTTGATTAGCCAGACGTGTGTGAATAGATTTTTGAAGTTAAATTTAAAGTATTAATCTGCAGTTTTCTTTTTCCCAGCCATGAAAACCCACGCCTGCTAGAACAGCACATCTGCCCTTAATAACTGGAAATCCTTTTCTGTCGCCTGAGTCATGGATACTGGATTTTCCTCCATTCCAAGTGTTTGGGATCCTCTGAAAAAAGCCCACAGAGTGTCTCTTTATTGGCATCAGTGCTGAACCTTTAACATCCATGGAATCTTTCCCTTCCACCAAAAGGTCCTTTATAATGGAAAAAGGTTATTTATATTATTAAAATGTTTATTTTAGATGCAGTGAAAGTCGCTTTAGATAAAAGCAGCTGCCAAATGATTAAAGTGCCCCTATTATGCTATTTTAAAGTTCGTAATTTTATTTTCAAGTCTTTTACAATAGATTTACATGCATCCAAGGTAAAAAAAACCCCACCTCATTTGTCAAAGAGTCTGGAAACGGTTTGTTCAAAGATCCAGTCTCTCTAAACCCCTCCTTTTTGAGAGCCTGCTCGGCTCTGATTGGTCAGACGGCCCAGTCTGTTGTGATTGGTCACCGCTGGAAACAAAGTGTCAGTCTGACTTTCAGCTCCGAGGCTTCCTCAGTGCTTGATACACAGTGATACGAACAATGGCGTAGTTTTTTTCTGTATCAATTCCAGCGCGGGTAGCACTTTATTTTACAGTCCTGTTCCACATAGAAAACATACTATGTACTTATTATAGTGATTACAATAACTGTGTAATAACAAGGTACTAACTCTGACACACAAACCCGCCTCTTCTCACTTGTTTCATTTGCTCCGGATGAATATTGTTGCTGTTACAGGGCTTTAATTTCACTGTGGGATTGCGTGTATTGCTCATAATTTTACTCATTCCCGCAGATTTTGTTCTCACACCCAAAGTGTGGCACATAAAGTGTAGTTTTTTACATAGTTTTTTTTCGTTGCTTATTGTGTCAAAATGCCGGTCTCTGAGTATTCACATAAACACAGTAAGTGAACGTAAACAGCTGAGAAAGAAAACGCACATGTAACAGTGTAATGGATCCATGTGTCAGCTCTTAAAGGGACAGGAGCCTAATAAACCTGCTTCTGAATTATGAGATGATATTAAAAACATCTGTATGGCAGTTTTCCCCCATGGTATCAATGTCAAAATTGTGGCCAGTGAAAATGCTGAGTGGCGAGTAACTTTGGAAAACCATTAGCCACAGTGGCTGGTAAGAAATAAAGTTACCGTTACTCAGTACTTTTATAGGTAAGAACGCTGTAAGTACACATACTGTAAAATAAAGTCTCATCCTTTTGAAGTGCATGCAAAGTGGATTGGCAGTACTGAAAACAGCGTCTTCTCGACATCTCGACAACACAAACCAAATCTTTCCAAGCCTCAGCTACAACTACAGTGTTGGAGGGTCAAAGTAGACGTTTGTGGCGAGGTTGACGAGCGAGAGACGTGGGAGGAGCGAGCGACACTGGTGCGTGATTGAGAATGAGCGTCACCTGCGATATCTCATGAGGGAGTTCGGAGGCATATAAGGACGAGCGACACCAGTGAAGACCGGTGTGCTCATTCTCAATCATTTTCGCTCACTCCTCCCACGTCTCTCGCTCATCAACCTCGCCACAACGTTGTTCACTGGCTTTTATTACGTTTTACACATGTGCAGTAAGAAGATTTAAGCATTTTACGACATTAGCAACTTTTGGAAAATGCTTAAAAACACAAGTGAGGATGGAGAGCATTTTGAAACGTTTTGAAATGTATCTGTATTAATGTAGACATGAGCCCTATTCGGACGGTAATGGTTTCTCATGGGGCCGTAAGGTATTTTCATCATTGACAGGGGCTGGTCTGTGATTTTATTGCCGTCCGAATCCAGAATGTCCGTGTTTTTCTCCCACCACCTGTGTAAAAATCCCCGGCCGAATTACCTACTGTTTTTTAACAAACACCAAGGTCATGTGGTGATTTAATTGCCATCTGAATCCACATCTCTGAGTTTTCAAGAATATATCACTTCAAAATTCACTGTTTATATCCTTTTTGGCCCCTGCAGAGCACCGTACGGTCGCTGTCATTTGGATGCATTTTAAAGATCTAGCCTACACTATTACTGAAATGCTGGAAAGTATTTACAAGAATAATCTTTCATCACCGCTCAAAAGAGAAGAAAAACACGTAAACATTTGAAATGAGCCATTATCACAGCACTAATTAGCGTTAAATAGGTTAAATTTGCAGCTTATTTCCGCTCATTTCCACATTTTTAAAATGACATCTTCCTATTTTTAAACAGGAGCTTTAAATAATTAAATATTTCCTATTATTAAATTAAATATGATTTTATTCTTATTATTCCAAGCATATGACATTTTTACAGCAGACAATCATGTTATTGACCACGTGAGCACGTGATCTGAATGCATGAGTTTATCACTGAGGGGCATGCACATTTAGTTTTATGGACATCCACATGAGAAACAATTACCGTCCGAATAGGGCTCTAGCCTTCTTTCCAGCAGAAGTCTCCATGTTGTCGAGGAGAATCGACTCAGGTCTCATAATTTTTTTTATTTTGAGAGTTATTAGCAGGCTAGTGTTCATTCACAAGCAGTTTCTCCTGATAGCTCTTAAAGTTCACTTCATTTGTTCTGCATCTGTTTCTGACGAAAGGACTCGAGCGTCTTCAACATGATTACTGTGACATTTAAGTTAAAAAAAACAACACCTTTGTCTATTTCTGCCACTGAAAATCTTGGCAACAGGATCCTCGGTGGCAAATGTCAGTTTGCGTTATTGTTTACTGGGACTCATCAGTGGGATTCATTTGCCAGTTTGGCCCCAGAGCAAACTGAAAACCCAGGCCAATTAAACACAAGCCTGGTCTGGGAGCCGCTGAGGCCTCCAGATCAATCTCTGTGATTTTCCTCTACATGTGTACTTTTGGTTTCAACTCTCCAGGCAGTGGGCAGTAATTGGTCAATATACATGCGACCCAACATTTTATTAAACAGTTTTTAAATATTAAACATTATGCCTTTTCCAATATAATGTGGAATGGGTATATTGCTCATTTTATCCTAAGAAAATGGAAACTTGGAATTTAATAATGGTATCTGTGTGTTGGTGAGGACTTGATAAAGGGTGACACATTTATTTTTTTATTTTTTTTTTTATTTATTTATATATATATATATATATATATATATATATATATATATATATATATATATATATATATACACACACACACACACACACACACACACACCGATTAGGCATAACATTATGACCACTGAGAGGTGAAGTGAATAACACTGATGATCTCTTCATCACGGCTCCTGTTAGTGGGTGGGATATATTAGGCATCAAGTGAACATTTAGTCCTCAAAGTTGATGTGTTAGAAGCAGGAAAAATGGGCAAGCGTAAGGATTTGATCAAGTTTGACAAGGGCCAGATTGTGATGGCTAGACGACTGGGTCAGAGCATCTCCAAAACCGCAGCTCTTGTGGGGTGTTCCCGGTCTGCAGTGGTCAGGATCTATCAAAAGTGCTCCAAGGAAGGAACAGTGATGAACCGGCCACAGGGTCATGGGCGGCCGAGGCTCATTGATGCACATGGGGAGCGAAGGCTGGCCCGTGTGGTCCAATCAAACAGACGAGCTACTGGAGCTCAAACTGCTCAAGAAGTTAATGCTGGTTCTGATAGAAAGGTGTCAGAATACACAGTGATCTCAGTTTGTTGTGTATGGGGCGGCATAGCCGCAGACCAATCAGGGTGCCCATGCTGACCCCTGTCCACCGCCGAAAGCACCAACAGTGGCACGCGAGCATCAGAACTGGACCACGGAGCAATGGAAGAAGGTGGCCTGGTCTGATGAATCACATTTTCTTTTATATCACGTGGATGGCCGGGTGTGTGTGCGTCTCTTCCCTGGGGAACACATGGCACCAGGATGCACTATGGGAAGAAGGCAAGCCGGCAGAGGCAGTGTGATGCTTTGGGCAATGTTCTGCTGGGAAACCTTGGGTCCTGCCATTCATGTGGATGTTACTTTGACACGTACCACCTACCTAAGCATTGTTGCAGACCATGTACAGCCTTTCATGGAAACGGTATTCCCTGGTGGCTGTGGCTCTTCCAGCAGGATAATGCTCCTGACACAAAGCACAAATGCTTCAGGAATGGTTTGAGGAGCACAACAACAAGTTTGAGGAGTTGACTTGGTCTCCAAATTCCCCAGATCTCAATCCAATCGGGCATCTGTGGATGTGCTGAACAAACAAGTCCGATCCATGGAGGCCCCACCTCGCAACTTACAGGACTTAAAGGATCTGCTGCTGACATCTTGGTGCCAGATACCACAGCACACCTTCAGAAGTCTAGTGGAGTCCATGCCTCGACAGGTCAGGGCTGGTTTGGCAGCAAAAGGAAAAATTGTGAAATATTTTTACTATTTAAAATAACAGTTTTCTATTTGAATATATTTTGAAATGTAATTTATTCCTGTGATGAAAGCTGAATTCTCAGCATCATTACTCCTTAATAAAGGTATCTGTGTGTGATGTTGATATCATTGTCACTGGACTTTAAAGTATTTGATTAAAATATGGCATTAAACAAAATATTATATACAATATACACTCACTTAAAGGATTATTAGGAACACCTGTTCAGTTTCTCATTAATGCAATTATCTAATCAACCAATCACATGGCAGTTGCTTCAATGCATTTAGGGGTGTGGTCCTGGTCAAGACAATCTCCTGAACTCCAAACTGAATGTCAGAATGGGAAAGAAAGGTGTTTTAAGCAATTTTGAGCGTGGCATGGTTGTTGGTGCCAGACGGGCCGATCTGAGTATTTCACAATCTGCTCAGTTACTGGGATTTTCACGCACAACCATTTCTAGGGTTTATCCAGTATACGGCAGTCCTGTGGGCGAAAATGCCTTGTTGATGCTAGAGGTCAGAGGAGAATGGGCCGACTGATTCAAGCTGATAGAAGAGCAACTTTGACTGAAATAACCACTCTTACAACCGAGGTATGCAGCAAAGCATTTGTGAAGCCACAACACGCACAACCTTGAGGCGGATGGGCTACAACAGCAGAAGACCCCACCGGGTACCACTCATCTCCACTACAAATAGGAAAAAGAGGCTACAATTTGCACGAGCTCACCAAAATTGGACAGTTGAAGACTGGAAAAATGTTGCCTGGTCTGATGAGTCTCGATTTCTGTTGAGACATTCAGATGGTAGAGTCAGAATTTGGCGTAAACAGAATGAGAACATGGATCCATCATGCCTTGTTACCACTGTGCAGGCTGGTGGTGGTGGTGTAATGGTGTGGGGGATGTTTTCTTGGCACACTTTAGGCCCCTTAGTGCCAATTGAGCATCGTTTAAATGCCACGGCCTACCTGAGCATTGTTTCTGACCATGTCCATCCCTTTATGACCACCATGTACCCATTCTCTGATGGCTACTTCCAGCAGGATAATGCACCATGTCACAAAGCTCGAATCATTTCAAATTGGTTTCTTGAACATGACAATGAGTTCACTGTACTAAAATGGCCCCCACAGTCACCAGATCTCAACCCAATAGAGCATCTTTGGGATGTGGTGGAACGGGAGCTTCGTGTCCTGGATGTGCATCCCACAAATCTCCATCAACTGCAAGATGCTATCCTATCAATATGGGCCAACATTTCTAAAGAATGCTTTCAGCACCTTGTTGAATCAATGCCACGTAGAATTAAGGCAGTTCTGAAGGCGAAAGGGGGTCAAACACAGTATTAGTATGGTGTTCCTAATAATCCTTTAGGTGAGTGTATATTTCCTTTATGTTGATTCAACATTAATTTGGGGATTCTGTAGGATATTGTTGTGTTTTTTTCAAGTTTTTATTATATTTTTTTTTTTTTTTTTGGGCCTATTATCCTAATGAAATGACATCACAGGGGTCAGAGGTCATGGTGTGGCTGATAGAGGCAAAATGAGTTGTTCTACCATCATATTAAGCATTCATGCGATTGTTAGAGTCTGGAGAGCTGAACAAATAGCTTTTAACTTTTTCCCTTTTTGTCTACTGTAACTGTAGCACTGTTTCTGTATATTTTTGTTTAGTATGCCCACCTCTTAAAATTGACTTTTATTATTGTTACTATTAATTATACGTCTGCTTCTCGCTTCTGGGATTCATTATGAAAGTTCTTGCGGAATGAGTTTATTTAATGCTTTATATTTTTTGACACACATATGCTAATGTGACAGTCCAGTGCTTCACAATCTCTCTGTTTCCTTCTATTTCAGCAAATTATTCATGTGTGATATAAATACACATCTACACAGATGGATGTGGACTCTTCCCGAGTGCCTTAGCAACTGGTGTCTCACAATACAAATTTCTCACAGTTTCTCGCCCACCACCAAAACTCTCGCCACCGCAAAGCGCAAAATTCACCACAGCGATGTTTGTTCAGCTAAATTTGGTTTCACTCAGATGACACTTATACAAAATGTCTTGACTGATATATATCTGTGCTGCTGCTAGAAAATAAAAAAAATCACCATAAAATCTTTTAACGGAACATTTATCATCCAATCTGAGATAATGCCTAATATGAAGTATTCTGAGATACAGTTTTTGGGATGAAATACTCCTAGGAAGGAGTGCGGAGGTGTTTTCCGCCCTGAGTTTGAGTTTTGATATGACATCTGGTCTGTGGACGAAATACCTCAAGGGATATATCCTGACTTTAAAGACATAACATCACTATTAGCCAGTTTATTTTTGGCTTGAATCATGATTAGATACGAGTTATGAAGAGGTTTTCCAAGTCCAAATAATCAGACAGAAAGTCAACATGGATGAATTTCTGTTTTCACTGAACACTGTTCCGTTACAGTGTGTCACGATTCACCAGTGAGAGTGCCCCTGATTACCACCCCGGACTGTCATGCCATCAAAGACTACATTTCCCATAATCCTTTGCCATGACTCATCATCACTTATTGTTTACACCTGTGTCTCATTTACCTCATTACCTCTGCCTATATCTAGCCTGTTCATCCTGCTGTTCATTGTGAAGTCTTGTTTGTTGTATAACTGCATTTCTGAGCGTGTGCTTGGCTCTTGGATTTCTTCCCTGTTCTGTGGATTACACTTTTGCCTGTCTCGTTTGCCTGTTTGGACTGCTTGCATGTGTACGACCTTTTGCCATTGACTACGACTGTGGATTATCCTTTGATAAAGCTGCTTTTGGATTCTCAGCCTTTGCGTCTCAGAGCAGTACGTTACAGATTTGTTGATCGCAGGAGCGTTCACACTGACAGCATTTTATAAAAGTCATTTTCAGGAAGAGTTGGCGATTTGAGGCGGCTATGATAAACAATGTCACATGAGGGGATCATATTTTGGAGTCATTTTAATTCTTTTTTTTTTTTTTTTTTTTTTTTTTGGTCCCTCGATTGTGTTATACCTTTTTATATCCGTAGTTTATTTTTTTATATGCAGCTTTTAAATTTAAATTTGTATTTTTAAATTATCAAAATATTTCTCAATTGTTGTACCTTCTGTAGTTTTTTTTTTTTTTTTTATAAATGTAGCTTTTAAATTACTATTTTTCTATTTTATGCCATGAAATTCAGTGTGCACTTACTATTATTGTAGATCTACATGGTGTAGCTGTCTAAATGTGGTCCACTGACTGTTGTATTTTACGCAGATTTTTTTTTTTTCTGCCTTATGTCACAACTGTCATTATGCCTTCTAAAAAAAAATAAAATTGGTCACTTCAATGCAGGAAGTGTTGCATCTCCACGGCAAGTGAGGTGACACGGTGACTTGCACCCCTAGCTTGCAATAGTGTGTCAGAAAGGTCTAGTGTGGACTCACCCTTGACATCCTGTCTCAATCTCCCTCATGGCAGATATTAAATCTGTAGCTGTAAGAAGATTCACATCTTTCTTTACCTCTTAAAGCGACTGATTCTCTTGTCTTGGCAGCTATAAATTGCTTTTCATGGAACTGAGGGGCGTAGCACTGAAATGTTTGGCGGCCAGTTTGCTCTAAA
>CM031967.1:2996312-3090121 GCA_018749465.1 Paracanthobrama guichenoti
AACGTTTTCAGGATAGCTGGTGAAACCCTGAATTTCCTCAGCTGGCGCAGGTGGTACAGTTTTTGTCTGGCTTTTTTCACCTGTGTCTGAATGTGAGCAGTCCAGGTCAGGTCCTCGGAGATGTTTACACCCAGGTACTTGAAGCTGGCGCAGTTTTTCTCTCTCTAAATAATGTTGATATGGCGACTAGTAAATACACTAAGTTTCATCATGTGTGTTACAACTAACCCCGCGCTCTCCTATTACTATTAAAGTTAGCCCGTTTTAGTCTTTTAAAAAGCGTTTTAGCATTTTTGTGTTTTGTTGGTAAAATTAGTTATTTAAAATAATAATAATAGTGACTGATGTCACTGTGTGTGGCAGCGTGTGGGTTTCCACAGATCACGACGAAATTGAGCGGGTCGCTAAAGTCTGGGGCGCAAAAGTTCATCGCCGCAGTCCTGAAGTTTCCAACGACTCTTCCAGCTCTCTGGAGACCATCCAGGAGTTCATCCGACTGAGACCCGGTGAGACAGACCTTCATCCTCACGCGACTTTCATTCGATTAGTTTGCTTTCCTGTAGCTCAAACAATAAGAGCGTGGCGCTAGCAACGCCAAGGTCATGGGTTCGATTCCCAGGGAAAGCGAGAACTGACAAAAAATGTAAAAATCTGTACCTTGAATGCAGTGTAAGTCGCTTTGGCCAGATGCATAAATGTAAATGACTAATGATCTACCTTACTGACATGGCGGGTAAAGATGCCCCCCAAGAACAATGCGGATTTACTTATTTAGATATAACATGTGCTGGAGCTAACACTGTGTTGTTATAGGAAATAAATAGAAACGTTTGCTAATTTAGTTGCTGTAACACAAAATGTAAAAGAGGTGTAGCCTTTAAACTTTCACAAAATGTTAAGTTGATTAACAAAATTGATTCAGACACCAGATATAATTGTTTACTAGTGCAGGACACTATAGTTAATTTATGTATGTATAGCGAAATAAAGTAAACTGTGACGTGATATACCCAAAAAGTCTTCATACAGTGGACTAACAGTAACAAAACAGTTTGGAGCAAGCCTCCGGGCCGCAGCCTTTTCAGGCGCCGCCACACGCTCTCCAGAAATACAAGAATGCAGTTGGCAAGCATTACATAGCAAACACAACAAAACATAACATAACACAGTACACATGGTCACGTGATGGGATTTTTTGTATGGAGTGGGAGAGGAGATAGATAAAGACAGGCAGACGGATGGAGGGGGGGCACAGGGAAAGATAGCAGACCAAGCTGTCAGGCTGACCTCCCAACCGAGAGATAGGGACAAGTGAGGTTCGGTGGGCTAGTTGATTAGGTCAGGCAAATACAATTTTTTTAATCCATTTGATGATCTTCGGTAATTTGTCCGGATCATAAACAATCAATCAGATCTGGTCCTCAGCATTCGCGTCCGGTCTGTGCAGTTTCCCTAGACATTACGTCCAGCCTCATGGCCAGACCGGTTACAGTCCGTAAAAGTTCACCGATCTGACCCCCGATGGAGCCCACTCTTCCCTGCGTATCCGCAGTCCGGACTGCGTTGTTACGGTTCAGTTCCTCAATTCCTATCACTCTCTGATCTAATACCTTCAAACGGTCACACACAACCCCGAAGCATTCCTTAATTTCCACAGACAGCGGCTGGGTGAATTTGCTTGCAGCTGTCTTACCAATCTTCCAATAGGTCAGGGCAATCCCAAAGCCAAAGAATAGGAACCCCGCCATCAAAGTGTGTGTGTGTGTGTGTGTGTGTGTGTGTGTGTGTGTGTGTGTGTGTGTGTGTGTGTGTGTGTGTGTCTGTATGTCTGTGTGTCTGTGTGTCTGTGTCTGTGTGTGTGTGTGTCTGTGTGTCTGTGTGTCTGTGTGTGTGTGTGTGTGTGTGTGTGTATATATGTATGTGTGTGTGTGTGTGTGTGTGTGTGTGTGTGTGTGTGTGTGTGTGTGTGTGTGTGTGTGTAAAATATGTTGATCTGTATGAGCGCAAATGATAAAATGAAGATTTGGAGATTTATTTAATGAATTAATTAAATGATTTGTATGTCTAGTTAAGAGTTTAAATATGTTCCAGATCATTTATTTCAATATTTATTTCATTATTTAATTCTGAGTGATTTGACCCTCCATTAGTAATGTGTGTGTTAAGGCCAGTGAAAATGTTAGTGAGGCAAGTAGAAATGAATCATTTTTGTAATTTTTTATTTTTCCACGTAAATATGTCATTTTAAATATTTGATGAAGTAAAAAGTTGAATTATAATTTGCTGAGAAAATGATATTTGTTGAAATGATGTTTCATAAGTAAGCAGTATGCATTTATGTAACTTAAAGTGGGAGAACTGGAATATGCAAACAAAAGAAGATTTATGACCCAGAAAGGCCTCCAGCTTTATTGTATTTGCTGTCATTCATTTTCTGTCCGTGTTGTAGAGGTGGACATCGTCTGTCATATTCAGGCTACGTCTCCATGCCTGCACCCTCATCATATCAGAGAAGCCCTGCAGATGATCACCGAACAGGGTTGTGACTACGTGTTTTCCGTGGTGCGCAGACACCAGTTTCGGTGGGACGAGGTTCACGAGAAAGGTATCTCGAAAACATCTGACAAGAAAAGAACTGCAAATCTTTTTTTGATGTTTAGTGACAGCCTAAATAGTTTAGATAGCAGGAACTAAATCTGAAGTTCACATATCTTTCACTTCTGCCTAATTAGCGGGTAAGAATCCGACTCCTCTGAACATCGATGTGGCGCACAGACCTCGACGCCAAGACTGGCCTGGGGAACTCTATGAAAATGGCTCTTTCTATTTTAGTAAGAGAAAAGCCCTGGAAAACGGCCTAAAACAGGTGGGTCATTATCAAAATATGGACAAACCTGAACTTCTCAGTCATGGAAAAACTGTTATTATGTAATAAAAATATTATAAACTCGAAATGTCCCTTGTCCCCTTTCATCTGGGACACCACTCATGACATTTACAGTTATTTATTGATTTTTTTAAATCTTTTTTTCAGAGGTTTCGTTAAGCCGAAATACAAAAGAATCCAAATTAAGAATTTTTTTTAAAATTAAAATAAACAGTGAATAATATAAACAATTTGAATGCTTGTCCATTGATTGAATTTTTTGTCATTGCTGTTTTCAATGTTAATAACCAGGGGTGCACATAACTGGTGCGCATGCGTGGTAAAAAAAAAAAAAAAAAAAACAAGTACAAAACATTTTTGGGGACAGGGACACGTTTACTTACTGGAGTCTCTGGTAAGATAGCAATCATGATGATAAGTGTGTTAATTAATCATTAGGGGTGCAACGGATCGCAGTTGGATGGACGGACGGATGAGGTCCCACGGTTCGGCAAACATCGCATGTGATTTGCGAATTAACTGCTAAGTTTAGAGTGAAAGTTTATCATCTGGACACGTTTTGTCTTGCCAATGTACACATTGAAACGATTTTAAAGGAACACGCAGACTTTTTGGGACTTTAGCTTATTCACCAAGTTAGATAAGTCCATACACACCATTCTCATCTCCGTGCGTGCCACAACTCTGTCTGACGCACCCACCGCTAGCCTAGCTTAGCACAAAGACTGGAGGTAAATGGCTCCAGCTAGCCTACTGCTCAATAAGTGACAAAATAACGCTAACATTTTCCTATTTACATGTTGTGATGTGTATAGTTACATCGTGTACTAAGGCCAACGGAAAATTATTTTCTAGACTTATATGACTAGGGACTATACTCTCATTCCTGCGTAATGATCCAGGAGCTTTGCTGCCGTACCATGGGTGCAGCGGCGCAGTGATATTACGCAGCGCCTGAAAATAGTCCCCAGAACGCTCTCTGTGCAAGCAGGTTGTCACGTTGGTTATGTTGACGGAAGTTAGCCTATTTTCAGGCGCTGCGTAATATCATTGCGCCGCTGCATCCATGGTACGGCAACAAAGTTCCTTGATCATAACGCGGGAATGAGAGATATAGTCCCTTGCATACAATAACACTTACTTCAGCAATAAAAAAATACACAAATATGATGTTTAAAGTCATTTTTTCCTTATTGGTATAGTTGAATTGCATTGACACTGGTTAATAAAGTGAGAATAAATCCACAAGGTATATTTGTGTTATTTAACATTTCATTATAGTAGGTTTGCTTTTTTTTATTTCTTTTTTTTTAAGAAAACTGAATCTGTTTTGTGCAAGTGAGATGCGTAAAACTCATGTTCACATTTAGTCAGTAACTACAATAACCATAATGCATTACTTATTTGAAAAAGTAACTCAGATATTTTGTTGTAAGTTGAAAAGTAATGTTACTTTACTAGTTACTTGGAAAAAGTAATCTGATTACATAACGCAAGCTACTTGTAATGCGTTACCCCCAACACTGGTCCCATGTGTGAAACCTCTCCATGAGAGCTCATGACCTAAAACGATCCACTTCAGAAATTTTGTTCTGTTCTGTATGTTTTAGTTGGGCAAGATCGCCTACTATGAAATGCTGGCTGAGCACAGCGTTGATATTGACGTGGACATCGACTGGCCCGTCGCTGAGCAGAGAGTTCTGAGGTGCCGTATTTCAACAAACTCTGAGGCCGGACAAAACACAATAATGAAGATATAAATGCAGCCTTTTTGTGCAGGTTTGGCTACTTCGGCCGAGAGGAGAAAGCGGCGGTCAGGCTGTTTCTGTGTGAAGTGTCTGGCTGTTTGACAAACGGTCAGATATACACGTCGGTTTCGGGGGAGGACCTTGTTGCCATCAGTGCTCGAGACGTGGCAGGCATACAGATGCTGCAAAGAGAAGATATAGAGGTAAATTTGTGTAGGCTGGTACAAATAATGGGGCATAGTACCTGTACAGTGTAAAACAAATGTAAAGGAAATAACAGGATATTTTAAGTGTAAGTTTACATTAAAATACTGTTAAATGTACAGACTTTGGATGTACAAGCAGTCCTCTTATCATTTACAGTAGCTATGTTTCCATCCGCCTATTTTTACCTGTGATTTTTAATGCTATGGGATTTGGCATACATTTTTTTTTTTTTAAAAACACTGAATGGAAACACCAAGATGCAAATAAATTCTAAAAATGTGTTTAAAAATGTATGCGCTCAATTGAGGTGGATCTACAGTGCCCTCCACTAATATTGGCATCCCTCCCTTGGTAAATATGAGCAAAGGCGGCTGTGAAAATAAATATTTAATTTTTGTCACTTTTACCTTTCATTGAAGTAAAACAATTGAAAGTGGGGGGAAACTCACATTGTGAAATAAATGTTTTTCTCTAGTTTCACGTTGGCCACAATTATTGGCACCCAATTATTGCAACGTCCTTTTCCCAAGATAACAGCTGGGAGTCTTCTCCTGTAATGCCTGATGAGTTTGGATCAGAGCCCATTCCTCCATACAGAATCTCTCCAGATCCTTCAGATTCCCAGATCCATGTTAGGGTTCAGGTCAGGGACTGGGACGGCCATGGCAGAAGCTTCATTTTGTGCTCAGTGACACGTTTGTGTTGATTTTGAGGATTGATGTCCTGATGGAAGATCCAACCACGGCCCATTATAAGATTCCTAGCTGGGACAGTCAGGGTTGAATTTTTTGTCAGCTGGTATTTGCTAGAATCCATGATGCCATGAATCTGAACAAGATGTCCAGGACCTCCAGCAAAAAAATAGACCATAAATGTCTCAGATCCAGCGGTGTATTTAACCGTGGGCATGGGTATTTTTATCCCTGCTTGCACTAAACCCATCTGGTGGGTTTACTGTCCAAAAGCTCAGAAGGTCCATTTTGAAGCTCCAGTCGTGTCTGACACTGAATCTGCTGGAGTTTGGAGAATAAACCCTCGTGAACATCATGTGGTGATGTAGGGGCTGTTTGATACATTTTTTTAGGCTTTCTGAGCCCAAGACTCAACTAATCTCTGCGATTCTCCATCTGTGATCTTGGAGAGTCTTTGTCCGCTCGAACTCTTCTCGTGCATTAGGGCGATATAGACACACAAACATCTTTAGTCGATTGAACTTCTTCATTATTGCCCTGATGGTGGAAATGGGGATTTTCAATGCTTTAGCTATTTTCTCTTTGTGAAGCTCAGCAATCTTTTGCTGCACATCAGAACTATGTTCTGTGGTTTTACTCATTGTGCTGTGATGTTTAAGGGAATTTCCTATATTCGTCTATATTTATATATAATATTTATATTCGTCGAACAGGAAGTCATAATTAGACAATTTCGTCCTAGTCACCCTGGTGTGCTAAAAAACATTAAAATGAATGGGATAAAAAAGATCAAAAGGATAAACAATGCAGATTTATTTTCATAGCCGCCTTTGCTCATAGTTACCAAGGGTGCTGATATTAGTGGAGGGCACTGTATCTCAGCTTGTGGATTTTTTTTTTTTTTTTTACAATGTAGCAACACCTGTTTCATAACTTTCAACAGGTGATCCTCATATCCAGCATGAATGAGCCCCTATCCAGGGGTCTCCTGGAGAAAGTCGCCCAGCAGGCCGGATGTGGCCTCAGGATTGGAGAGCAGCAGAAGGGGCTTGAGGTGGAGCAGCTAATGAGAGAGAAGAAACTGCGGTGGGATGAGGTGGCATTCATGGGTGAGAGAGTCATGTTAAAAAATCCAGCTAAACCAGTTTTAAAGCATGTCAAGTCACCCTTATTTATATATCACTTTGTATAATACAGATTGTTTTCAAAGTAATAAACAGGAAAATCAATCATGGATATGTCATCAAATATGAGACAAATTCCGCTAATAGTGTCATTATTCAGCTCAGTTCAGTGGTTCAGTAACAGTGAAGATGTTGCAAAATTCATCAATTGAACTTATCAATACAATTATTTTTATTGCAGTGTTTATTATAAATGATTTATCCATGCACATATTTTTTTTTATATATATATATATTCATGTGCCCTCGTAATCTTTTAAAAAATCGAATGATTTCTGAAGGATCATGTGACACTGAAGACTGGAGTAATGATGCTCAAAATCAGGTAAAACTGCATGTTTTAGAGTGGCCTTTTATTGTGGCCAGCCTAAGGCACACCTGTGCAATAATCATGCTGTCTAATCAGTGTCTTGATATGCCACACCTGTGAGGTGGATGGATTATCTCGGCAAAGGAGAAGTGCTCACTAACACAGATTTAGACAGATTTGTGAACAATATTTGAGAGAAATAGGCCTTTTGTGTACATAGAAAAAGTATTTGGTCTTTGAGTTCAGCTCATGAAAAATGGGGGCAAAACAAAAGTGTTGCATTTATAATTTTGTTCAGTGTGTATGTGTATATATATATATATATATATATATATATATATATATATATATATATATATACAGTGCCTTGTGAAAGTATTCGGCCCCCTTGAACTTTTGGCAACCTTTTGCCACATTTCAGGCTTCAAACATAAAGATATAAAACTGTAATTTTTTGTGAAGAATCAACAACAAGTGGGACACAATCATGAAGTGGAATGAAATTTATTGGATATTTCAAACTTTTTTAACAAATCAAAAACTGAAAAATTGGGCGTGCAAAATTATTCGGCCCCCTTAAGTTAATACTTTGTAGCGCCACCTTTTGCAATGTTTTACACTTGAAGATGCGGGAGTGTCCAAACGCAGGGTGTAAATGAACCAGTTTTTTTATTGAGCAGTCTGTGATGTTTTCCCTCAGGTTCAGAAGCTGAAGATGTAAAGATCCTGTCTCAGGTGGGGCTGAATGGCGTCCCGTGTGACGCACCTGTGGCAGATCTCATTGCGGCTAAATACACCTGTCAGAGACCCGCTGGCCACGGAGCCATTAGAGAGTTTGCCGAGTACATTCTGATGATGAAGAAAAAGAGCACATCACAGATGCACCTGGATCACATTGACAGGGCTCATTTTTAGAACGTATTCCAGTTTCTATTTTAAACAGTCAGTTTGTGTTGTTGTAATAACATGACACTGGATCTCATTTGAGTGAATAAAACACCTGTGTGTGCGTCTGTGAGCAAAAAAAATCTCTTTTCTTGATCTCTCTCTCTCTCTCTCTGTATATTTACTTGTTCCTTCAAATGGAATGTTCATTTACTTATTGCCGCTCATTTTATATTAGATTCAAGATTCAAGAGTTTTATTTGTCACATACACAGTTAAATACAGAATATACAACCGGCAGTAAACAGGTCCGCTCCATGGACAGTGCACATTCACAGTTAAAAACACAAGGAGGAAATTATAATAGAAATAGAATAAAAAAGTACTATATCTGTAGAATTATAAATAGATCAAGTCAAGTAGAAAAAAAATAAATAAATATACTGTGCAGTGAGTAAACTGTAGACTTATAAATATGTGGTTAACAGAAATGTACAAAGAGTATAATGTGAAAACAGGTTTATAACGAGAACAGAAAGTGCAGTGCAATGTCAGTGTATCGATGGTCACGTGGTGTTAAGTGACTGAGTTCAGGAGTCTGATGGCCTGGGGGAAGAAGCTCCTCCTGAGTCTCTCAGTTTTGGCCATCAGGCTTCGGAAGCGCTTACCAGATGGTAGCAGCGTGAAATGAGGGTTTGCAGGGTGATTAGAGTCCTTGATGATCTTGGTAGCTCTACCTTTGCAGCGTTTGGTGTAGACGTCCTGCAGAGACGGGAGAGCTGACCCTGAGATACGCTCGGATAAGCGCACTACTCTTTGCAGGGCTTTGCGGTCATGACTGGTGCTGTTCCCATACCACGCTGTGATGCACTGAGTTAGTACACTTTCTATCGCCCTAAATAGAACGCTTTCAGGATAGCTGGTGAAACCCTGAATTTCCTCAGCTGGCGCAGGTGGTACAGTCTTTGCCTGGCTTTTTTCACCTGTGTCTGAATGTGAGCAGTCCAGGTCAGGTCCTCGGAGATGTTTACACCCAGGTACTTGAAGCTGCTCACTCTCTCTACTGGTGACCCGCTGATCATGAGGGGGGAGTATGTCCGTTGCTGTCTCTTCCTGAAGTCCACAATCATTTCTTTGGTCTTGCCAACATTCAGAGAGAGACAGTTGTCCTGGCACCATGATGTTAGTTGCTCCACCTCGTCCAAGTATGCCGTCTCATTGTTGTTGGAAATGAGGCCCAGGACAACAGTACCATCAGCAAATTTGATGATAGAGGTGGAGCTGTGTGTGGACAAATAGTCATGCGTGTAGAGAGAGTAGAGCAGGGGACTCAGGACATAGCCCTGTGGAGCTCCCACACTCAGGGTGATGGAGGTGGAGGTGAACTGGCCTATTCTCACCACCTGAGGCCTGCCAGTGAGGAAGTCCTCAATCCAGTGGCAGAGAGAAGGATTCAGGCCGAGATCCAGGAGTTTGGCGGTTAGCTTGGTGGGAACTATGGTGTTAAAGGCTGAGCTATAGTCAATAAATAGCAGCCTTACGTAGTTCCCACTTTTGTTGTCGATGTGAGTGAGGGAGGAGTGGAGGACATGAGAGATGGCATCTTCAGTCGATCTATTGGGATGATAGGCCTATCTAGCAAAGAAAGTGTAGCGCCTCTCACAGTTCAAAATGCTTACGCTACATCCATCGTCATCGTCCCGCCAGTTACGCCTTTTTCATAAGTTGAATTCATAGTTTTCACGTGTGTCGTCACCCGCTTATAGGAACGCCCACCTGGAGGACAAAACCAGGCTTTCCTCCATTGCCCGCCAGTCATTTGTAGTCAGTATTAATGCAGTAAGACAGTGATATTAAAAGACCAAATTCAATATACACCTTATTGATGTTGCATACTTTATACAGGAAAGCAGATGAACACAGGATATTAGTGCAACACGAGGTTTCTCGTTTGGTGTTTCCCCATCGAAACCCATTGTTTGCGTTCATATTCTGGGCTCATCTGCTCGCCTGTATATAGTAGCATCATCAAAAAGGTGTAAACTGAATTTGATCTTTAAATATCACTGTCATAGTACATTAAGGCACTTTAAGGGTGGGTTATACTAATAATCTGTGTTTAAAATGAAGTGGTGCAACAACTCGATTTAAAATAAACCCATATCAACAAATCCCAGATTAGCGTTAAACTTTGCTTAATTGAATGCTTATTGGTGCACCTCACCCTAAAGTGTTTAAGCGTTTTAAAAGCGTCCCGCTGTTTTTAGTGACTGAAATACTGCAGCAGATGCTGTATATGGATCATAAGTGCCCAAAACGTGCATCTTGTTCACATATTTTTGTTTTACGATAGAAATTTGACAGGCTTGTGCTGCAGTTATGGCGGAATATAATGGATGGATGCAATTTTTGGGCTTAATTTTGGGCTGCCATTCACCGCCATTATGAAGCTTGGAAGAGCCAGGACATTTATTAATTTAACTCTGATTGTGTTCATCTGAAAGAAGAATGTCATATACACCTTGAGGGTGAATAAATGATGGGCTAATTTTAATTTTTGGGTGAATTATCCCTTTAAGTGTTTTTTAGAAGTCTACTATAATTTTGTCCAGTGTTCTGCAAATCTCCACAGAAACATCCAGAGCCATTGCTAATAGATAACCCGAGATAACACATCTGCTTTGGAAAGTGTAAGACCGTGAAAACTGGAAGAACTATAAGAGATGGCGACTCTCTGAGAAAACAAAGGAAATTAACATCTGAACTCACTCTTGTGCATTTAGCATCCCCATCCGAGACGACACGTCTTTCCTGTTTGGCGTGTTGACATTTAATCTCCCCAACAGCCTCTGTAGTCCATTCAGCCACTTGTTAGCAAATGCCTTTTTCATGACATGTAACAGCTTCAAAAAACCACAAGTGGGCTAATACTGATGCATTTTATGTCGTAGAATAAAACGTAAAAGTGTCTTGAACTTGTGTTCACCACAGACCTTATTTCAGCCCTTTAACCAAAACCCCATTCAAAAAAACCATTGACTTTGGGATTTGGGAACTGGAAGTGCTAAAATGCTAATTCGCTTCTGCGTTTTGGCCTACAGAGTGATGTCTGCACCACTCTAGGTACTCAAGATTAACATGAGATTGGCAGAAACTGTGTGTGTTATGTACCCTTTAAAGTGTGATTCTTTTTATGCATGTGTATTGTACTTCTTTTTTTTTTTAAGTTTGGGCTCAGTAAGAATTTTTTTAAGAAACTGATACTTTCAGCAAGGATGCATTAAATTAACAAACAAATTGTCAGTCACCTTAATTTATATATTGCTTTTTACAATACGGATCATTTCAAAGCAGCTTTACCGTGATAACAGGAAAATGGTGCAACAAATGTTGTTTTGGCTGTACAGCAGCTGTAGTCCAGCCTAAGTTTTTGATTGATTCATTTCCATTGTAAAAGTCATTAGTTATTAACTTAGGGGCTGCTTGGTATTTCTTTAACTAGGGCCACTTTTAGCCTTGTAAAGTTGAATAAAAAAAAACTTGTTCAAAAGTTACGTAACACAAGCCGCATTTCCATTACCCTTCAAATTGCTAATTTACAAATTAAATTTTGTACCAGTCACACTCCCATACCCATACCCATACCGTCTTCTGTCCAAACATACCGTGTCATCTGTAAAGAATGATCGACTTTTACATACGCCAGGTGACCTGTAAAGGCTCATTTAAAATGGACTGTGGCAAAGTGGAAAACTGTTCTGTGGTCAGACCAATCAAAATTTGAAGTTCTTTTTGGAAAACTGGGACGCCATGTCATCCGGACTAAAGAGGACAAGGACAACCCAAGTTGTTGTCAGCGCTCAGTTCAGAAGCCTGCATCTCTGATGGGATGGGGTTCATGAGTGCGTGTGGCATGGGCAGCTTACACATCTGGAAAGGCACCATCAATGCTGAAAGGGATATCCAAGTTCTAGAACAACATATGCTCCCATCCAGACGTCGTCTCTTTCAGGGAAGACCTTGCATTTTCCAACATGACAATGCCAGACCACATACTGCATCAATTACAACATCATGGCTGCGTAGAAGAAGGATCCGGGTACTGAAATGGCCAGCCTGCAGTCCAGATCTTCCACCATAGAAAACATTTGAGCATCATAAAGAGGAAGATGCCACAAAGAAGACCTGAGACAGTTGAGCAACTAGAAGCCTGTATTAGACAAGAATGGGACAACATTCCTATTCCTAAACTTGAGCAGCTTGTCTCCTCAGTCCCCAGACGTTTGCAGACTGTTAGAAAAAGAAGAGGGGATGCCACACAGTGGGAAACATGGCCTTGTCCCAACTTTTCTGAGATGTGTTGATGCCATGAAATTTAAAATCAACTTATTTTTCCCTTAAAATTATACATTTTCTCAGTTTAAACATTTGATATGTCATCTATGTTGTATTCTGAATAAAATATTGAAATTCAAAACTTCCACATCATTGCATTCTGTTTTTATTCACAATTTGTACAGTGTCCCAACTTTTTTGGAATCGGGTTTGTACTTAATCAATAGAACCACTGATTGTTTCATTTTCTAAAGTGTGTATTTGGTCTCTGAGTGGTGACTGAGGGTCTGGCCTAGTGAGGTGTGATGTGTCGCTAAACACTTGATAGCAGAACATGTTGTCGTGTGTTTGGATTTTGGAGGTATCACACACCCCTAACATGCCAGGAATGGAGTAACAGTGCTTGCTCACTTAGCCTGGCTTCCAGATATTAAATATTGATTTGTCTTTCATTATTTATATTTATATTTATATTTTATATTTCCTCTTACTGAAACGCTAAAGAATCAAGATGAATATTGCTGTCTGTACCTCTCACTGAGAGAAAGCACATTGTCAGTTTGTTTTGGGGAACTTTCTGGTCAGGACTGCAGCTTATTTATTTATAAAAACATCATCAAAAGTGAATAATTGTATTTGATTGACAATATTTTTCTTTTGTAGTTTCTTTATGTATATATATATATATATATATATATATATATATATATATATATATATATATATATATATATATATATAATATCCCTCCTGTTCGACCTGCCCGCTCCAAGCGGGACTCGAACTCAGGTCCGCCAACATGAGAGTCAGACTCTCAAACAAGGAGGCTAAAGGCTGCGACCTCAAGTGTCAGTCGCTAGAGCATCTCTGAGATCAGAGGAGTGAGGTTTACTTGCACAGCAACACAGCTGGCCTCCGTTATATATATATATATATATATATATATATATATATATATATATATATATATATATATATATATATATATATATATATATATATATATATATATATATATATATATATATATATATATATATACACTCACCTAAAGGATTATTAGGAACACCTGTTCAATTTCTCATTAATGCAATTATCTAATCAACCAATCACATGGCAGTTGCTTCAATGCATTTAGGGGTGTGGTCCTGGTCAAGACAATCTCCTGAACTCCAAACTGAATGTCAGAATGGGAAAGAAAGGTGATTTAAGCAATTTTGAGCGTGGCATGGTTGTTGGTGCCAGATGGGCTGGTCTGAGTATTTCACAATCTGCTCAGTTACTGGGATTTTCACGCACAACCATTTCTAGGGTTTACAAAGAATGGTGTGAAAAGGGAAAAACATCCAGTATGCGGCAGTCCTGTGGGAGAAAATGCCTTGTTGATGCTAGAGGTCAGAGGAGAATGGGCCGACTGATTCAAGCTGATAGAAGAGCAGCTTTGACTGAAATAACCACTCGTTACAACCGAGGAATGCAGCAAAGCATTTGTGAAGCCACAACACACACAACCTTGAGGCGGATGGGCTACAATAGCAGAAGACCCCACCGGGTACCACTCATCTCCACTACAAATAGGAATGTTGCCTGGTCTGATGAGTCTCGATTTCTGTTGAGACATTCAGATGGTAGAGTCAGAATTTGGTGTAAACAGAACGAGAACATGGATCCATCATGCCTTGTTACCACTGTGCAGGCTGGTGGTGGTGGTGGTGTAATGGTGTGGGGCATGTTTTCTTGGCACACTTTAGGCCCCTTAGTGCCAATTGGGCATCGTTTAAATGCCACGGCCTACCTGAGCATTGTTTCTGACCATGTCCATCCCTTTATGACCACCATGTACCCATTCTCTGATGGCTACTTCCAGCAGGATAATGCACCATGTCACAAAGCTCGAATCATTTCAAATTGGTTTCTTGAACATGACAATGAGTTCACTGTACTAAAATGGCCCCCACAGTCACCAGATCTCAACCCAATAGAGCATCTTTGGGATGTGGTGGAACGGGAGCTTCGTGCCCTGGATGTGCATCCCACAAATCTCCATCAACTGCAAGATGCTATCCTATCAATATGGGCCAACATTTCTAAAGAATGCTTTCAGCACCTTGTTGAATCAATGCCACGTAGAATTAAGGCAGTTCTGAAGGCGAAAGGGGGTCAAACACAGTATTAGTATGGTGTTCCTAATAATCCTTTAGGTGAGTGTATATATCTTGTTGTCACATTTCACTTCCATTCTTTCGGGATAAATCAAGAATCAAAAATGATACACTGTATTAATGAAACAAAACCACATAATTATACTAGACGTGTGAAATTAATGTACTGTAGAGGAAAAAATAATAATAATACTCTTAACCCCCAGTGAATTTACACAAACTGAGAAAGTCAAAAAGTGTTAGGTTGTGCCCCGCTCTCCCATACTGCCCCAGTGACAGAGCTGTACCTTTTTTTCTGAGAGTGTAACCTACTTAATTTAAACCAACTGAAATCAGTTTCTTGTGTTAAATTGAACAGTTCTCTTTTTGTGCGTACATGCTGCAAAATTCTTGAACGTACTTTGCTTTGGGGTAAAAATAACTTTGAAAAACCTATGAAGATTTATACTGTTAAAGAGCATTCTCTGCTGTCCACACTGCTGAGAGCAACGTTTAGATAGTCAAGACGTTTAGACAGCGGTGGAAAAAAATAGTAAGAACGCATCTGATCTGATCATATCAATATGGATATGTTTGCACCAGCTCTGCGATTCAGCACTCCACGTTTATTTAGCCTATACCTATAAATATCATAACTATCTATAGGCCTACTGTAATAAAGACATGTAGGCCTATTCAAGAAATGTATTAAAAACAGAAGCACTGCTACTTCTGCGGCGTGATTTGCTCGTAGCACCTGAGGAGCCCTGCAGTTTGGAGCAGAGATTTCGGAGTTCAGAGTTGAAGTAATAGGGTGCGTCTCAATCAGCTCCCTAGTTCAGTAGTCAGGGCGCTCAGTGTTTTTGGAAAAAATATGACTAGCCTATATGTGTAAATGAATTCATGAAATTTCTATGAATAATATACATTTTCTTATTGAGATTTTGGTATTTTGCCATTTTTTTCATAATGCTTTTTAGTTTTAAAAAATTGTGTTTGGCATGCATGAAGTAAAACATGTAGGTGTGGCATGTCTCCTCTGGCTATAATATCTACATTCTTTCTTCAGGTGTGGTATAAAACATCATAGGTATTTTAGAAAAGTAAGTCTAACGTGTTAGATAGATATCAAAATAAATCGCAGAAGTCAAAGTTGCAAAAAATTTCCCGGATTATCCGAATTCGCCCTATAATGTGCGAGCCGATCCTATCACGATGATCAATGATCAAATGTGCGATGCATTTAAATTCTATATTTACTACTTTAAAACGCTATTGAGAAAGTCAAGTGTGATCTAAAACAGCCACATTAAAAGAGGGGAAACACCGGCTTGCGCCACTATAAATTAGAAAGCTTTTTTTTAAATCATCACCACCTTTACTAGAATGTATCACGTTTTATTGTACATTTGACTAACTGTTGATTTTTCACTATAGATACAACTGCTACAAAAAAGCATTCAACAGTTGAACAATTACAAGAACTATGTTACTTTTTCAGAAGGGCATGTAGCCTACAACACAATCAAGAGCTATGTGTGCTGTTTTCCAGTCAATCGACTGACGGAAAAACTGGTCTTCACAGTCTTCAAAGAGCCTGCGGAACTGTCAAGGACTAGAAAATTGTACGTTTAGTTTGACTTCCCATTTGCATGTGTGAATGGCACCAAAAAAAAAAATGAAGGTCTCACAGGTTTTGTGCAATAGAGGGTGGGATTTAGCACAGGGTGGAGCACTTGAATCTCTTTAAATGACAGCGGGCCCTTCTTTCCAGCCCCTTTGCTTGATGCCAGCATGCCAGTGATCACGTCTCCAGCCTCTTAATCATATATCAGTTAAACAATTAGTCTATAAAATGTCTGCTGAGTTTGAACTTTGTCCAGGAAGAAAAATCGGGGGCTCCAACCCCTGTTTTATCATCGCTGAGATTGGACAGAACCATCAGGGAGACATAGAAATCGCCAAACAAATGATCCGAATGACCAAGGTAAAGTAGGCCTACTGTGAGATATACAGATATTAACGTTAGCAGAAGCCGGGGATCCCCGTAACCACAGTTTGATAGAATTTTTTGTTGTTGTTGTTTCTTTTGATTCTTGACTTTTATTTCTAAACAGAAAAAAAATGACCTAGAAAAGGGGCTGTTCACAAAGAATGTGTTTTACCATTCCACTGTGTTACTTTCCCATTGTTTTTTTATTTAATTTAATTTAAACACGCACTAGATGGACACATTTGACCGTTTTTAATTGCAAAAACTTCTTTGTGAACCGGCCCAAACTTAAAATCCTATCCATTCTACTGTAAAATATTAATGTTGGTTTAACTTAAAAAAAGTAATTGCCTTAATTTTCAGTTCATTGAAAATTTAGTTGAGACAATGAAGGAGATTGGTTTAGTAAATAGAAACTATGTTATCTGGAACACATTAATTATATAAGTTGACAAATCATGAAAATTTCACGTGACGAGAAAATATAATTTCACTTTTTCCAATCTTAAATGAAGAATTAAAATGGGAGGTTTCTGTAATGGCTGTAACGGTCACACACTGTATCACTTCAAGTTTCTTATATGGTAAAACGAATTTTTCATTCAATAATCCTGTTTGTTGTCAACCCTGCAGGACTGCGGAGCTGATTGTGCCAAGTTTCAAAAGAGCGAGATTGAACACCGATTCACCAAGCATGCTCTGGAGCGTCTCTACACGTCCCCTCACGCCTGGGGCCCGACCTACGGGGCTCATAAACTCCATCTGGAGTTCAGTCACCAGCAGTATAGAGAGCTGCAACAGTACGCCAATGATGTTGGCATCTTCTTTACTGCATCAGGGATGGATGAGGTGAGGGTCTCAACGTTTATTATATATATCGTT
Source organism: Paracanthobrama guichenoti (assembly GCA_018749465.1). Lineage (NCBI taxonomy): Eukaryota > Metazoa > Chordata > Actinopteri > Cypriniformes > Gobionidae > Paracanthobrama > Paracanthobrama guichenoti. Next base: position 3,013,577 of record CM031967.1, read on the forward strand.
TAAAAGAGAATATGTGCATGTTAAACCCAGTAGATTGAAACGCATCTCATAACTTTTCCTCTCCCTACCTCAATCAGATGGCTGTAGAATTTCTTCATGAAATCAATGTGCCGTTTTTCAAAGTTGCCTCAGCTGACACCAACAACATCCCATACCTGGAGAAAACCGCCAAAAAAGGTAAAACTCACTGCTCAGAAAGTGTTGAAGTGCTGAAAACTCGCTCTCCTTTGACAGAGGTATTTCATATTCACTGCCAAGGTTTACATAACAATTCAGACACTATCCAGCTACTCACAAATGAGAAAAGCACAAGCACAGCCAAGAAACTGAATCTGAATAGCTGTGCATCTAAACGTACTGACAGTCCTGATTGGCCAGAGAGCAGAGTGAATGAAACCTAGAAATCCTGGAGTTGATTTTCTGGTTTTGAGTGTGCAGAGAATTCGGCATGTGTGAACTCCTCTTGACCTTATTTTCTCCCAGAAGCAGCTATGTCTTGAAGCTGACGTTTTGGTGTATTTGTGTAGGTCGTCCCATGGTGATTTCTAGTGGAATGCAGTCTATGGAGACCATGCGCTCTGTTTACCAAACCGTCAAGAAGCACAATCCCAATTTCACTTTCCTGCAGTGCACCAGTGCTTATCCGCTGCCAATAGAGCACGTCAACCTCAGCCTGATCCCTGTAAGTGATCATCTTCATCAACTTCATGAATTACTGAAGAAAAATATTAGTTTTTAAGTAGTAGCTGAGTAGTTTGAAATCTTTCTGTTCCCCTTTTCCTACACAGGCGTTCCAGAAGGAGTTTCCGGACATTCCCGTTGGCTACTCTGGACATGAGACGGGCATCCATGTGTCTGTGGCTGCTGTGGCACTTGGGGCAAAGGTCCTGGAGCGCCATGTGACCCTGGACAAGAGCTGGAAAGGCAGTGACCACGCAGCATCACTGGAGCCAGCGGAGCTGGCGGAGCTGGTGAAAGCCATCAGGACGGTGGAGATGGCGATGGGCTCGCCAATCAAACAGATGCTGCCCTGTGAGTCTTCCTGTCATAGCAAGGTCAGATAAAACACTCATTTTCACAGATTTTAAAACCAAAAAATGATCAAATGTCATTAAAATTAATGGTTATGTTCTTTCATGCAGTTGGGCAAGTCAGTGGTGGCCCTGAAACCATTGCAGAAGGGTGACACATTAACTCTTGACATACTGACGGTAAAAGTGGCCGAACCGCAAGGCGTAAGGCCGGAGAACATCTTCAAACTGGTTGGCAAGAAAATCACCGTGGACCTGGAGAAAGATGCCACCATTACTGATGACATGATGACAGACTGACACTCCAAAACTACAGGCGCAATGAAGGGCTCTTATCTTTTAATTTTAATAATAATAAAAATATATAAATTATTACGAATAATTTATTAATAATAAATTAGCTATTATTAAATCACATTTTTAATGAGAGAGGCTTTTTATTATTACATTCTTATCATTTTGACATGAGAAATATGTACATTATGACCCTAATGTCTTGACATGTTGTAACATGTTGTCTCGCAGACTATTGTCTCTGTAATTGTGGTGAATGAACACTTTGTCAAGTAAAATATCTTTCTTTCCAAATCAATTCTTACTCTGGGTCTTTGTTCATATTGGGCTCTTTATTAGACCAAGCTGTATTCCTCAAAGGCGAGATGTTTTGTATAAAATCGAACAGCTGGTCTTAAACACTTAATGTTAAGGTAAAGCTAACTTTACTTAATGTCCAATAATTTGTTGACTTTATTAATCCACACTGTTTGCATGCTATGCCCTTGTTATTCAGAAAACCCAAGTTAACATTACTTGACTGGTTTGAGTACCATTTTGCAAAGCAAAAGGCAATTCTTAATAGACTTTTCACTTATTTCCTCCACTTCTGCAGTTATCGATTTCAAAGGAAGGGCAGTAATACATACTGATGGATTAATATCATTAATGATATATAACATAACTATATTTCATATCAAATAATGATCTTTAAACATTTTATTGCTAACACTTATATATTTTTAATTGGGATTTGTGACAATATCTTACAATTGACCATGTTTGAGTTACACATTCAACATCAAAACAACAATGGTAACGTTTTTTTATTAATAAGACCTATATTTGTTGTCGTTATTGAGGTAATGCTGACACAAGACAGCAAATAAAATGGTAAAATAAAGCCAAAAATAGTACAACAAAGCAATTAATTTATTCATGCCGCAATGCATTCTGGGAGTACACTTCCTCAGATCACAGATAGAATTAAGCTGAAATCAATGCAATTAAGTTATGCTTACTTAATTGAATTAAGGCAACAAGTTTGCACAGTAGAAGTAAACTGAACACATTTGTTTTAACAGTGTAGAATTAATTCAAACACAGAGAATGCCTCAATGAAATGTCTAATTATTATTTACAGTTTGAATGCAAATTTATTGTGTATTATAGCAACAGCATCACGTCTTTTAGACACTTAAATGTTATTTTAGATTTGTTTTACAAAATATTGTAAAAGGAGATTTGAGAGTGTGTGGTGTGGTCCTTTGGACCAGACAGTATAACGATGCACTGAAGTTCTTCTAATTAACGAGAGACGTAAAATAAGCTGGTTTTGGGAAACTGGCTCTGTATACTCCGCGAAGCTGGCAGCTCATTATTCTCCAGCCCATGTAGTTCAAATTGCTCCATTTTGCTCCATTTGTGCTCGGTTTCCTTCCACAGATTAGGCTTGCTGCGATAGTCACAGTGTTTACACAGTGTTTATCCCACACCGATTACAACCCAGCAACGAATGGTTTCATTCTGTGAGTCATTGTGTTTGGTTAAAAGGTATATGTGCCATCATATTGTATATGTGTTTTAAATGAGACACAAACGTGTGAATACGGGGAGGATAAATGTTTTAATGTAGCATACATACTAGCTCAAGGGTATAGGCTACTTAGCTTCATGAAATCTGATGAAGTGCATTGATTGCAGAAAGTGTATTTAAATAAGTGAGTTGATGCATTTGTTGTGAGTAATAATTATTGATTCATTGCCATTAATTCTCAGTAAAGCTGTGATTGTGAAGCATCACGTATTGAGTGTTTACTGATAAACATATTCCCTTGTAAGGCAGCATTTGTGCATGAAGGCACCTCACGAGCTGATTCTGAACAGTTTAATGATCTACAGCAGCAGCAGGGGCATAGAATTTAGTAGGGACTCTAGGGACGCGTCCCTACCAATATCCAGTGACAGTGGCTGAATCCGAAATCACCTGTTATACCCTCAAATAGGACACTATTTGAAGGGACAGCCATCTGTAGTGGTGTCCGAAACCATAGTGGACGTTATCGAGTGCACTCATTCTATCCCACAATGCACTGCAATAACGAGTGTACAGCTGATGTACACACAAGGCCTGTCCGACTTCACTCACTCATTTTCATTCACTCCTTCAAGTGAACTGTATTAGTGGACTAACGCAGGGAATAGTGCACTCGAACATGTCCAGTCCCTCAAATAGTGCCCTGTTTAAGGGTATGGGGGCGATTTCAGATTCAGCCCTAGATACGGTAAGTGAGGGACAAATCGACAGTTCTTCTGTGCACGAAAATACTGGGCAATTCATTCACATTGATTTAGGGACAGTGCAGTTTTTACAATATATGACAATCGTGGGATAAGTGGCAAACCTAAACACTACAGTATAAAATATTGCACAGTATTAAAATCATTATGTTTGTGTAAAGTCCCCATAAAACTTGAAAACACAACATTGCTCGGTCTTGTTGAAGTGAGAGGCCTGTTTTATAAAGTTTAAACCGTTGTCTGGCTGCTTTTAGTCACTCCAGTCTCATCAGCTGAGGCTGAAATAAGTGTCATGTGCCATACAACAATGGCAAAGGTGAGACTTAACAGTTTTGCTGTGTAAGGAGCGGTTTTACTGCTAAGACAAAAGCTGAGATCCAGCGCAATAAAACAATAAAACTCAATCTGAAGAGAAGATCTCACAGAGAGACTGTAGGACACCGCCCTGACCAAAACCCTCTCCCCCTCTCTACCTCCCTTTCCCCTTCCCCTGATTCAAGTCCCAGAATGCAGATATACTACATATGATTTATCTTGTGAATCTATTGTTTTATCCCTTTCATATCTGGTGTCTTTTTAAAGGTCACAGTGCGATTGGTAAAATGGTCTCAACGTCACTGAAGTCACTGGTAGGGTTAGAAAGATTGAAACATATGAGAATTGTGTTCTCCTTTTTTGAGTGGTCTCTCCAAAGATATCTGATCCTTTCCCCCAAACTAGGTGTTTGTGTTGCAAATATGTACAACCCTTTGTTCTGGTCTGGGTATTTAAGGAAGGGTAGCAGGGCTACCATTGGGAACATTCTGTAGACAGAACCCCATACAGAGTTGTGTCAGTGTCCTAGAGGCACTCACACACACACACACACACACACACACACACACACACACACTGTATGTAGTGTGCCAGATATGACTCTTTGAAACTATTTTCATATTACTTAATTGTATTTTATATTTTATGCTGAAAGTTGTGTACCATGGATTCATGTTTAATTATGTTCTTTAAGTTCTGTCTGGCCAAAATAAATGTTAATCTTGATTTATTCTGTATCTTTCTGAAATCATTTTTCTCGTAGTGTCGCATGAGGAGTTTGTAGGAGTTTCCGTAAATCCGCTAGAAATGGTACAAATTGTGTTTATATCTATACTGCTAAATTTGCCCTTCATGACAACTGTGAGGGGGTGATTTTGTTTTATAACTCATCCATTTAAATTATATTAAAGTTAAAACTTTAAGTTCTTAAAGTTCTGCATAATTAAGGGTGTGGCCACTTGAGTGACAGTTGGATTACCGCTATGGTCGAGCTAGGCGGGCGTGGTTTCAGCAATCGTGTACCTCAGCTCCACCCATGCCCCGCCTCTTTGCCCATTTTCAGTTATCCAGGAGTGACACGTGGTGACGTGCTGCCAAGATGGCAACGGCCAGCTCCGCCCACTTTAGGCTTCAAAAATGCTCTTCAGAAACCTATGGGTGATGCCACGAACACTACATCCATATTTTTTGACTGTCTATATGTTCTACTGTTCTATTTTTCTTACACAAACATGCCACTTCTCTTCATAAGGCCTTTATTAACCCCTGGAGCCGTGTGGAGCAGTTTTATGATGGATAGATGCACTTTTAGTGACTTCAGAAATGACACAACAGTCACTGCCATTATAAAGCTTGGAAGAGCCAGGACTTTTATAATATAACTCAGATTGTGTTTGTCTGAAAGAAGAATGTCACATACACCTATGACTTGAGGGTGAGTAAATCATGGGCTAATTAACATTTTTGGGTGAACTAACCAGTTTAATATGAGCTGCTTGTTTGTCTAGATTCCATCTTTGTTAATTTTGAACATTCCAACTTTCTTAAACATTTTTACTGGAGATCACGTTGCACAATGCATAGTTTTCAAAGTCCTGGAGGGCAAAACATCATCAGGCCGGTCAAATTCTATCTCAAAGAAGAAAAACAAAAATGAACAAAATAAAATCACGTGCAGTATTTCAATCATTCAGAACAGTGGGACATTCTAAAATAAGGAATAGTTATAAGGAATAGTTCACCCAAAAATGAAAATTAGCCCATGATTTACTCACCCTCAAGTCATCCTAGGTGTGTATGACATTCTTCTTTCAGACAAACACAATCTGAGTTATATTATAAAAGTCCTGGCTCTTCCAAGCTTTATAATGGCAGTGACTGTTGTGTCATTTCTGATGTCACTAAAAGTGCATCCATCCACCCATAACCCCGCGGAGCCGTGTGGATTACTTTTATAATTGATAGATACACTTTTTTGGGCTTCAAATTTTGGGCTGCCATTTACAGCCCCGCCCAGCCCCCATCTTCCACCACCTCTCCAAACAATTTCAAACGGCCTATTTTTTGGGGTGTTTGTTTTTCAGTCTCTTCCCCAGTCTCCAGCCACTAGTGCCAGTCCCCCGGTACCACCATTGCCTTCTCTCAGTAGCGTGGCACCACCTTGGACCTGTTGGGAGCCATTTCCTCCTGGGCATGAGGAGGCCGAGGCTCTGCCCCCAGCCTCAATGCCTTACGATCCGCCTTGACCCATCGCCCTGCCTCCTGCGCTCCCTCCACACTGGACCTCAGAGTGGACCATTGGCCATTCGGCCTCGCCGGACTCCCTCAGTATGTCGGGGCTACCTGGGTCAGACAACACATCGGCTCCACTGCTGAACACAGCACTGCCTTGCCCACCCAATCTGTATTTAGGAACATAGGGCCTATAGTGTTGATCTGTTTTTACAATTTGTGCATTAATTAAAAGCAATCTGAGGTGGGTTCTGTTTTGAAAGGTCTGATGAAGGGCTGTAGAATGCCCCAAACAATCACAAAAGTAACACCAGAAATTTGCAGTAATTTTCCTTCATTAACTGAAAGTAACTGCGTGGCACGTTATAGGCTACTCGCTTATACACTATGTACTCATCCGTGTAGTGTATGAACTTTACATGGTTATTTTGTCATTCAACATCGGAATCTGGTAGCCCCTCCCCCTCCGCTACGTAATTAATGCTGCGACAGTCAAGTGCATGAAGTGTCCAACATTCCACACTTCGTTTTTTTCCACGTTAATTTAGTGCATCATCCGGGTATTTAAAGTGCACTTTTTCTTTTTGTAATTTTCAGTGTGAACACACTACTCGCAGTATTTATACTTAAAAAGTACGCGATTTGGGACGCATCTGTGAAGTTTAAAATGCATGTGCATACTTCAGCTGAAACCTTCCCCTCTTTGGCTTGTTGTTAATGCTATTAAACTGAATGTACGAGGGAAACTGCCTGCTTAAATAACAGCACTGAAATAAGAATGCCCTGTTCATGGTCATTTAGGGGCCATTCACATAGGACACAGGTCAGTGCAGATCTACAGACGCATTTTTAAAAGTTATTTTAATTTGAGTGCTGCGTTTCAGGGTGTTTTCACAGTTGGTCCTTTTCAGGGGGTCTGAGCGCGTTTTGGGTGATTTTTGGCCCATATGAACACTCCAAACAATCTCAGACCCCTTTAAAGCGAACCGAGCCGAGACCATCACAGGAGGTGGTCTGGTGGTCTAAAAACACACAGTCTGAACACAAACCGCTCTGGGCTTTCTTGATTTTTCTGTTTGCAAATTCCAATGTAACTTGGTCATCATGCCTCCGTACAAATTGGTTGTTCATCATGGCTGCTTCTTCTGGCAAATCTCTACAAATTATTCACAACTTACACGTTTATTGCCATTTCAACAGCTTCCGAACTGTGAGAGAGTCGCGGATACACGCCTTGCCAGTTTAATATGGTTTTACGAGCGCACACACCTAAAGCGCATGTTGTTAGTGAAGCCAGCTGTTAGTGAATGTTTTTGCTCAGGTGACCAAAATGTCCGCCCAATAGAGAAAAGTTTTGCTCAGCGAGAAAAGAAATGAAAGGGGAACACTGGTCGTGATATACTAAAACAGTGGTATTAAAAGAATATGAACGCAATGCGCTGGTTTTCTTTGGGAAAACGCTTAATGAGCAACTTGCATTTATTCTGGATTCATCTGCTTTCTTCTTTTGAGACGGAAAATTGACCGGCCTGAGGATGTTTTGCCCTCCAGGTCTTCATGACATTTGTGTCTGAAAACGATGCATTGTGCAACGTGATCTCCAGTAAAAGTGTTTTTAAAAAGAAGTGATGAACAGGAATCTAGACAAACACGCAGCTTATATTTAAGTTTACTTTAAGCAGGTTTGTTAGGAAATAATTTGACCACAGACCTCATCTGAAACGAATCGGCTGACTTCATCTGATCTGGATGTGTTCAATCAGCACCTGCCAGTGTGAGCCTCTTCTGAGGAATGGGTCAAAACTGACCCAATGCACAGCATCTGTCACACTACTGTCTTTTATCTTTCATGTAACTTATTTTATGCAATAATATTAATAACAATCACACATCGAGAGGAGCCAGCTGAGGTGGCTCGGGCATCTATTTCGGATGCCTCCTGGACGCCTTCCCAAGGAGACCCCGGCGAAGACCTAGGACACGCTGGAAGGATTATGTCCCCTGGATGGATGGATGGATGGATGGATGGATGGATGGATGGATGGATGGATGGATGGATGGATGGATGGATGGATGGATGGATGGATGGATGGATGGATGGATGGATGGATGGATGGATGGATGGATGGATGGATGGATGGATGGATGGATGGATGGATGGATGGATGGATGGATGGATGGATGGATGGATGGATGGATGGATGGATGGATGGATGATGGATGGATGGATGGATGGATGGATGGATGGATGGATGGATGGATGGATGGATGGATGGATGGACGGATGGATGGATGGATGGATGGATGGATGGATGGATGGATGGATGGATGGATGGATGGATGGATGGATGGATGGATGGATGGATGGATGGATGGATGGATGGATGGATGGATGGATGGATGGATGGATGGATGGATGGATGGATGGATGGATGGATGGACGGATGAATGGACGGATGGACGGCTGGATGGATGGATGGATGGATGGATGGATGGATGGATGGATGGATGGATGGATGGATGGATGGAGATAGATAACAATCATAATTTTGTAATTATACATAGGCTACCTCTGTGCCAGCTTTGTGGTTTCATCGATTGTAGATTAAAAATTGTAGATTATTTCATGTACTTATTATTTTTAGTAATTTTTTTTGTTCACAGATGATACATGGCCGTAGAGTGCCCTCGTTATGATTACACCTACAGATGATTAACACATATTTCTAAATCATCCACCAAATTATCATCTCTTCCTTAGTTTTGTGAGAACAATGCCACAAATGATTAAACCACCTGGCTGTTATGTAAAACACAAATTGAGTAAATGCCTAAATATATTTTAATAATAAAAATAATATAAAACTAAATTTTACCTTATTTAAATAATATAAAGTGGGGCCATTTAATGTATTTATTTTAAATGCAAAATTGTCTCTATATTTTAATGTTTTATTCAAGTAATGATAAAAAGGTTAAAAAGAATAAAAAAGCCTAGAACTATAGTGAAATAAATGTTAAAGCAGAAATAAGAAAGCTGTCTGAGCTTGCGTGCTCCTGCTCTGCACAGCTGATGACTTGCCGCCATCTACTGGTGACATTACTTTCATAATCCAAGTATCATTTCAATTTGTTATTCATTTCATATTTCTGTACAACAGCAACAACAGCAGAAGACCCCACCGGGTACCACTCATCTCCACTACAAATAGGAAAAAGAGGCTACAATTTGCACGAGCTCACCAAAATTGGACAGTTGAAGACTGGAAAAATGTTGCCTGGTCTGATGAGTCTCGATTTCTGTTGAGACATTCAGATGGTAGAGTCAGAATTTGGCGTAAACAGAATGAGAACATGGATCCATCATGCCTTGTTACCACTGTGCAGGCTGGTGGTGGTGGTGTAATGGTGTGGGGGATGTTTTCTTGGCACACTTTAGGCCCCTTAATGCCAATTGGGCATCGTTTAAATGCCACGGCCTACCTGAGCATTGTTTCTGACCATGTCCATCCCTTTATGACCACCATGTACCCATTCTCTGATGGCTACTTCCAGCAGGATAATGCACCATGTCACAAAGCTCGAATCATTTCAAATTGGTTACTTGAACATGACAATGAGTTCACTGTACTAAAATGGCCCCCACAGTCACCAGATCTCAACCCAATAGAGCATCTTTGGGATGTGGTGGAACGGGAGCTTCGTGCCCTGGATGTGCATCCCACAAATCTCCATCAACTGCAAGATGCTATCCTATCAATATGGGCCAACATTTCTAAAGAATGCTTTCAGCACCTTGTTGAATCAATGCCACGTAGAATTAAGGCAGTTCTGAAGGTGAAAGGGGGTCAAACACAGTATTAGTATGGTGTTCCTAATAATCCTTTAGGTGAGTGTATATAACCTAAATAGGGAAAAATAATATAGCCTATAAATAGTAAACTATAAGTATGATGTTATTTCACTTACAGAAAACATACAAGTACACTTGCAGTATAAAACTACTAAACTAGTAGAATATACTTCAAAGTGTACTTTCATAAGTATTAAATGGTACTAGTATACTTATAAGTTCACATGTAGTACAGATGCAGTACAAATGAGAATGTAAACTAGTTGTACACTTAAAGTTTACTACTGTTACACTTCCTAGTACTCTTAAACGTAAGCCTATACTTTTATATAGGCTACTAAAAGGCGGGCCAATTTAGTCAGTATTGAAATAGTACACTTACAAGTTTACCACTAGTAAATCAGCATGTTAGTATGCTTATAAAGTATACTTAAAAATATGCTTGAACATTACTTTCATAAAACTAGAAGTGTATATATATTTTTTCCATAAGGACCACGGAAAAAATGCAGGGTGTTTAAGTAAAAATTAAAATCATACACAAAAGTAAAATAATAGGGCAAAAGCAAAGTTAATTCATTTATATCAAGCACATAAACACTGTTCTATCTTGATTAAGCAAAAGCTGTGATTCTGCTGCTCTCGTGTGGTGAGTAAGTGAAATCTATGTAAGTGAAATATGATTGTATTACTTTGTATTATATTTTGCCCTCACAATTAAAACTGCTTTGATCATAAAACTGAGCATCGTCTTACTACGTTTTTTGGAGATATAGATTGGCAACTGATATTTCCATGCATTTTAGCCTTCATTTTAGCATTTCACGTACAGTAGTTGCAACTGTTCTAAAAATCTCTGGCTTTATTGGATCCAGCCGTCTCCATTGACTTTGTATTGCATGAAGCGGCCTCCTTGTCATTTCTGACTTATAACAAAAAACAGAACAATGTCTAAAAGCTGCTATGTGACAAGGTGTACAGAAAACAGGCTAAAAAACCCAGAAGTTTTTATAAGCTGTTGACCCAAAAACGAGCTTTTAAGGACACAAAAGTGGATACAGGCAATTGAGATAGAGCGCGATATGTTATATTACACTGAGAACTACATCCACTGGAGGGGAACGTGATCAGCGACAGGAAATATCATAAATATAAAACTGACATTTGGATATTTGACTTAACAGTGACAAAATGTTTACTGGACACGTAGGCATACTCAGTGTCAGGATCCCAGAATTTACCCATTCTTCCTGATGAAGCTTCACGTCTTATCCACTTTTGTCTCCTTAAACGCTCGTTTTTTTTTGGGTCGACAGCTTATAAACACTTAGTTCTGTGTTTTGTACACCTTGTCACATATCAGCTTTTAGACTTTGTTCAGTTTTTTTGTTATAAGTCAGAAATGACAAGGCAACCGCTTCACGCAATACAAAGTCAATGGAGACGGCTGGATTGTTTTCCCAAATATTCTTCATCTCTGCATGGCTTTATTGTTCAAAATGTTATTGTTTATATTTGTTGAATCGCGTTATGCGTCGCGCTATGTTACGGAGCCCCTAAAGCAGGGGTCATCCTGTGTCCGGCCCGGAGATGAGTTTCAAACGGCCCGTAAGCTTGTCTATTAAAATATATTATATGTGGCCTGCCACAAGCATAATTTACAAATCATGCAGTTTCACAATGTCAACACAAGGTGACAATACTAGATTTTAGGCCAGCTCTGAGTCTGAACAAATGTGTTTACTTGCTGACTGTCTCAATCATACGACCACTAAACAGCCAGTGAGAAGTGTTCGAGTTCAGCGAGGTCTCCGGTACAATCTGCACATCTCTCTGTGATTTCATTTAGTTTAAAGCCAGTTGAAACAGTGCTGACTTAATCAACAACACTAACGTGTAAATCAGGAGAAAACACTGAGCCGATCCAGTTAGATCCACTTTTCACCAACATTTATCATGGATTTACTGTGGTAACATGAACTGTAACCGTAGTGTTTTGTCAGAAATGTAGGTTAATCTCTCATTTTATTGACATGTATTAAATGAGTAATAAAGGCCCAATTACAGACAGTTTGTTTTTTTGTCATAAACTTGCAGTTTTGTGCATTTTTATGTATATTAAATAGAAACAATATTTGTACTTTTTACCATGTAGTGAGGTGATCTAAATAGAGTATTCGTTAATTTAAATAAGAATAGAGTTCTAACGCCGTAATAATATTTAAATTTAACCCTTTAAAAACGAGATTGTTAAGAGTTTTACAGATATTGTTTGTGTATTAAATTTACATCTGTGTCACTACTCTGTCAGCTCAAGCTTTTGTCAATTCTGGCATGTTTTCAAGAAACAAAACATGTGAGATATATGAGTAACGGAGGCCAGCTAGTAGTTGCTGATCTCAGAGATGTTCTAGCGACTGACACTAGAGGTTGCAGCCTTTAACCTCCTTGTTAGAGTGTCCGACTCTCATTTTGGCGGACCCGGGCCCGAGTCCTGCTTGGAGTGGGTGGTTCGAACAGAAGGGGGTTACATATATATATATATATATATATATATATATATATACAAAGTTTCTCTTTCGACGGTAAACCCCCGCTCTCCACCTCCAAACTCAAGATGTTCTTAGCCCTCCACCATGTTGTTTCTGCCACCGCTCATTTCGCTTTATCCATATCCACCGGGATGCTAGTTCTGCCTGTTTGGTGATGTTTGCTACCAGCCGCTTCCTAGCCTGGTCGTCTATCCCAAGCAGTCCCAGGGTCCTCCGCAGCGACTTCCCTGCGAAACCCCTGCAACCAACCTCCACCGGCAGATTCCAAGCTTTCCATCCTTTCTGATGACACTCGAGAATTAATTGCTGATATTTTTTAAGCTTAAACTTGTGTGCTTCTTCCATCCTCTCTTCCCAGGGTACTGACAGCTCAATAAGTAACACCTGCTTGGTACCCTTTTACCAGAGCACAACATCATGTTTGAGGCTAGTATGGATTACTCCTCTGGAAATTTGAGCTGCTTCTTAAGATCTGAACGCATCTCCCAGTAGTTTGCCATGGCCAAGACTCCTTTACTCCCCCTCTCTGTTATTCCACTCTCCCCAGGCCTAAGAAACTGAATGAAACAAGCCCCCTTAAGAAGTTGTTTTGGCTTCTTTCTTGCCTGCTCCACCCCAGCAGCCAGCTCAGTTAAAATTTACATTTATGCATTTGGTGGACGCTTTTATCCAAAGCGACTTACATTGCATCCAAGGTAATTTTTTTTTTTTTTTTTTTACATTTTGTCAGTTCTTGCTTTCCCTGGGAATCAAACCCATGACCTTAGCATAGCTAGCGCCACACTCTTATTACTTGAGCTACAGGAAGTAAACTTTTGGAGCTTCTGCTCCATAGGCCTGTATAGGACAGGCAGCAACCTGCAGCTGCCAGTAACATCAGTGGTGGAGGAGTACAAGGTAACAAAAACACGGCAGGTGATGATGCTGTGAGACAGTAAAGACCAAAGAATAGGTCAGGCAGACATTGGGGTCAGAACAGGTCGCAAATGGTTGTGGCTCTCTGCCAACCCCCAAGTATGGAAGTTTGATGGATATCGTATATGGAGCACAACAGAAACTTTATCCGGTGCTCTTCCATGCTCCAGATGTCTTGCCAGGTCAGAACCCTCTCCCGCATACTCTCCCACCTCATCTTGCTGCCCTGCTTATTCATAGCTGTAGACTTAACATGTCGACTTTCTTCCTCTGCCTTTCGGGACCTCCCTCTGCACCATGCCACACCGGTCCCTCGGATTTGCCTGCTTCCAGCTTGCCCTGGTTACGCAGCCCAGCCCTTGTCTTCCCTGGGTCACTGACCCAATGATGTCAGCATGATGCAGGCGCTCATCTGCCTCCCTCAGTGCACTTCTGGCTAACCATTTGCGACCTGTTCTGACCTCAATGTCTGCCTGACTTATTCTTTGGTCTTTACTGTCTCGCAGCATCATAGCCTGCCGTGTTTTTGTTACCTTGTACTCCTCCACCACTGATGTTACTGGCAGCTGCAGCTTGCTGCCTTCCTTTCCTCTCCACAATAGAGATGGGTACCTTATAAATGAGCAGTGGCCAGACTTTGTGCTTTATGTTTATGTTTATGTTTTGTTGTGTTTGCTATGTAATGCTTGCTAAATTGCATTCTTGTATTTCTGGAGAGCGTAGGGCGGCGCCTGAATAATCGGCTGCGGCCCGGAGGCTTGCTCCAAACTTCATTTCGTTATACTGTACTTGTACATGTGTAATGACGAATAAACTTCAACTTCAACTTCAAGACTTATACTTGCCGGATAAGCCGCTCTTTTTAAGGGATGCCATGCAAATTTCAACTTCAGTAAACATTTCCATCAAGCATTGCACAGTATTGTAACTTCTCAGCTGACTTGACAAGTAGGTTCATTGCTGCTGAGAAACAATGCCCACCTTAAGCCTCTGCCAATCCGTGGTAAACTTCCCGCAGGTGAAACGCATGTTGACCTTACTGAAATGGCACTGTGGGAGCTTCTGGGACATGGTAGGACTTCAGTGTTAATTCCACCAACTTGTGGGGTATTGTTCCATAGGCATTGGTCAGGTCAAGCCACAAGACTGTCAGGTCACCATGGTTCCTCTTCATGTCTTCAATGATTTTAGAGATTATGCTGGTATGCTCAAGACAACCCAAAACCCCTGGAACTCCCCCTTTTTGAACTGATGTGTCCATATACTAATTTTCCAACATGAACGTGGTCAGCCTTCGTGCCAAAATCCTGAAAAGATCTTACCCTCCACAATGAGGAGTGATATGGTACAAAATTGCTTGATGTCTGTAGCATTATCCTCCTTAGGGATAAAATAACCCTCAGCAACCAACCAATCATCAGCAAGGAAATTCTTTGTCCATGCCACTTTCAGTAACCTCCAGAGTCGCTTCTTGAGACTTTCACACTTTCACACTTTGTACTGTATACCGTTTGGTCCTGGGGCTGATTTTCCTCTGGCTGTCTTAAGGAAGTTATTCATTTCCTGCCAACTTGGTCCCTCTAGTCCAAAAGGAATAACTGGTTCTGCGGGCTTGATGATCTTCTCCATCTCCAAGTTTACCTCACTTCTAGAGTTACCTCCCTTGGCGAAGGTGTTCCTCCACTTCTTCCTTCAAACTTTTCCATGTTCTGACAGGTACTTGAATGGATTTTTGGTGAAGCTCTCCCTTTCCTTCATCCAACGCCTCCTGTCTCTACGGTGGCACTCAGCTCGACTTAAGGTCCGAATGCAATCCCTTAAATTATCTCGGATTTCAGTAAGTGCTGGCTTCTCATCTTCCTTAGCCTCCGTAGATCGCCTCTTATATTCGCTATCTCCTTAAGGTGTCTGTTTTCCTTTGGCTGAATATTTGGTTTAGCTTTCAACTCCTTCTTCCCAAAGTGATCAGCCCCCATTCTCCAGATGATTGATGTCATAGCACTAAGTTTCTTTCCCACATGTCCTGCCATCGCTGCTTCCAGTACCTCTCCTCCATCTCACCAGGTTGCCCTGTGCGTTGCATACTTTTATGTATGCCTCTATACTTTGTATGTTTATGTGGCATTTTAATTGTATCTGTACAGTTTAATGTCAAAAGCAACCATTCTCTTCCTTTTTTAAATTACATTTTTTGTCTTTTGTTAAAGGATTAAAGTGGAGTTTTTGTATACTGAAAAGGGAAAGATGTTTCATCAGCTGAATAATCGGATTGTGTTAATTCCTGTCAAAAATGAAACATGGCACTACCCTAAAGTCTATACAGTACATAGTAATCGCGTATGTCAAGAACCCCTAAACAAACAGAATATATGGCAGAACAAGCGTTTACTATGGAAGCAATTGGTGAGAACAAACTAGATAGAAATTCAGTAGATGGCAGCAAATCCTTGTTATTTGTCATTTTGATGGCTATGACTATGGCCTATGGCTATGCAGTTTACAGGCACAGTTCCAAAGCTGCAGGCGACTCGTGATTATTTTTTTTTTTTTTTGCTTCATTAGACATAGTAAAACAGGTCTGTCGGGTAAATGACACAGTAAGTGTGGCTTGAAGGGTTACACCCTAACCATGTTTGTGTCCTCACTGCAAAAGGTGCTTCAAATATCCTGTCGGGTACTCAAATTTCTAAATGTATAAGTTCCTCAAAACTCTTTCTACAATAATAGGGTAGAATCACGGTGGAATCATCGATGGCCTTTGCTGTTCTTTCAGGAATTACGGGGTCTTTTCAGCACTTTGTATTTAGTTCTGGAGTCACCTGGAGTTGAGACCTCAAAGTGCTTTGGGGGAAATTAAAAGGGTTAGACCTATTGTAAGATTTGTAGGCTATATGTGACCCTGGGCCAAAAGTCAAAAGTCGCACGGGTATATTTGTCGCAATAGCCAATAATACATTGTATGGGTCAAAATTATCGTTTTTATAATTTTTCTTTTATGCCAAAAATCATTAGGATATTAAAGTCTCAGTGAACCGGGAGTAGCAAGTGAGTTTTCATCAGTGCTGTGACGTATTTCCAAGTGAAAGGGAATATTGAATAGAGGACAGATTTTTACTTCAGCGCTCCTCCTCTCCGTCTCTCGCTCATAGCAGACTAACGGTCGGAGGGGAGTGGTTACGCATTTTCAAACCCAAGCCTTCAAACTGACATCATCTGAGAAAGAACGCCGTTTCCAGACTCGAAGTTACTTTTCAGGTTTTGATTAAATATTACAGCGGCAAACTATTTTTTTCTGTGTATTAACTTGCACGGATTAATTGTTCACCCTGAGACACCATGTTAGCACCATGTGCTAACAAAGTAAATAGGGTCCATTTTGATTTTATGAGGACTTTAAGTAAAGATTGTGTTCCATGAAGATATTTTGTAAATTTTCTACCGCAAATATATCACAAATGTATTATTATTAGTAGTATGCATTGCTAAGGACTTAATTTGGACTTAACTTTAAAGACGATTTTCTCTATATTTTGACTTTTTTGCACCCTCAGATTCCAAATTTTCAAATAGTTGTATCTCATCCTATCCATACATCAATGGAAAGCTTATTTATTCAACTTTCAGATGATGTATAAATCTCAATTAAAAAAAAAAAATTACCCATATGACTTTTGTGGTCCAGGGTCACATATGACTTGATATAGCCTATAAAAAAGATATTGGTTCTGCAACATCCAGATAATAGCTAGCCTACATATTTTTATTATATTTTAAATTAATTCTATCAAAACTAGTAGCGGCCTTTGCTATGTTTCATCACCATCAAATGCCACCAAAATTAATTAAAAAAATGCTTCCAAAAACCAAGATATGGTGCTATATATAAGTAATATCGCACAAGCTAAAGTGCTGGTTTCCCGAATATTAGCACGTTTGCAAATGTGATATTGAATTGTTGTATAAAATCAATAAGCAATAAGTTAATAGGCTATCACACCCAGGGTTGCCAGGTCTGTGCAACAAAAGTAGCCAAATGGCCAATGCGATTTTCTCCATTGGGCGGCTGAATTCTCCACTGAATTTGTACTTCTGGGGGTGTTTTGTGGGTGTTAGAGCGCCAAAAACATATGTACAGGGTAGTGTGGTCAAAAGTACCAACTTCGGTACTGAAATTTGAGCACTGTTGAGCGGAATCGTAAACACCTCTGATTGGCCATTGTGTTCACACGCTCATCGTATGTCTGTGATTGGCTACAATGATCAATGCATGGAAGCGTTTGAAAGCACACAGAAGTGTTGTAACGTGTTTTGAAAGCAGGAGCGTTTAAAAGCACAAGCAGGCGTCTATCGGTGGACCGGCTTTCAAACACTCCCGTGTATATCTGTGTAAGCGCTCGGTGAATAGCATCATTGATGTATTATACAACATGTTTTTGAAGACTTATTTGATGAGCGTGTGAGCACAATTACGAGTCTAAACACCACTGAAAGCTTCACATTTTCACAATTTCTTGGTACTGAAGTCAGTACTTTTGACAACACTTGTACGGGGGTGGAAATCAACCCCCAGAATTCTTTTTTTTACACGCGCCAACAAAGTGAAGTAATTGCGTCACTGCAGCTGCCATTAGAAGCTCCGGTTCCCATAGAAACCTGAGACTCGCGTTAAGGACTGCACATGCATATTGGCTTGTCTAGCCTGAAAAATAAGCTTTTTTAATGCTATTTGATCATAAAAAACAACATTTATGGGACAGTTCATGTCAGATTTTGTTGCTGATTTGAAATTCGGCAAGCAGTTTTTGACATTCCACAATTCCCCCATCAAATAGATAGGACTTGGTCTTGCCTGAAATAGCTGCCCGGCCCCAGAGGTGTTTGCAAATTTGGCCGCTGACTTTCCTTGAAAGGGACTTTGGTACAACTTACCAAAATGTATGTTATACGTAATCGATCATAGTGTTTCAACCACGGAAATAGGTCAATAAAACAGCGGGAGAACAATAGGCCTATTACACATAACATCACATATTTACCTCAGAAAAGACATTTAACCAAAGCATGTTAGTCGGCTAGAAAAGCTATAGAGGAGTTTTTTACTATATGTGCATATGTACAATATATTTTTACTTGTATCATTAAAATATTACGTTGTTATTATCATTATATTTAATTTGAGTTCTTAATTGTAACTTTTCAGCTGACATTTGACATTCAGCTTGCATGTCTGTACCTAATATGTATCCAAATGATTCAATATTGAATCAAGATCAGAATCAAATAGAAAACTTATGAATTAAAATCGTGAGATTTATGTCAAGCGCTAATAAAAACAGTAGCCTATAGACTGTAGGCTGTAGTCATTGTATACCATGTAAACATCCTTTCCATAATTCTCACTCCAAGCTAAACTCAAACTATTAAAATATTTCGCAGAACTGAATTGTAAATGTGCAGGTGCAAAGTCTGTCATCATGCAATTTTTTTACCTATAAACTCGTATTTATGATAATTCAGAGAGCGTGTGTCGTCACCCGCTTATAGGAACGCCCACCTGGACGGCAAAACCAGGCTTTCCTCCATTGCCCGCCAGTCATTTTTACCAGGTTTGTAGTCAGTATTAATGCAGTAAGACAGTGATATTATGCATACATAGTATGCATCATCAAAAAGGTGTAAACTGAATTTAATCTTTTAATAATCACTAGTGATACAGGTTATAGTCAGGGGCGGCGTTTACGTATGGCAAAGTATGTTTCCATACCCTGGCATTCAGACAAGCAGGGGAAATAAACAGCTCATGATGCTGCTCGTTAGTTTAGAAAAAAGCTAATTTAAACAGCCTAAGGCCCCGACCACACGGATACGCGCTTAGCTGTATACGTAAAAATTTTGTACCGTATCAGCATTTCGTCCGTTTTGGGAGCCTGAAACCTATATTTTTTTAAACCGGGCCCCCAGAGTGGATAAATCTGAAAACGACACTCTTGCATTGTACAGCCAATCCGTATATTTTGTGAAACGGTGATGTCATCACACCACATCCGGCACGGGAAAGACTAGAAAGGGATACAACTACAGGCACCGGACATGCGCACATCAATATTGCTTAATTTAATTACTGTATTTGCATTTATCGTTGGGGTAGGTGTAGGCGTTAATAAAACACATCTGGTAAGTAGCAAATGTATTTATTGTTATTTTATCGTGATATTTTTCCTCACATCCTACCATTGCTGTACCCCTTCTAGCCACAACTCTTCTTCTCCGTTTTTAGTGCATCTCTGTGGCAGAATTACAGCGCCACACACTGGTCTGGCATGTGTACTACATCGTTTTGAGTCAGTTTCAGTGCTTTCATGTGTACGCAGATATTTCTTGAAATGAGGGGGAAAAAAAGATCGGATAGGGAAAGCTCTGGCTTCATGTGGACGGGGCCTAAGCCTAATGCCGTGTCCTAACCAGGAGTGATGTGACAAGGTTTTTTAGCGGCAAACCAGACTCGACCGATATCAATAAATCAAAAATCACAGCCAATCAGAAGAGCGTGTGGGTGGGCTCTCACTAACTGCAACAAAATGGATAAGTACAATATCGAATTCCGAAATCTTACACCATTTTTAGCATGATTAAAAACACATACTGTGTTACTGAAACTATTTATTTATTTATTTTTTACATAGAATAGCCTACACTTGTGTGTTGACGGTTTGAACATAGTTATTTAGTTTAATTTATTTTCAAAATCTGAGGTGAATTATCCATTGTTGCTTTTAGTAAGGCTATGTCTTATTATTACATTAAATAAAGCACATAATGCACTTGACATACTTTGTATGTTGTTCCAGCCACAACAGCACAGAAATAAAAAGTGTTTATAAAATAGAATCGTCGTGAATCGGCTGGTTAGTACAAAAAACTCAGATTAACATGGAAAAGATCATTTCTCTCTCATGGTTAGGGCTGTTTCAGTATTTGCATTGATTTTGTATTGTTAAGTCTGTTGTAAAGTTCTTTTAGTGTATTTTTGTCCACATTTTGTTCAGATATTATATGATCATTTGGGAATGTCGTTGTTGTATGGCCAAAAGGACTCATGCCATACCCTAGGTTTTTGTGAAACGCCACTGGTTATGGTAGGCCACATTAAGGCACTTTAAGGGTGGGTTGCACTAATGCAGATTCTTCAGCCCGTCGTCCGTCTGCTGTTTGATCAGCTCTAAAGCGTTTTTACTGCGAAATTAATCTGTGTTTAAAATGAAGTGGTGCAACAACTCGATTTAAAATAAACCCATATCAACAAATTAAACTTTGCTTAATTGAATGCTTATTGGTGCACCTCACCCTGAAGTGTTTAAGCGTTTTAAAAGCGTCCCGCTGTTTTTAGTGACTGAAATACTGCAGCAGGTGCTGTATATGGATCATAAGTGCCCAAAACGTGCATCCTGTTCACATATTTTTGTTTTAAGATGGAAATGTGACAGGCTTGTGCTGCAGTTATGGCGGTTTTGACCTCCAGGGCTCCGCCACAGTCACGTGACTGAAAACTATGAGGCATTTTAACAAGACGCCTCAATTCAATTCAATTCACATTTATTTGTATAGCGCTTTTCACAATAAGCCTACATGCCGTTTCACAGAAAATGCATGCGTCTACATTACAATTTAAAGTGATTTGTCCACGTTATGCATATCAGAACTACATAATTAGCTAACAATGTATTATTAATCAATATAATAATTAATGTAAGACACACAAAAAAAAAGTGAATGAGAATATAATGACAAATAGCATATGTTTTTAAAAATGATCCGTGATAATTCCGCGCATGCCACAAATGCCAAATCCCTGCCACTATGAGCCCTGCCACTCCCATATTCACCTGCCGCTCTTCGCCAGGTAACGAACATTTCTGGCACTTTCTTTAAACGTGGCTTTATTTTGACATGTTAGTGTAATTTGAGGTTTCAACGATTCATTTTGATGTAGATCTTTTATGCATAAATATATACACATAAATAGCGTTGTTTTAATCATGATTGAATCGTTACAGATTTAAGCATGAACGGGATCCGCAAAGCCTTATGCATCATCATTCCTTTGCTGGGTTTGCTGGTGCTCATTTATGCCGTGGGGTTGTGGAGTAAAGCTTCACCTCAGGTATTAAGGTATGTGTCCCAGTATCGTTTGACTTACTCTCTATACCTGAACATTAAAACCTGAAAACCTTTTGTTGTTGTAATGTAACCTAATATGTTCCGATGGATTCAGTCGAATTAAATCATATTATGGATTATATTGGGCTACTGAACTTTAAGGCAGAAAATAAGGCTCTTTCTGTAATCTTGTTGGGTATCAAAAAGCCAGGCTGCCCAGAATATCAGTCACCATTAATGCAGAACACATTTCAGACATAGAGAAAACTAGCTGGGGGTTAAAATCATGCAGGTCTTTTTCAAGCCCTTGATTCTGCTTTGTGCTTGCCATCATAGTTCTTACGATTAAATGAAATCGGTGTCTGTTAAGAGCTGGAAATGGGCATTTTCAGTAGAAGGAAATCTAAGTGAAGTTATAGTTAAAGTTAAAATTCCCAATACATTTCTTGAAGAAGTATGTTCTTGAGAAGTTTAAATAATAGAAAGTACTTCATATGTGTGTATCCTATGCAAACAAGGAATTATGTTAATAATCTGCTCAGCATTAGCAAGTGTGTGTCCATCAACAAACCTGTGTGTGTGTGTGTTTCTAGTTTATTGCAGTGCATATGCGGGAACTGTATCAGAGCATACATTAGCCCAGCACTAAAGATTCAAGATTCAAGAGTTTTATTTGTCACATACACAGTTATATACAGAATATACAACCGGCAGTGAACAGGTCCGCTCCATGGACAGTGCACATTCACAGTTAAAAACACAAGGAGGAAATTATAATAGAAATAGAATAAAAAATACTATATATATATATATATATATATATATATATATATATATATATATCTGTAGAATTATAAATAAGTCAAGTAGAAAAAATTAAAATAAAGAAGTGGAATAAAATAAGTGGAGTGTGTAAACTGTAGACTTATAAATATGTGGTTAACAAATGTATAAAGAGTATAATGTGCAAGCAGGTTTATAACAGGTTGTTACACAGTAACAACGAGAACAGAAAGTGCAGTGCAGTGTCAGTGTATCGATGTTTATCCTGACGTGAAGTCACGTGATGTTAAGTGACTGAGTTCAGGAGTCTGATGGCCTGGGGGAAGAAGCTCCTCCTGAGTCTCTCAGTTTTGGCCATCAGGCTTCGGAAGCGCTTACCAGATGGCAGCAGCGTGAAATGAGGGTTTGCAGGGTGATTAGAGTCCTTGATGATCTTAGTAGCTCTACCTTTGCAGCGTTTGGTGTAGTGAATGACTGATGTAACATTTAAAGTTTTGCTAAACAAATCTTGCTCCATCCTTTATCTTTACTCAAAGTAGAATGACAGACAATCTGCATTAATAGACACAGTTTGAGGTAATACTGCAGCCCACAGCTGATTTACAGTAGTATTTCAGTAAGACCGTAATAACGTGAGTTAGCCGGTTAGCTAGAGACCTCGTTTGATAAACGATTATTTTAATTGACTCAGGGTCGACTCTTACTTTTGAGAGACAGCAACTTTACATACGGTGCACTTTCAGATTTAAACAATATAATTCTAACCGTTAAAATACATTTAGTCAGTTTTATTCTTGCAATTAATTATTTTCATAATTAAATACAAAATGGAAATGACCATGAAAAAGGCCATGACTTAAAAAAAAAAAAAAAAAAAGAAACAAACAAATCTCTAATAGGTAATGGTGGTGTTGAAAGAAATTTGATATGGTTCACTCCTGCTTTGGTTTCATTTGGTTAGAAGTCTATGTAAATTGCAGTCAAATGTGCTTTCAAATGTGTTTTTTCACTCATACAAGATGCCCAAGCTCTCAAACTCTCAAGGATCCAGAGATTACAGAGTTCCCCAAAACAAAGTGAGTAGTTTAATTTCACTTTGATGTGCAACCCAGAACCTGCAACTTTGTTGTTTTAGATTTATTTTCATGTATTGTCTCAGTATAGGGCCTTTTCACAATGATAATCCAACACCGTGTACCTGCAAAAACACTGAGCCAGCAAACCGGTTTGTGCCAAAAGATGAGCTGGATGATTTACAGAAACGACGGGCAGAAGAGTTCAGACAACACCAGATCAGGTTCCTCACAATTCATCTGATCTTTTCAGTGTGGTGCAAAAATCAGACCCTATAAAACACAGCTAGAAGAATAAATACATGACTTTACAGTTTACATAAGACTAAAGTGGCTGCACTTTATTTTACAGTATGTGTACTTACAGTGTAACTGCAGTGGTTAAGGTTAGATTTAGGAGTAGTTTCAGAGCTTGTACCTTACCAAAGTAATTACACAGTTTTTACCCAGTAATTGTAATTACTGTAATTACATTGTATGTGCATGGGAAACAGGACCGTAAAATAAAGTGCTACCACTAAAGTCATTTTCCAAAATGAGTTTTCTACATCGAACCATCTTTTTATGGTACTGTCATTTATAAATGACTTTGTCCTATGAGGGCTAATTTTTTATGGCAAGATATAAAGTCAGAATTGAGTGATATAAAGTCAGAATTGAGTGATATAAAGTCAGAATTGAGAGATATAAAGTCAGAATTGAGTGATATAAAGTCAGAATTGAGTGATAAAGTCAGAATTGAGAGATATAAAGTCAGAATTGAGAGATATAAAGTCAGAATTGAGAGATATAAAGTCAGAATTGAGTGATATAAAGTCAGAATTGAGAGATATAAAGTCAGAATTGAGATATATAGTCAGAATTGAGTGATATAAAGTCAGAATTGAGATATATAGTCAGAATTGAGAGATATAAAGTCAGAATTGAGTGATATAAAGTCAGAATTGAGAGATATAAAGTCAGAATTGAGTGATAAAGTCAGAATTGAGTGACAAAGTCAGAATTGAGAGATATAAAGTCAGAATTGACTGATATAAAGTCAGAATTGAGAGATATAAAGTCAGAATTGAGTGATATAAAGTCAGAATTGACTGATATAAAGTCAGAATTGAGTGATATAAAGTCAGAATTGAGTGATAAAGTCAGAATTGAGTGATAAAGTCAGAATTGAGTGATATAAAGTCAGAATTGACTGATATAAAGTCAGAATTGAGAGATATAAAGTCAGAATTGAGTGATATAAAGTCAGAATTGAGTGATAAAGTCAGAATTGAGAGATATAAAGTCAGAATTGAGTGATATAAAGTCAGAATTGAGTGATATAAAGTCAGAATTGAGAGATATAAAGTCAGAATTGAGTGATATAGTCAGAATTGAGAGATATAAAGTCAGAATTGAGTGATATAAAGTCAGAATTGAGAGATATAAAGTCAGAATTGAGTGATATAGTCAGAATTGAGAGAGATATAAAGTCAGAATTGAGTGATAAAGTCAGAATTGAGAGATATAAAGTCAGAATTGAGTGATATAAAGTCAGAATTGAGTGATATAAAGTCAGAATTGAGAGATATAAAGTCAGAATTGAGTGATATAGTCAGAATTGAGAGATATAAAGTCAGAATTGAGTGATATAAAGTCAGAATTGAGTGATAAAGTCAGAATTGAGAGATATAAAGTCAGAATTGAGTGATATAAAGTCAGAATTGAGTGATATAAAGTCAGAATTGAGAGATATAAAGTCAGAATTGAGTGATATAGTCAGAATTGAGAGATATAGTCAGAATTGAGTGATATAAAGTCAGAATTGAGTGATATAAAGTCAGAATTGAGTGATAAAGTCAGAATTGAGAGATATAAAGTCAGAATTGAGTGATATAAAGTCAGAATTGAGTGATATAAAGTCAGAATTGAGTGATAAAGTCAGAATTGAGAGATATAAAGTCAGAATTGAGATATAAAGTCAGAATTGAGTGATATAAAGTCAGAATTGAGAGATATAAAGTCAGAATTGAGATATAAAGTCAGAATTGAGATATAAAGTCAGAATTGAGTGATAGTCAGAATTGAGAGATATAAAGTCAGAATTGAGATATAAAGTCAGAATTGAGATATAAAGTCAGAATTGAGAGATATAAAGTCAGAATTGAGAGATATAAAGTCAGAATTGAGTGATATAAAGTCAGAATTGAGAGATATAAAGTCAGAATTGAGTGATATAAAGTCAGAATTGAGAGATATAAAGTCAGAATTGAGTGATATAAAGTCAGAATTGAGTGATAAAGTCAGAATTGAGTGATATAAAGTCAGAATTGAGAGATATAAAGTCAGAATTGAGAGATATAAAGTCAGAATTGAGAGATATAAAGTCAGAATTGAGTGATATAAAGTCAGAATTGAGAGATATAAAGTCAGAATTGAGATATATAGTCAGAATTGAGTGATATAAAGTCAGAATTGAGATATATATAGTCAGAATTGAGAGATATAAAGTCAGAATTGAGTGATATAAAGTCAGAATCGAGAGATATAAAGTCAGAATTGAGTGATAAAGTCAGAATTGAGTGATAAAGTCAGAATTGAGTGATATAAAGTCAGAATTGACTGATATAAAGTCAGAATTGAGAGATATAAAGTCAGAATTGAGTGATATAAAGTCAGAATTGACTGATATAAAGTCAGAATTGAGAGATATAAAGTCAGAATTGAGTGATAAAGTCAGAATTGAGTGATAAAGTCAGAATTGAGTGATATAAAGTCAGAATTGACTGATATAAAGTCAGAATTGAGAGATATAAAGTCAGAATTGAGTGATATAAAGTCAGAATTGAGTGATAAAGTCAGAATTGAGAGATATAAAGTCAGAATTGAGTGATATAAAGTCAGAATTGAGTGATATAAAGTCAGAATTGAGAGATATAAAGTCAGAATTGAGTGATATAGTCAGAATTGAGAGATATAAAGTCAGAATTGAGTGATATAAAGTCAGAATTGAGAGATATAAAGTCAGAATTGAGTGATATAGTCAGAATTGAGAGAGATATAAAGTCAGAATTGAGTGATAAAGTCAGAATTGAGAGATATAAAGTCAGAATTGAGTGATATAAAGTCAGAATTGAGTGATATAAAGTCAGAATTGAGAGATATAAAGTCAGAATTGAGTGATATAGTCAGAATTGAGAGATATAAAGTCAGAATTGAGTGATATAAAGTCAGAATTGAGTGATAAAGTCAGAATTGAGAGATATAAAGTCAGAATTGAGTGATATAAAGTCAGAATTGAGTGATATAAAGTCAGAATTGAGAGATATAAAGTCAGAATTGAGTGATATAGTCAGAATTGAGAGATATAGTCAGAATTGAGTGATATAAAGTCAGAATTGAGTGATATAAAGTCAGAATTGAGTGATAAAGTCAGAATTGAGAGATATAAAGTCAGAATTGAGTGATATAAAGTCAGAATTGAGTGATAAAGTCAGAATTGAGTGATAAAGTCAGAATTGAGAGATATAAAGTCAGAATTGAGTGATATAAAGTCAGAATTGAGTGATATAAAGTCAGAATTGAGATATAAAGTCAGAATTGAGTGATATAAAGTCAGAATTGAGAGATATAAAGTCAGAATTGAGATATAAAGTCAGAATTGAGATATAAAGTCAGAATTGAGTGATAGTCAGAATTGAGAGATATAAAGTCAGAATTGAGATATAAAGTCAGAATTGAGATATAAAGTCAGAATTGAGAGATATAAAGTCAGAATTGAGAGATATAAAGTCAGAATTGAGTGATATAAAGTCAGAATTGAGTGATATAAAGTCAGAATTGACTGATATAAAGTCAGAATTGAGAGATATAAAGTCAGAATTGAGTGATATAAAGTCAGAATTGAGAGATATAAAGTCAGAATTGAGTGATATAAAGTCAGAATTGAGATATAAAGTCAGAATTGAGTGATATAAAGTCAGAATTGAGAGATATAAAGTCAGAATTGAGTGATATAAAGTCAGAATTGAGTGATATAAAGTCAGAATTGAGAGATATAAAGTCAGAATTGACTGATATAAAGTCAGAATTGAGTGATATAAAGTCAGAATTGAGTGATATAAAGTCAGAATTGAGAGATATAAAGTCAGAATTGAGTGATATAAAGTCAGAATTGACTGATATAAAGTCAGAATTGAGTGATATAAAGTCAGAATTGAGAGATATAAAGTCAGAATTGACTGATATAAAGTCAGAATTGACTGATATAAAGTCAGAATTGAGAGATATAAAGTCAGAATTGAGAGATATAAAGTCAGAATTGAGAGATATAAAGTCAGAATTGACTGATATAAAGTCAGAATTGAGTGATATAAAGTCAGAATTGAGATATAAAGTCAGAATTGAGAGATATAAAGTCAGAATTGACTGATATAAAGTCAGAATTGAGTGATATAAAGTCAGAATTGAGAGATATAAAGTCAGAATTGACTGATATAAAGTCAGAATTGAGTGATATAAAGTCAGAATTGAGTGATATAAAGTCAGAATTGAGAGATATAAAGTCAGAATTGACTGATATAAAGTCAGAATTGAGTGATATAAAGTCAGAATTGAGATATAAAGTCAGAATTGAGTGATATAAAGTCAGAATTGAGTGATATAAAGTCAGAATTGAGTGATATAAAGTCAGAATTGAGATATAAAGTCAGAATTGAGTGATATAAAGTCAGAATTGAGAGATATAAAGTCAGAATTGAGTGATATAAAGTCAGAATTGAGAGATATAAAGTCAGAATTGAGTGATATAAAGTCAGAATTGAGATATAAAGTCAGAATTAAGTGATATAAAGTCAGAATTGAGAGATATAAAGTCAGAATTGAGATATAAAGTCAGAATTGAGTGATATAAAGTCAGAATTGAGTGATATAAACTCAGAATTGAGAGATATAAACTCAGAATTGAGTGATATAAAGTCAGAATTGAGAGATATAAAGTCAGAATTGAGTGATATAAAGTCAGAATTGAGTGATATAAAGTCAGAATTGAGTGATAAAGTCAGAATTGAGTGATATAAAGTCAGAATTGAGTGATATAAAGTCAGAATTGAGAGATATAAAGTCACAATTGAGTGATATAGTCAGAATTGAGAGATATAAAGTCAGAATTGAGTGATATAAAGTCAGAATTGAGTGATAAAGTCAGAATTGAGAGATATAAAGTCAGAATTGAGTGATATAAAGTCAGAATTGAGTGATATAATGTCAGAATTGAGAGATATAAAGTCAGAATTGAGTGATATAGTCAGAATTGAGAGATATAGTCAGAATTGAGTGATATAGTCAGAATTGAGTGATATAAAGTCAGAATTGAGATATAAAGTCAGAATTGAGAGATATAAAGTCAGAATTGAGTGATATAAAGTCAGAATTGAGTGATATAAAGTCAGAATTGAGTGATAAAGTCAGAATTGAGAGATATAAAGTCAGAATTGAGTGATATAAAGTCAGAATTGAGAGATATAAAGTCAGAATTGAGAGATATAAAGTCAGAATTGAGTGATATAAAGTCAGAATTGAGTGATAAAGTCAGAATTGAGAGATATAAAGTCAGAATTGAGTGATATAAAGTCAGAATTGAGTGATATAAAGTCAGAATTGAGTGATATAAAGTCAGAATTGAGATATAAAGTCAGAATTGAGTGATATAAAGTCAGAATTGAGATATAAAGTCAGAATTGAGTGATAAAGTCAGAATTGAGAGATATAAAGTCAGAATTGAGAGATATAAAGTCAGAATTGAGAGATATAAAGTCAGAATTGAGATATAAAGTCAGAATTGAGTGATAAAGTCAGAATTGAGTGATATAAAGTCAGAATTGAGTGATATAAAGTCAGAATTGAGAGATATAAAGTCAGAATTGAGTGATATAAAGTCAGAATTGAGAGATATAAAGTCAGAATTGAGTGATATAAAGTCAGAATTGACTGATATAAAGTCAGAATTGAGTGATATAAAGTCAGAATTGAGAGATATAAAGTCAGAATTGAGTGATATAAAGTCAGAATTGAGTGATATAAAGTCAGAATTGAGTGATATAAAGTCAGAATTGAGAGATATAAAGTCAGAATTGAGAGATATAAAGTCAGAATTGACTGATATAAAGTCAGAATTGAGTGATATAAAGTCAGAATTGAGATATAAAGTCAGAATTGAGTGATATAAAGTCAGAATTGAGAGATATAAAGTCAGAATTGAGAGATATAAAGTCAGAATTGAGATATAAAGTCAGAATTGACTGATATAAAGTCAGAATTGAGTGATATAAAGTCAGAATTGAGATATAAAGTCAGAATTGAGTGATATAAAGTCAGAATTGAGAGATATAAAGTCAGAATTGAGAGATATAAAGTCAGAATTGAGTGATATAAAGTCAGAATTGAGAGATATAAAGTCAGAATTGAGTGATAAAGTCAGAATTGAGTGATATAAAGTCAGAATTGAGATATAAAGTCAGAATTGAGTGATAAAGTCAGAATTGAGTGATATAAAGTCATAAAGTCAGAATTGAGAGATATAAAGTCAGAATTGAGTGATATAAAGTCAGAATTGAGTGATATAAAGTCAGAATTGAGATATATAAACTCAGAATTGAGAGATATAAAGTCAGAATTGAGTGATATAAAGTCAGAATTGAGTGATACAAAGTCAGAATTGAGAGATATAAAGTCAGAATTGAGTGATATAGTCAGAATTGAGTGATATAAAGTCAGAATTGAGTGATATAAAGTCAGAATTGAGATATAAAGTCAGAATTGAGTGATGTAAAGTCAGAATTGAGAGATATAAAATCAGAATTGAGATATAAAGTCAGAATTGAGTGATATAAAGTCAGAATTGAGTGATATAAAGTCAGAATTGAGATATAAAGTCAGAATTGAGTGATGTAAAGTCAGAATTGAGAGATGTAAAGTCAGAATTGAGAGATATAAACTCAGAATTGAGTGATATAAAGTCAGAATTGAGTGATATAAAGTCAGAATTGAGAGATATAAAGTCAGAATTGAGTGATATAAAGTCAGAATTGAGTGATATAAAGTCAGAATTGAGTGATATAAAGTCAGAATTGAGATATAAAGTCAGAATTGAGTGATATAAAGTCAGAATTGAGAGATATAAAGTCAGAATTGAGTGATATAAAGTCAGAATTGAGTGATATAAAGTCAGAATTGAGATATAAAGTCAAAATAGAGTGATATAAAGTCAGAATTGAGAGATATAAAGTCAGAATTGAGTGATATAAAGTCAGAATTGAGATATAAAGTCAGAATTGAGTGATATAAAGTCAGAATTGAGAGATATAAAGTCAGAATTGAGATATAAAGTCAGAATTGAGTGATATAAAGTCAGAATTGAGTGATATAAAGTCAGAATTGAGATATAAAGTCAGAATTGAGTGATGTAAAGTCAGAATTGAGAGATGTAAAGTCAGAATTGAGAGATATAAAGTCAGAATTGAGTGATATAAAGTCAGAATTGAGTGATATAAAGTCAGTATTGAGAGATATAAAGTCTGAATTGAGTGATAAAGTCAGAGAATTGAGTGATATAAAGTCAGAATTGAGTGATATAAAGTCAGAATTGAGATATAAAGTCAGAATTGAGAGATATAAAGTCAGAATTGAGAGATATAAAGTCAGAATTGAGTGATATAAAGTCAGAATTGAGTGATATAAAATCAGAATTGAGAGATATAAAGTCAGAATTGAGATATAAAGTCTGAATTGACTGATATAAAGTCAGAATTGAGAGATATAAAGTCAGAATTGAGTGATATAAAGTCAGAATTGAGTGATATAAAATCAGAATTGAGAGATATAAAGTCAGAATTGAGTGATATAAAGTTAGAATTGAGTGATATAAAGTCAGAATTGAGTGATATAAAGTCAGAATTGAGAGATATAAAGTCAGAATTGAGAGATATAAAGTCAGAATTGAGTGATATAAAGTCAGAATTGAGTGATATAAAGTCTGAATTGAGAGATATAAAGTCAGAATTGAGAGATATAAAGTCAGAATTGAGTGATATAAAGTCAGAATTGAGATATAAAATCAGAATTGAGATATAAAGTCAGAATTGAGTGATATAAAGTCAGAATTGAGTGATATAAAGTCAGAATTGAGATATAAAGTCAGAATTGAGTGATGTAAAGTCAGAATTGAGAGATGTAAAGTCAGAATTGAGAGATATAAAGTCAGAATTGAGTGATATAAAGTCAGAATTGAGTGATATAAAGTCAGAATTGAGTGATATAAAGTCAGAATTGAGAGATATAAAGTCTGAATTGAGTGATAAAGTCAGAATTGAGTGATATAAAGTCAGAATTGAGAGATATAAAGTCAGAATTGAGAGATATAAAGTCTGAATTGAGTGATATAAAATCAGAATTGAGAGATATAAAGTCAGAATTGAGTGATATAAAGTCAGAATTGAGAGATATAAAGTCAGAATTGAGTGATATAAAGTCAGAATTGAGTGATATAAAGTCTGAATTGAGAGATATAAAGTCGGAATTGAGTGATATAAAGTCGGAATTGAGAGATATAAGGTCGGAATTGAGTGATATAAAGTCAGAATTGAGATATAAAGTCAGAATTGAGTGATATAAAGTCAGAATTGAGAGATATAAAGTCAGAATTGAGTGATATAAAGTCAGAATTGAGATATAAAGTCAGAATTGAGTTATATAAAGTCAGAATTGAGAGATATAAGGTCGGAATTGAGTGATATAAAGTCAGAATTGATTGATATAAAGTCAGAATTGAGAGATATAAGGTCAGAATTGAGAGATATAAAGTCAGAATTGAGTGATATAAAGTCGGAATTGAGAGATATAAGGTCGGAATTGAGTGATATAAAGTCAGAATTGAGATATAAAGTCAGAATTGAGAGATATAAAGTCAGAATTGAGTGATATAAAGTCAGAATTGAGTGATATAAAGTCAGAATTGAGATATAAAGTCAGAATTGAGAGATATAAAGTCAGAATTGAGAGATATAAAGTCAGAATTGAGATATAAAGTCAGAATTGAGATATAAAGTCAGAATTGAGTGATAAAGTCAGAATTGAGAGATATAAAGTCAGAATTGAGTGATATAAAGTCAGAATTGAGATATAAAGTCAGAATTGAGATATAAAGTCAGAATTGAGAGATATAAAGTCAGAATTGAGAGATATAAAGTCAGAATTGAGTGATATAAAGTCAGAATTGACTGATATAAAGTCAGAATTGAGAGATATAAAGTCAGAATTGAGTGATATAAAGTCAGAATTGAGAGATATAAAGTCAGAATTGAGTGATATAAAGTCGGAATTGAGTGATATAAAGTCAGAATTGAGTGATATAAAGTCAGAATTGAGTGATATAAAGTCAGAATTGAGTGATTTAAAGTCAGAATTGAGTGATTTAAAGTCAGAATTGAGTGATATAAAGTCAGAATTGAGAGATATAAGGTCGGAATTGAGTGATATAAAGTCAGAATTGAGTGATATAAAGTCAGAATTGAGAGATATAAAAGGTCGGAATTGAGAGATATAAAGTCAGAATTGAGTGATATAAAGTCGGAATTGAGAGATATAAGGTCGGAATTGAGTGATATAAAGTCAGAATTGAGATATAAAGTCAGAATTGAGAGATATAAAGTCAGAATTGAGTGATATAAAGTCAGAATTGAGAGATATAAAGTCGGAATTGAGAGATATAAAGTCAGAATTGAGTGATATAAAGTCGGAATTGAGAGATATAAGGTCGGAATTGAGTGATATAAAGTCAGAATTGAGTGATATAAAGTCAGAATTGAGATATAAAGTCAGAATTGAGTGATATAAAGTCAGAATTGAGAGATATAAAGTCAGAATTGAGTGATATAAAGTCAGAATTGAGATATAAAGTCAGAATTGAGTGATATAAAGTCAGAATTGAGAGATATAAAGTCAGAATTGAGTGATATAAAGTCAGAATTGAGTGATATAAAGTCAGAATTGAGATATAAAGTCAGAATTGAGTGATGTAAAGTCAGAATTGAGAGATGTAAAGTCAGAATTGAGTGATATAAAGTCTGAATTGACTGATATAAAGTCAGAATTGAGAGATATAAAGTCAGAATTGAGTGATATAAAGTCAGAATTGACTGATATAAAGTCAGAATTGAGTGATATAAAGTCAGAATTGACTGATATAAAGTCAGAATTGAGTGATATAAAGTCTGAATTGACTGATATAAAGTCAGAATTGAGAGATATAAAGTCAGAATTGAGTGATATAAAGTCAGAATTGAGAGATATAAAGTCAGAATTGACTGATATAAAGTCAGAATTGAGTGATATAAAGTCAGAATTGAGATATAAAGTCAGAATTGAGAGATATAAAGTCAGAATTGACAGATATAAAGTCAGAATTGAGAGATATAAAGTCAGAATTGAGTGATATAAAGTCAGAATTGAGTGATAAAGTCAGAATTGAGAGATATAAAGTCAGAATTGAGTGATATAAAGTCAGAATTGAGTGATATAAAGTCAGAATTGAGATATAAAGTCAGAATTGAGAGATATAAAGTCAGAATTGACTGATATAAAGTCAGAATTGAGTGATATAAAGTCAGAATTGAGAGATATAAAGTCAGAATTGACTGATATAAAGTCAGAATTGAGTGATATAAAGTCAGAATTGAGTGATATAAAGTCAGAATTGAGAGATATAAAGTCAGAATTGACTGATATAAAGTCAGAATTGAGTGATATAAAGTCAGAATTGAGATATAAAGTCAGAATTGAGTGATATAAAGTCAGAATTGAGTGATATAAAGTCAGAATTGAGTGATATAAAGTCAGAACTGAGATATAAAGTCAGAATTGAGTGATATAAAGTCAGAATTGAGAGATATAAAGTCAGAATTGAGTGATATAAAGTCAGAATTGAGAGATATAAAGTCAGAATTGAGTGATATAAAGTCAGAATTGAGATATAAAGTCAGAATTAAGTGATATAAAGTCAGAATTGAGAGATATAAAGTCAGAATTGAGATATAAAGTCAGAATCGAGTGATAAAAAGTCAGAATTGAGTGATATAAACTCAGAATTGAGAGATATAAAGTCAGAATTGAGAGATATAAAGTCAGAATTGAGTGATATAAAGTCAGAATTGAGTGATATAAAGTCAGAATTGAGTGATAAAGTCAGAATTGAGTGATATAAAGTCAGAATTGAGTGATATAAAGTCAGAATTGAGAGATATAAAGTCACAATTGAGTGATATAGTCAGAATTGAGAGATATAAAGTCAGAATTGAGTGATATAAAGTCAGAATTGAGTGATAAAGTCAGAATTGAGAGATATAAAGTCAGAATTGAGTGATATAAAGTCAGAATTGAGTGATATAATGTCAGAATTGAGAGATATAAAGTCAGAATTGAGTGATATAGTCAGAATTGAGAGATATAGTCAGAATTGAGTGATATAGTCAGAATTGAGTGATATAAAGTCAGAATTGAGATATAAAGTCAGAATTGAGAGATATAAAGTCAGAATTGAGTGATATAAAGTCAGAATTGAGTGATATAAAGTCAGAATTGAGTGATAAAGTCAGAATTGAGAGATATAAAGTCAGAATTGAGTGATATAAAGTCAGAATTGAGAGATATAAAGTCAGAATTGAGAGATATAAAGTCAGAATTGAGTGATATAAAGTCAGAATTGAGTGATAAAAAGTCAGAATTGAGAGATCTAAAGTCAGAATTGAGTGATATAAAGTCAGAATTGAGTGATATAAAGTCAGAATTGAGTGATATAAAGTCAGAATTGAGATATAAAGTCAGAATTGAGTGATATAAAGTCAGAATTGAGATATAAAGTCAGAATTGAGATATAAAGTCAGAATTGAGTGATAAAGTCAGAATTGAGAGATATAAAGTCAGAATTGAGAGATATAAAGTCAGAATTGAGTGATATAAAGTCAGAATTGACTGATATAAAGTCAGAATTGAGTGATATAAAGTCAGAATTGAGAGATATAAAGTCAGAATTGAGTGATATAAAGTCAGAATTGAGTGATATAAAGTCAGAATTGAGTGATATAAAGTCAGAATTGAGAGATATAAAGTCAGAATTGAGAGATATAAAGTCAGAATTGACTGATATAAAGTCAGAATTGAGTGATATAAAGTCAGAATTGAGATATAAAGTCAGAATTGAGTGATATAAAGTCAGAATTGAGAGATATAAAGTCAGAATTGAGAGATATAAAGTCAGAATTGAGTGATATAAAGTCAGAATTGAGATATAAAGTCAGAATTGACTGATATAAAGTCAGAATTGAGTGATATAAAGTCAGAATTGAGATATAAAGTCAGAATTGAGTGATATAAAGTCAGAATTGAGAGATATAAAGTCAGAATTGAGAGATATAAAGTCAGAATTGAGTGATATAAAGTCAGAATTGAGAGATATAAAGTCAGAATTGAGTGATATAAAGTCAGAATTGAGTGATATAAAGTCAGAATTGAGTGATATAAAGTCAGAATTGAGATATAAAGTCAGAATTGAGTGATAAAGTCAGAATTGAGTGATATAAAGTCATAAAGTCAGAATTGAGAGATATAAAGTCAGAATTGAGTGATATAAAGTCAGAATTGAGTGATATAAAGTCAGAATTGAGATATATAAACTCAGAATTGAGAGATATAAAGTCAGAATTGAGTGATATAAAGTCAGAATTGAGTGATACAAAGTCAGAATTGAGAGATATAAAGTCAGAATTGAGTGATATAGTCAGAATTGAGTGATATAAAGTCAGAATTGAGTGATATAAAGTCAGAATTGAGATATAAAGTCAGAATTGAGTGATGTAAAGTCAGAATTGAGAGATATAAAATCAGAATTGAGATATAAAGTCAGAATTGAGTGATATAAAGTCAGAATTGAGTGATATAAAGTCAGAATTGAGATATAAAGTCAGAATTGAGTGATGTAAAGTCAGAATTGAGAGATGTAAAGTCAGAATTGAGAGATATAAACTCAGAATTGAGTGATATAAAGTCAGAATTGAGTGATATAAAGTCAGAATTGAGAGATATAAAGTCAGAATTGAGTGATATAAAGTCAGAATTGAGTGATATAAAGTCAGAATTGAGTGATATAAAGTCAGAATTGAGATATAAAGTCAGAATTGAGTGATATAAAGTCAGAATTGAGAGATATAAAGTCAGAATTGAGTGATATAAAGTCAGAATTGAGTGATATAAAGTCAGAATTGAGATATAAAGTCAGAATTGAGTGATATAAAGTCAGAATTGAGAGATATAAAGTCAGAATTGAGTGATATAAAGTCAGAATTGAGATATAAAGTCAGAATTGAGTGATATAAAGTCAGAATTGAGAGATATAAAGTCAGAATTGAGATATAAAGTCAGAATTGAGTGATATAAAGTCAGAATTGAGTGATATAAAGTCAGAATTGAGATATAAAGTCAGAATTGAGTGATGTAAAGTCAGAATTGAGAGATGTAAAGTCAGAATTGAGAGATATAAAGTCAGAATTGAGTGATATAAAGTCAGAATTGAGTGATATAAAGTCAGAATTGAGTGATATAAAGTCAGAATTGAGTGATATAAAGTCAGAATTGAGAGATATAAAGTCTGAATTGAGTGATAAAGTCAGAATTGAGTGATATAAAGTCAGAATTGAGAGATATAAAGTCAGAATTGAGTGATATAAAGTCAGAATTGAGTGATATAAAATCAGAATTGAGAGATATAAAGTCAGAATTGAGTGATATAAAGTCAGAATTGAGTGATATAAAGTCAGAATTGAGAGATATAAAGTCAGAATTGAGAGATATAAAGTCAGAATTGAGTGATATAAAGTCAGAATTGAGTGATATAAAGTCTGAATTGAGAGATATAAAGTCAGAATTGAGAGATATAAAGTCAGAATTGAGTGATATAAAGTCAGAATTGAGATATAAAATCAGAATTGAGATATAAAGTCAGAATTGAGTGATATAAAGTCAGAATTGAGTGATATAAAGTCAGAATTGAGATATAAAGTCAGAATTGAGTGATGTAAAGTCAGAATTGAGAGATGTAAAGTCAGAATTGAGAGATATAAAGTCAGAATTGAGTGATATAAAGTCAGAATTGAGTGATATAAAGTCAGAATTGAGTGATATAAAGTCAGAATTGAGAGATATAAAGTCTGAATTGAGTGATAAAGTCAGAATTGAGTGATATAAAGTCAGAATTGAGAGATATAAAGTCAGAATTGAGAGATATAAAGTCTGAATTGAGTGATATAAAATCAGAATTGAGAGATATAAAGTCAGAATTGAGTGATATAAAGTCAGAATTGAGAGATATAAAGTCAGAATTGAGTGATATAAAGTCAGAATTGAGTGATATAAAGTCTGAATTGAGAGATATAAAGTCAGAATTGAGTGATATAAAGTCGGAAATTGAGAGATATAAGGTCAGAATTGAGTGATATAAAGTCAGAATTGAGATATAAAGTCAGAATTGAGTGATATAAAGTCAGAATTGAGTGATATAAAGTCAGAATTGAGTGATATAAAGTCAGAATTGAGATATAAAGTCAGAATTGAGTGATATAAAGTCAGAATTGAGTGATATAAAGTCAGAATTGAGATATAAAGTCAGAATTGAGTGATAAAGTCAGAATTGAGAGATATAAAGTCAGAATTGAGAGATATAAAGTCAGAATTGAGTGATATAAAGTCAGAATTGAGTGATATAAAGTCAGAATTGAGAGATATAAAGTCAGAATTGAGAGATATAAAGTCAGAATTGAGTGATATAAAGTCAGAATTGAGAGATATAAAGTCAGAATTGAGTGATATAAAGTCAGAATTGAGTGATATAAAGTCAGAATTGAGTGATATAAAGTCAGAATTGAGATATAAAGTCAGAATTGAGTGATATAAAGTCAGAATTGAGAGATATAAAGTCAGAATTGAGTGATATAAAGTCAGAATTGAGTGATATAAAGTCAGAATTGAGTGATATAAAGTCAGAATTGAGAGATATAAAGTCAGAATTGAGTGATATAAAGTCAGAATTGAGAGATATAAAGTCAGAATTGAGTGATATAAAGTCAGAATTGAGTGATATAAAGTCAGAATTGAGATATAAAGTCAGAATTGAGTGATATAAAGTCAGAATTGAGAGATATAAAGTCAGAATTGAGTGATATAAAGTCAGAATTGAGATATAAAGTCAGAATTGAGTGATATAAAGTCAGAATTGAGAGATATAAAGTCAGAATTGAGATATAAAGTCAGAATTGAGTGATATAAAGTCAGAATTGAGTGATATAAAGTCAGAATTGAGATATAAAGTCAGAATTGAGTGATGTAAAGTCAGAATTGAGAGATGTAAAGTCAGAATTGAGAGATATAAAGTCAGAATTGAGTGATATAAAGTCAGAATTGAGTGATATAAAGTCAGAATTGAGTGATATAAAGTCAGAATTGAGAGATATAAAGTCTGAATTGAGTGATAAAGTCAGAATTGAGTGATATAAAGTCAGAATTGAGAGATATAAAGTCAGAATTGAGTGATATAAAGTCAGAATTGAGTGATATAAAATCAGAATTGAGAGATATAAAGTCAGAATTGAGTGATATAAAGTCAGAATTGAGAGATATAAAGTCAGAATTGAGTGATATAAAGTCAGAATTGAGAGATATAAAGTCAGAATTGAGAGATATAAAGTCAGAATTGAGTGATATAAAGTCAGAATTGAGTGATATAAAGTCTGAATTGAGAGATATAAAGTCAGAATTGAGAGATATAAAGTCAGAATTGAGTGATATAAAGTCAGAATTGAGATATAAAATCAGAATTGAGATATAAAGTCAGAATTGAGTGATATAAAGTCAGAATTGAGTGATATAAAGTCAGAATTGAGATATAAAGTCAGAATTGAGTGATGTAAAGTCAGAATTGAGAGATGTAAAGTCAGAATTGAGTGATATAAAGTCAGAATTGAGTGATAT
The DNA here is from genome assembly GCA_018749465.1 of Paracanthobrama guichenoti. Taxonomy (NCBI): domain Eukaryota; kingdom Metazoa; phylum Chordata; class Actinopteri; order Cypriniformes; family Gobionidae; genus Paracanthobrama; species Paracanthobrama guichenoti. Next base: position 3,053,112 of record CM031967.1, read on the forward strand.
AAAGTCAGAATTGAGTGATATAAAGTCAGAATTGAGAGATATAAAGTCTGAATTGAGTGATAAAGTCAGAATTGAGTGATATAAAGTCAGAATTGAGAGATATAAAGTCAGAATTGAGAGATATAAAGTCTGAATTGAGTGATATAAAATCAGAATTGAGAGATATAAAGTCAGAATTGAGTGATATAAAGTCAGAATTGAGAGATATAAAGTCAGAATTGAGTGATATAAAGTCAGAATTGAGTGATATAAAGTCTGAATTGAGAGATATAAAGTCGGAATTGAGTGATATAAAGTCGGAATTGAGAGATATAAGGTCGGAATTGAGTGATATAAAGTCAGAATTGAGATATAAAGTCAGAATTGAGTGATATAAAGTCAGAATTGAGAGATATAAAGTCAGAATTGAGTGATATAAAGTCAGAATTGAGATATAAAGTCAGAATTGAGTTATATAAAGTCAGAATTGAGAGATATAAGGTCGGAATTGAGTGATATAAAGTCAGAATTGATTGATATAAAGTCAGAATTGAGAGATATAAGGTCGGAATTGAGAGATATAAAGTCAGAATTGAGTGATATAAAGTCGGAATTGAGAGATATAAGGTCAGAATTGAGTGATATAAAGTCAGAATTGAGATATAAAGTCAGAATTGAGAGATATAAAGTCAGAATTGAGTGATATAAAGTCAGAATTGAGTGATATAAAGTCAGAATTGAGATATAAAGTCAGAATTGAGAGATATAAAGTCAGAATTGAGATATAAAGTCAGAATTGAGATATAAAGTCAGAATTGAGTGATAAAGTCAGAATTGAGAGATATAAAGTCAGAATTGAGTGATATAAAGTCAGAATTGAGATATAAAGTCAGAATTGAGATATAAAGTCAGAATTGAGAGATATAAAGTCAGAATTGAGAGATATAAAGTCAGAATTGAGTGATATAAAGTCAGAATTGACTGATATAAAGTCAGAATTGAGAGATATAAAGTCAGAATTGAGTGATATAAAGTCAGAATTGAGAGATATAAAGTCAGAATTGAGTGATATAAAGTCAGAATTGAGTGATATAAAGTCAGAATTGAGTGATATAAAGTCAGAATTGAGTGATATAAAGTCAGAATTGAGTGATTTAAAGTCAGAATTGAGTGATTTAAAGTCAGAATTGAGTGATATAAAGTCAGAATTGAGAGATATAAGGTCGGAATTGAGTGATATAAAGTCAGAATTGAGTGATATAAAGTCAGAATTGAGAGATATAAGGTCGGAATTGAGAGATATAAAGTCAGAATTGAGTGATATAAAGTCGGAATTGAGAGATATAAGGTCGGAATTGAGTGATATAAAGTCAGAATTGAGATATAAAGTCAGAATTGAGAGATATAAAGTCAGAATTGAGTGATATAAAGTCAGAATTGAGAGATATAAAGTCGAATTGAGAGATATAAAGTCAGAATTGAGTGATATAAAGTCGAATTGAGAGATATAAGGTCGGAATTGAGTGATATAAAGTCAGAATTGAGTGATATAAAGTCAGAATTGAGATATAAAGTCAGAATTGAGTGATATAAAGTCAGAATTGAGAGATATAAAGTCAGAATTGAGTGATATAAAGTCAGAATTGAGATATAAAGTCAGAATTGAGTGATATAAAGTCAGAATTGAGAGATATAAAGTCAGAATTGAGTGATATAAAGTCAGAATTGAGTGATATAAAGTCAGAATTGAGATATAAAGTCAGAATTGAGTGATGTAAAGTCAGAATTGAGAGATGTAAAGTCAGAATTGAGTGATATAAAGTCTGAATTGACTGATATAAAGTCAGAATTGAGAGATATAAAGTCAGAATTGAGTGATATAAAGTCAGAATTGACTGATATAAAGTCAGAATTGAGTGATATAAAGTCAGAATTGACTGATATAAAGTCAGAATTGAGTGATATAAAGTCTGAATTGACTGATATAAAGTCAGAATTGAGAGATATAAAGTCAGAATTGAGTGATATAAAGTCAGAATTGAGAGATATAAAGTCAGAATTGACTGATATAAAGTCAGAATTGAGTGATATAAAGTCAGAATTGAGATATAAAGTCAGAATTGAGAGATATAAAGTCAGAATTGACTGATATAAAGTCAGAATTGAGTGATATAAAGTCAGAATTGAGAGATATAAAGTCAGAATTGACTGATATAAAGTCAGAATTGAGTGATATAAAGTCAGAATTGAGTGATATAAAGTCAGAATTGAGAGATATAAAGTCAGAATTGACTGATATAAAGTCAGAATTGAGTGATATAAAGTCAGAATTGAGATATAAAGTCAGAATTGAGTGATATAAAGTCAGAATTGAGTGATATAAAGTCAGAATTGAGTGATATAAAGTCAGAATTGAGATATAAAGTCAGAATTGAGTGATATAAAGTCAGAATTGAGAGATATAAAGTCAGAATTGAGTGATATAAAGTCAGAATTGAGAGATATAAAGTCAGAATTGAGTGATATAAAGTCAGAATTGAGATATAAAGTCAGAATTAAGTGATATAAAGTCAGAATTGAGAGATATAAAGTCAGAATTGAGATATAAAGTCAGAATTGAGTGATATAAAGTCAGAATTGAGTGATATAAACTCAGAATTGAGAGATATAAACTCAGAATTGAGTGATATAAAGTCAGAATTGAGAGATATAAAGTCAGAATTGAGTGATATAAAGTCAGAATTGAGTGATATAAAGTCAGAATTGAGTGATAAAGTCAGAATTGAGTGATATAAAGTCAGAATTGAGTGATATAAAGTCAGAATTGAGAGATATAAAGTCACAATTGAGTGATATAGTCAGAATTGAGAGATATAAAGTCAGAATTGAGTGATATAAAGTCAGAATTGAGTGATAAAGTCAGAATTGAGAGATATAAAGTCAGAATTGAGTGATATAAAGTCAGAATTGAGTGATATAATGTCAGAATTGAGAGATATAAAGTCAGAATTGAGTGATATAGTCAGAATTGAGAGATATAGTCAGAATTGAGTGATATAGTCAGAATTGAGTGATATAAAGTCAGAATTGAGATATAAAGTCAGAATTGAGAGATATAAAGTCAGAATTGAGTGATATAAAGTCAGAATTGAGTGATATAAAGTCAGAATTGAGTGATAAAGTCAGAATTGAGAGATATAAAGTCAGAATTGAGTGATATAAAGTCAGAATTGAGAGATATAAAGTCAGAATTGAGAGATATAAAGTCAGAATTGAGTGATATAAAGTCAGAATTGAGTGATAAAGTCAGAATTGAGAGATATAAAGTCAGAATTGAGTGATATAAAGTCAGAATTGAGTGATATAAAGTCAGAATTGAGTGATATAAAGTCAGAATTGAGATATAAAGTCAGAATTGAGTGATATAAAGTCAGAATTGAGATATAAAGTCAGAATTGAGATATAAAGTCAGAATTGAGTGATAAAGTCAGAATTGAGAGATATAAAGTCAGAATTGAGAGATATAAAGTCAGAATTGAGTGATATAAAGTCAGAATTGAGATATAAAGTCAGAATTGAGTGATAAAGTCAGAATTGAGTGATATAAAGTCAGAATTGAGTGATATAAAGTCAGAATTGAGAGATATAAAGTCAGAATTGAGTGATATAAAGTCAGAATTGAGAGATATAAAGTCAGAATTGAGTGATATAAAGTCAGAATTGACTGATATAAAGTCAGAATTGAGTGATATAAAGTCAGAATTGAGAGATATAAAGTCAGAATTGACTGATATAAAGTCAGAATTGAGTGATATAAAGTCAGAATTGATTGATATAAAGTCAGAATTGAGAGATATAAGGTCGGAATTGAGAGATATAAAGTCAGAATTGAGTGATATAAAGTCGGAATTGAGAGATATAAGGTCGGAATTGAGTGATATAAAGTCAGAATTGAGATATAAAGTCAGAATTGAGAGATATAAAGTCAGAATTGAGTGATATAAAGTCAGAATTGAGATATAAAGTCAGAATTGAGATATAAAGTCAGAATTGAGAGATATAAAGTCAGAATTGAGAGATATAAAGTCAGAATTGAGATATAAAGTCAGAATTGAGATATAAAGTCAGAATTGAGAGATATAAAGTCAGAATTGAGTGATATAAAGTCAGAATTGAGATATAAAGTCAGAATTGAGATATAAAGTCAGAATTGAGAGATATAAAATCAGAATTGAGATATAAAGTCAGAATTGAGTGATATAAAGTCAGAATTGACTGATATAAAGTCAGAATTGAGAGATATAAAGTCAGAATTGAGTGATATAAAGTCAGAATTGAGAGATATAAAGTCAGAATTGAGTGATATAAAGTCAGAATTGAGTGATATAAAGTCAGAATTGAGTGATATAAAGTCAGAATTGAGTGATATAAAGTCAGAATTGAGTGATTTAAAGTCAGAATTGAGTGATTTAAAGTCAGAATTGAGTGATATAAAGTCAGAATTGAGAGATATAAGGTCGGAATTGAGTGATATAAAGTCAGAATTGAGTGATATAAAGTCAGAATTGAGAGATATAAGGTCGGAATTGAGAGATATAAAGTCAGAATTGAGTGATATAAAGTCGAATTGAGAGATATAAGGTCGGAATTGAGTGATATAAAGTCAGAATTGAGATATAAAGTCAGAATTGAGAGATATAAAGTCAGAATTGAGTGATATAAAGTCAGAATTGAGAGATATAAAGTCGGAATTGAGAGATATAAAGTCAGAATTGAGTGATATAAAGTCGAATTGAGAGATATAAGGTCGAATTGAGTGATATAAAGTCAGAATTGAGTGATATAAAGTCAGAATTGAGATATAAAGTCAGAATTGAGTGATATAAAGTCAGAATTGAGAGATATAAAGTCAGAATTGAGTGATATAAAGTCAGAATTGAGATATAAAGTCAGAATTGAGTGATATAAAGTCAGAATTGAGAGATATAAAGTCAGAATTGAGTGATATAAAGTCAGAATTGAGTGATATAAAGTCAGAATTGAGATATAAAGTCAGAATTGAGTGATGTAAAGTCAGAATTGAGAGATGTAAAGTCAGAATTGAGTGATATAAAGTCTGAATTGACTGATATAAAGTCAGAATTGAGAGATATAAAGTCAGAATTGAGTGATATAAAGTCAGAATTGACTGATATAAAGTCAGAATTGAGTGATATAAAGTCAGAATTGACTGATATAAAGTCAGAATTGAGTGATATAAAGTCTGAATTGACTGATATAAAGTCAGAATTGAGAGATATAAAGTCAGAATTGAGTGATATAAAGTCAGAATTGAGAGATATAAAGTCAGAATTGAGTGATATAAAGTCAGAATTGAGTGATATAAAGTCAGAATTGAGTGATATAAAGTCAGAATTGAGAGATATAAAGTCAGAATTGACTGATATAAAGTCAGAATTGAGTGATAAAGTCAGAATTGAGAGATATAAAGTCAGAATTGAGATATAAAGTCAGAATTGAGTGATAAAGTCAGAATTGAGAGATATAAAGTCAGAATTGAGTGATATAAAGTCAGAATTGAGTGATATAAAGTCAGAATTGAGAGATATAAAGTCAGAATTGACAGATATAAAGTCAGAATTGAGTGATATAAAGTCAGAATTGAGTGATATAAAGTCAGAATTGAGAGATATAAAGTCAGAATTGAGAGATATAAAGTCAGAATTGAGTGATATAAAGTCAGAATTGAGATATAAAGTCAGAATTGAGTGATATAAAGTCAGAATTGTGTGATATAAAGTCAGAATTGAGTGATATAAAGTCAGAATTGAGAGATATAAAGTCAGAATTGACAGATATAAAGTCAGAATTGAGTGATATAAAGTCAGAATTGAGTGATATAAAGTCAGAATTGAGTGATATAAAGTCAGAATTAGGAGATATAAAGTCAGAATTGAGTGATATAAAGTCAGAATTGAGATATAAAGTCAGAATTGAGTGATATAAAGTCAGAATTGAGTGATATAAAGTCAGAATTGAGAGATATAAAGTCAGAATTGAGTGATATAAAGTCAGAATTGAGTGATATAAAGTCAGAATTGAGTGATATAAAGTCAGAATTGAGAGATATAAAGTCAGAATTGAGAGATATAAAGTCAGAATTGAGTGATATAAAGTCAGAATTGAGAGATATAATGTCAGAATTGAGAGATATAAAGTCAGAATTGAGTGATATAAAGTCAGAATTGAGATATAAAGTCAGAATTGAGTGATATAAAGTCAGAATTGAGTGATATAAAGTCAGAATTGAGAGATATAAAGTCAGAATTGACAGATATAAAGTCAGAATTGAGTGATATAAAGTCAGAATTGAGTGATATAAAGTCAGAATTGAGAGATATAAAGTCAGAATTGAGAGATATAAAGTCAGAATTCACTGATATAAAGTCAGAATTGAGAGATATAAAGTCAGAATTGAGTGATATAAAGTCAGAATTGAGTGATATAAAGTCAGAATTGAGAGATATAAAGTCAGAATTGAGTGATATAAAGTCAGAATTGAGTGATATAAAGTCAGAATTGAGAGATATAAAGTCAGAATCGAGTGATATAAAGTCAGAATTGAGATATAAAGTCAGAATTGAGTGATATAAAGTCAGAACTGAGTGATATAAAGTCAGAATTGAGAGATATAAAGTCAGAATTGAGTGATATAAAGTCAGAATTGAGAGATATAAAGTCAGAATTGAGTGATATAAAGTCAGAATTGAGTGATATAAAGTCAGAATTGAGAGATATAAAGTCAGAATTGAGAGATATAAAGTCAGAATTGAGTGATATAAAGTCAGAATTGAGAGATATAAAGTCAGAATTGAGTGATATAAAGTCAGAATTGAGTGATATAAAGTCAGAATTGAGAGATATAAAGTCAGAATTGAGAGATATAAAGTCAGAATTGAGTGATATAAAGTCAGAATTGAGATATAAAGTCAGAATTGAGTGATATAAAGTCAGAATTGAGAGATATAAAGTCAGAATTGAGAGATATAAAGTCAGAATTGAGTGATATAAAGTCAGAATTGAGATATAAAGTCAGAATTGAGTGATATAAAGTCAGAATTGAGTGATATAAAGTCAGAATTGAGAGATATAAAGTCAGAATTGAGAGATATAAAGTCAGAATTGACTGATATAAAGTCAGAATTGAGAGATATAAAGTCAGAATTGAGTGATATAAAGTCAGAATTGAGTGATATAAAGTCAGAATTGAGAGATATAAAGTCAGAATTGAGTGATATAAAGTCAGAATTGAGTGATATAAAGTCAGAATTGAGTGATATAAAGTCAGAATTGAGAGATATAAAGTCAGAATTGAGTGATATAAAGTCAGAATTGAGATATAAAGTCAGAATTGAGTGATATAAAGTCAGAATTGAGTGATATAAAGTCAGAATTGAGAGATATAAAGTCAGAATTGAGTGATATAAAGTCAGAATTGAGAGATATATAAAGTCAGAATTGAGTGGTATAAAGTCAGAATTGAGTGATATAAAGTCAGAATTGAGAGATATAAAGTCAGAATTGAGAGATATAAAGTCAGAATTGAGTGATATAAAGTCAGAATTGAGAGATATAAAGTCAGAATTGAGTGATATAAAGTCAGAATTGAGAGATATAAAGTCAGAATTGAGAGATATAAAGTCAGAATTGAGTGATATAGTCAGAATTGAGAGATATAGTCAGAATTGAGTGATATAAAGTCAGAATTGAGAGATATAAAGTCAGAATTGAGAGATATAAAGTCTGAATTGAGTGATATAAAATCAGAATTGTGAGCTTCTGAGATAATAAGGTCTATTGTATTTTAAATGCAGTTTCTCAGTTGCATTTATAAATGACAATATCCCTTAGTGGGTTAACAAAAATTGTGGCATGTGTCTCCCAGGACAGGGAAAGAAAACGATGTTCTTATTCTCGCCCCGGCCAACACCCCACTCCAGTATCCAATCAGAGGATTCAGAGTGACACCCATGAATAAAACACTCATCCCTGGTGGGTCTGATTTCTGATGATCTGAGCTTTCTCAAACGTCAGGGTACAGAGAGTACCAGTCAAAGCTTTGGAATAATGACGATCTTTTGAAATGCATTCTTCTGCTCACCAAGGCTGTATTTATTTGCTCAAAAATACAGTAAAAATGTGAAATGTTATGTTTTTGAATATATTTTAAAAAGTAATTTATTCCTGTGATCAAAGCTGAATTTATCATCATTACTCCAGTCTTCAGTGTCACATGACTTTCACTAATCATTCTCATATGATGATTTGATGATCAAGAAACATTTATGAATATTATCAGTTAAAAAAAGTCATGATGCTTCATATTTTTGTAAAAGTGTGATACACTACCATTCATAAGTTTAGAGTAATTGAGAAAGAAAAGCAATTAGAAGAAATAAATAATTTAATAATAAATAATTAAATTGATCAAAGGTGACAATAGACATTTATAATAGTTTTAAAAAAATGCTGTTCTTTTGAAGTTTCTACTCATTAAATAATCCTGAAAAAATACAACAAAAAATATTAAGCAGCACAACTGTTTTCAACATTGATAATAAGAAGAACCATTATTAATAATTGAATAATAAATGAATAATAATTAAGCATCAAATCAGGACACTGAAATTCAGCTTTACCATCACAGCAATGAATTACATTTTATTTTGTAATTGCAATAATCACATTGTCATAAAAATAAAAAATTATTGTAATTTGATCAAATGAATCAATGAAGAAAATAATAATTATTGCCAAATTTTAACCATTAGTGTACAGTATATAAATAAAAATGAGTATTTATTTAGGTGTTGCTATTGTTGTTAAGTATAAACTAATTCAATATGATCTGTAAATGCATTTATATCTATATTAATTGATGTATCATCTTTAAAGGTCTAGCACTGCAAACACAAAACAGAGCAGTTTACAAGGTTTGTCCTGATGAATATGGTTTTCTTGCTAAAGGTGGCGGGGTTTACATCTCTATCATCTCTCTCAGACGGTCTCTGTATGGGGGTCTACTGTGTTTTTCCTTCTTTTATTCAGTGCTTTTGATCAAACATTTTTAATGTGGGTGGATTTTTTTAATAGAAGTCATCATGATGAACAAAATGAGCTCATAGGATCTAAAACCTCTCAGGTGTCTCTAAGGGTGCAAAAGGGCTGCTCTCAGTGCTGGATGTTCAGGAGGGTGTGCAGGTGGACGGTCAAAATGAGAAACATCTGAGCATCTCATCCAGCAGCCTCCAACAGCTCAATGGGCTGCTGAGCAGAGTGACCTACACCAGCGCCGTCTACCACATCAAGACCCAAGACCTCGGTGCGTAACCTAAAGGGATAGTTCACCTACATTCAGTCATCATTTATTCTCATGTCATTCTAAGCCTGCATGACGTTCTTTCTTCTGCTGAACACAAAAGAGATGTTTCGAAGAGTGTTATGGTCCAAAACAACATTAGGCCCCATTGACTTTGTATGGACAAAAACAGCTTTCAAAATTACTTGGAATATAATGCTAGAGTCATGTGGACCACTTTGATGATACTTTTGATAAACTTAAAACTAATGTACTTGCTCATTTCCATTTAACCATTAATTGTACACGTTTTCATGTCTTTTAGCGTACTTCTCTTTTGAGAACCATGAGGTCATATTCCCAATTGAGATCAGACGTTTGTCAGTTCCTGTTCTGTTTGACCCGGGGACAGGTGAGCTTAAGTGTTCACACATTTTTAACACGTTTAATATACTTGCGCTTCTGAACAGTTTTATTTTAGTTTGTTTTAATTGTATTTTAAGTTTCAGTTGATTTCCAAACATTTCAATTAATGATTTTTAATACATTTAGTTTTAATTAACAGTAGTTATTACGCCAAAATTCACATAAATTCTAAAACTGCACATAAAAAAACATATGCACTCAATTGAGATCTGATAAGAAGATATACGCATAATCTATGATGGAAACATATTTTCTGAATAAATCCAAAAAACTCACATGACTATGCCTCAAAACAGGATGTGATTGGATAACTGGACTCACCAAAGGACCAAATTTAATCACACAGCACCTCAAAAGTTGGTTTGGTCTTTCTGAAATGCCTGAGCCAAAGTTTGTCATCAGAATGTTTTGGTTTAATTCCCTCAGAAGTGTCTCACATCATTGAACAAACACCAGGCATCTGAACTCAAGATAGAATAACTTGACTGCATTTATTGCATTTTGTCTGTGCCCTCTTGTGCTGTCTTTAGCGTCCTTGTTAGCACACCTGCCTCCCACACCAAAGACCCCGGTTCAAATTCCGCTCCGAGCGGGTTGAGGAGACACTGTTACATTTGGTGCCGTGACCCGGATGGGAGTGAGGGCGTAGGTTTGCATGTAAACCTCACTCTCCTGATCTCAAGAGGCTGTGGTTTTAGCGCCCTTGTTAGTGCACCCACCTTCCACGCCAGAGACCCCGGGTTGAATCCCACTTGGAGCGGGTTGAGTAGAACCACTTACATTTGGGGCCATGACCCGGATGGGAGTGAGTTTAGAGGGGTGAGGACATAGGTTTGCATGTAAACCTCACTCCCCTGATCTCAAGAGACTGCTGTCTTTAGTGTCCTTGTTATCCTGCTCGGAGCGAGTCGAGTAGTTCCAGTTACATTTGGTGCCGTGACCCAGATGGAAGTGAGGTTTAGGGAAGTAAGGACGTAGGTTTGCTTGTAATCCTTAATTTCCCTGATCTCAAGAGGCTACGGTTTTTAGCGTCCTTGTTAGTGCATCTGCCTTCCACACCGGAGACAGCGGTTTGAATCCTGTTTGGAGTGGGTCGAGTAGAACCGCTTGCATTTGGAGCCGTGACCCGGATGGGAGTGAGTTTAGAAGAGTGAGTGTAACAGATATAGGCCAGTAAAAGCTGTGCGTGTAATCCTCACTCCCCTGATCTCAAGAGACTCCTTGTTAGCGCACCTGCCTTCCACACCGGAAACCCCGGTTCAAATCCCGCTCCTGTGTGTCGAGTAGAACTGGTTACATTTGGTGCCATGACTCGGATGGGAGTGAGGTTTAGGGAAGTGAGGATGTAGGTTTGCATGTAAACCTCACTCCCCTGATTTTAAGAGGCTGCGGTCTTTAGTGCCCTTGTTAGCGCGTCCTCCTCCCACGCCAGAGAACCTGGTTTGATTCACGTTCAGAGTAGAACCGGTTACAACCGGTGCCGTGACCCAGATGGGAGTGAGATTTATGGGTGTGAGTGTAACGGACGTAGACCAGTAAAAGCTGTGCGTGTAAACCTCACTCCCCTGATCTCAAGAGACTGTGGTCTTTAGTGGTCTTTAGTGTCCTTGTTAGCGAACCCGCCTTCCACAGCATCACCGGAGACCCCAGATCGAATCCCACTCTTTTACATTTGGTGCCGTGACCCGGATGGGAGTGTGGTTTAGAGGGGTGAGTGTAACGGGCTTAGGCCAGTAAGAACTGTGTGTAAACCTCAAGAGGTTTGCATGCATAGCTCTTACTGGCCTACGTCCGTTACGACGCAATACATTTATGATGTACGAAAAAAGAGATACAGTGGCTTCCCTGATTGCAGCAACTTTTTTTATTTCAGATATCTTGTGCCAGTTTCCCAGAAAGTAAAAATTTTGAGATGGAAACGGTGCTTTATCGCAAAAGTTTTATGCAATATTAAAATTTTGCACCATTAAATTTGCACCTTTGTATGGAAACATAGTAAAAACAACTTCTAAACAAATAACAGATCTAATCACAGATTCTCTATTATGTGAACACAATCACCACACTGACCTGTTATGGACACATAATTATCTCTCTCTCTCTCTCTCTCTCTCTCTCTGTAGACATAAACTCCCAGGTGACTGTACTAATTAAAGCATTTTGAGATATAAAGAACTAGACATCCTCATCAAGAGTATCCGTCGGCTCTACCCAAAAATAAAGATCATTATTGCTGATGACAGTCTAAAACCTGAGAAGGTGGTCGGTGATAATATAGAACACTATGTAATGCCCCCAGCACAGGTACAAACATCAGGTTGTTTAAACTGAATGTTGTTGTAATTTGCTTGAAATATAAAAGTTTAAATATATTGTTTGGCCTTTCAGGGCTGGTTTGCAGGCAGAAATCTGGCAGTGTCACAAGTCACCACAAAGTACTTCCTGTGGTTGGACGATGACTTTGTGTTCCTGAATGAAACGCATATTGAGAGCTTTGTGAACATTATGGAAGCCGTTCCTGAACTAGATGTGGTAAATATGTCAGTTATATCATCTTGATGACCTCATATAAATATAAAAGTTGGGGTCTTCTGCTCACCAAGGCTGCCTTTATATGATCAAAGACAGCACAGTACAGTAAAAATAGTAATATTCTGGAATATTTTTACAGTTTTAACCCCTTAACACCCCCTTTTTGAGAATAGATGTAAAATGCACTATCCAAAACTTAAAATGGTTGTAATTCAAAAGTTTGGTCTTGTTTTAAAGAAGAAACTCAGCAGATTATTGCTGAAGTGAAAGCAATGAACGCATGAAAAGTTATGGAAGTTTAATTTTACTGTAAATCAAATGTACTGTACTAAGTATTTTTACTTTTCTATAAAATGTATATATTTTTACTCTAAAATTAATATAAAATCGAAGCCATATGTCTAATTAAGTTGTGTTCCAAATTTGAAGTTGATATCACAAAAATTGAAGATTTTATTTAGGCGGTGTACCAGAAATAGCCACCAGGTGTCACCCACATTCCATTGATTTATTTTGATGCGTTCTCCTGTAACAAATTTTACAAATTGACAAAACAGTTACCAAATATGGATCCTTGAGACCTAGATCTTTCCAACGATATGCGTTTTGTCAAGATTAGAAAAGGGTTTTATTATAAAGTAGTTCAAATTAATTTTGTAATATGACACCTGACACCACCAGCTAGGGGAGGAGCCCGCTAAAAGAATTTAGAGCACCATTTCCATGGTAATGCCATGGTCCAATTTCAGAACAGTTTTTGTATTTAGAGTTTGTAAGCTTTCGAATGATACCTAATTTATGATGATAGCTAAAATATGTAATATGGACAAAGGTGATAAATAAGCGGGACGGTGACAGTTAAGGGGTTAAAGAACTTTCTATTTGAATATATTTTTATTATTGTTATTAAGTATAGTTTATTCCTGTGATTCTTCAGTTTCACATGATCCTTCTGACATCATTCTAATATGATGATTTGCTGCCAAGACCAAATATATTAAATATATTAACATTGCCAATCTCTCAGAGAGTTGTCATGACAGAAATCTTATTTTTATGTTTGCAAAAGACTGATTTTGACATTCTGTTTTGTAGTTATTATTCATTCATTCTTATCTCTCTCTCTCCATCAGGTTGGTGGGCAGGTAGAAGGAAACCAGTTCTTCTTTAAGCTGGAATATGAGGAAGGGAGCAGCGAGGAAGGCGGCTGTATCACGCGTGTCTATAACACTCGCGCGCCTCTGCCAGGTTTTGACGGCTGCTTCTTTGCAGATGGAGTTGTCAACTACTTCATGGGCCGGACAGATGCTGTGCGGAGGGTCGGTTTTGACCCGTTGCTCAAAAGAGTGGCTCACACTGGTAGGTGGACTTCAAAGTGTTGATTGAAAACATTATTTACAGCAGATGCTCCCGATTGAAATTAGTCCAAAATCAAACTTTATCCATTGCGTTAATCACGAGATATTCCTCATGGAGGAACAATTTTAAAAATGGCCATTAGGGGGTGTCCAGTGCTAAACAAAAAGGCTTTGTTCCAAATGCTGTAGCTTTTGATTACTTTATGCTATCACCACAAAATTTGATCCTAATGCAGCATGTCAAAACAGGGTTATTGCATGTCAAATAAGAAAGATATGTAAAAATCTAATAAAAAATGATAGATTTTTTTGTCTTTTATCAGCAGTTTCTCAGCATGAGAATAGCCCCTTTCACACAGCAATACCGGTAAATTGCCGTAAAATTACCAGAATTACTTTACCGGTAAATACAAAAATATGCTGTTCACACAAGCAATGGCATTCAGACTTTTCACCGGTAAGAGACCGTTCACACATCAACAGCAAAATACCGTAAATTCTGTGATGTCAGTCATTGAAATGATCTATAAACACTGCGCTGTTGTCTTCATTCGCCCGCATGAGAAGAGGCGCTTTAGTTTCATTATCTGTTCAATTTGACAACATCTTTTTGACGTCTGAGTGACAGGCATAAAGGATGATCAAGCCGTTTGCTCTTAAAAACACGAGGCGACGTAATAGTGTCAAACTGCAGAGCAACAGCACAGATGGGGTCACAGATAAGGCTGGGTCTCAAGCACGACACATTGAAAAGCTGTGTGACGTGGCGTCAAACGTGATCATTTAGTGCATATTTAAATAGAAAACTATTAACAAAGCTTACTGTAAACAGCGCAGAGTAATCACGTCATCTTTATAAGTCTGTATGATTGGCCCAAAGCAGACGTCTTACGTTATCGCATTCTAACTTTGTACATGAAAATACCGGTAATCTTCATTTCGCGTTCACTCGGCGCACATTACTGGTAATGTTACAACTTCCCTTCATGGTAAATTGTTGGAACCAATTTGCCAGTATTTTTGAAAAGGTCCTGTTCACACATGATCATTTAACAGTAAAGACTGTATGTGTGAAAAGAGCTCATGTCCAAATGTAATGAAAATGTATATGATACCTACGATACCTCCTTGCTTTAGTTTTAGAGTTATGAGTCTTTACTTTTGTGTACGTCACTCAAAATGTGTATGTCAGACTCTAAAACATGTTTTTCATGTGAAGAATATTTTAATCATCTAAAGAACCATTTTCCACTATAAAAAACCTTCTGTGCAATTGATAGGTTCCATGAATGCCAATAAAGAACCTTTATTTTTTAAGACAAAACAAAGAATAAACAAGAATCCATTTTAATGTGGTTTTCTCAATTATATACAGAATTCTTCATTGACGGACTTGGGGATTTATTAGTTGTCACCTGCAAAGGTCTCAAAATTGGTCACCAAAAACGCAGTCACACAGACAAGTACAGTTCCTACAGGAATCCTCCCAAAAGTGACTCAGTGGCAAAAATGAGACACCACTTTTTCAAGAACCATCTGAAATGCATGAAATACTGAGGAATACTTCAGGTGAAATATGCTGTTACTCACCTTATTAATCATTAATTAGATTTGTATTTACTCTATCAATCAAATGCTTGGACACACCTGCTCATTCTTTATTGTGACTAATGGAAGAATGAAATGTATGTGATCAAAACATGTTGAATCATCCTTGAATTCTTTGTGTAGATTCCAGCTCTGTTCATTCACTCAACCAACTTCATGCATCCCGGGATGTTTTTTCAACAGTACTGAAGGAGTTCACATGCATGTTGCAGAATAGTCAGCTGGTTTTGACTTTGACTTTTCCTTTAATATCCACTCCAGTTTTTTTTTTTTTTTACATGTAACATGAGTTGGATGTTGTAACTAAAGAGCATTTGAAATGTTTATGAGGGTAACAGGTAATGAACTCAGGATAATGAGTGTGAAAAGGATAGTGTGATCTTTATTTCTCTTCTCAGAATGTAATTCAAATTGAGGTTGCTTAAACAAGTGCAAACAAGTCAATGGGAGATGGCGACATTGGGCTGCCTCAGTTACAATAGTTACAATGGGCAAGGCTGTACGTAATGGCCTAGCTAGTATACAAAATAAATCCAATCCAAAATGATATATATATATATATATATATATATATATATATATATATATATATGACTAGTCATGGACCAACAACATTGGGGGAATAACAATAATATTCACAAAACCATAATCTATTTGATAAAAATAAGCAGGGATCAGTTGCACAAGTCAAATGCGACTTTTGTAGCTTGTAATCGAAAGCCATGAGAGAAGTATCACAGCCACAGCCATTCAGAGTCCACCGCTCATCCAGCTCAACATAACTAGCATGGAAGCATTTCAAGCACACATCTACAGAACTTGTTCTTCCAGTGCCCAATAACCACAACTTAGTTCACAAAACTCAAAACATTTATTGTTTATAAAACAGGTTATGGTGGGTCACTTTCATATGACCTTCAGTCTCTCTCTCTCTCTCTCTCTCTCTATATATATATATATATATATATATAATGTAACAATATATGTCACAATATATCGCAATACAAAAATGCAATAAGATGTATCGTGGATAGTGACGATCTGTATTGTGTATAGTTCACCCAAACTAAATTACTGTGTGAGAAACAAATTCAAGTTTTATAATGTTAAATATAATTTGTAATAATGCAATGGGAGAATATTTGTGTGTCCTGATAATGCCAAATGTTACCATGAAAAAGTGGCCTACATTATCTGTATTTTCAGCTTGAATAATGAATAGTCAAAGCCTATTCATTTCCACCCCCAATGTAATAACAAATTTAATATTTTAATCAACAGTACATTTTTGTTAATCTTTTACCATATGTCTTGGAGTATCACGATATCATATTGTGAGTTCAGTATCGTGATATGTATCGAATCTTTACATTTCACTGCCGGTTGTATATTCTGTATATAACTGTGTATGTGAAAAATAAAACTCTTGAATCTTGAATCTTGAATCGTGACATGAGGAGCAACTCGTGACACCTCTAATGTAGCCCTAATATATATATCAGGCATATTGATCAGGCATAACATTATGACCATTGACCGAGACGTGAATAACACTGATGATCTCTTCATCACGGCTCCTGTTAGTGGGTAGGATATATTAGGCAGCAAGTGAACATTTTGTCCTCAAAGTTGATGTGTTAGAAGCAGGAAAAATGGGCAAGCGTAAGGATTTGAGCGAGTTTGACAAGGGCCAAATTGTGATGGCTAGACGACTGGGTCAGAGTGCCCCAAGAAAGGAACAGTGTTGGACCGGCCAAGGCTCATTGATGCACGTGGGGAGCGAAGGCTGGCCCGTGTGGTCTGATCAAACAGATGAGCTACTGGAGCTCAAATAAGTTAATGCTGGTTCTGACACAGTGATCTCAGTTTGTTGTGTATGGGGCTGCATAGCCGCAGACCAGTCAGGGTGCCCATGCTGACCCCTGTCCAATCGAGCATCTGTGGGATGTGTTGAACAAACAAGTCCAATCCATGGAGGCCCCACTGCGCAACTTACAGGACTTAAAGGATCTGCTGCTAACATCTTGGTGTCAGATACCACAGCACACCTTCAGGGGTCTAGTGGAGTCCATGCCTCGACGGGTCAGGGCTGTTTTTGGTAGCAAAAGTGGGACCACTTTTTATTTTTTTAATCTTTCTTCTGTTGTTGTTACTGTTAAACTTTTGTTGTTATTGTTATTGTTTTGTTGTTGTTAGGCACCTAGGGTCTGAGAGTCATAGAATTTCAATTCTCTGTATGTATGTACTGTAATGATGGCAGAATTGACAATAAAGCTGACTTTGACTTTGACTTTTGAATATTAGCGAGGTGGTCATAATGTTATGCCTGATCGATGTGTGTGTGTGTGTGTGTATATATATATATATATATATATATATAAGCATCCATCCTGTATATACTGTGTAAATACATTATATATGTATTTAAGGATGTGAAAATTAGGACTGCTGCATTTGCATTTCGCTTTATGTAAAAAGGACTGAACTGCTTTAAATATCAGTGTGTGCCTGCAGCACATCCTTTTACACATGTACTAAAACACATATTTAAAGGTGCAGTATGCGATTCCTGAGAAATACTGTTGATATCTGATATCAACCCAAACAAACACACCCCTCCCTTCATTGCTCCGCCCCCAAAATGGACAAACACGCAATGCAAGTCTTTTTATCACAGATGAAGCAAAGCAGAACAATGCCATGTGAAAATTAAAGCAAAGATGATAAATGAATGACGAGGAAGAACAAACAAAGAGTATAAGCAAGATATATACTAATTAGATTATAACTAACATTACAACAACAGCATGTTTTGATTCAGTGAAACTTAGCAAAACTAATGTTACTCGTGTATGGAGCAGAAACAGCACAACCTGCCTTCCGTTTTCTAATATCTAATATTCTAATATTAACGCGGGTCCTAAAGCTCTTGCCTGATCATACCCTTCTTTTTCCAGTGATATTCCCCTGCACTTTTCTCTTTCGTAATGTCTCTCTAGTATTTCTTCAAATCTCCTCTTGCTCATTCTCTCTCCTCCCCCATCATGATTGGTCACGCCCCCTACTGCTGATTGGCTAAGTGTGTTGTGGTACTAGGTCTGATCTAGAGTTTCGAAATCGTCATCTGATGTCCGCGAGACGTGTGTTGCGTTCTTTAACGGTCCGCCTAGAAACAAATTCTGCGATGCCAAACTCACTTATGGAAGAAGAACGCCGTCGTGTTTACAACTGTGACAAGGATCTACTAAACGCTGGATTTTCAAAAGTATGTGAAGTTCACGGCTCCATTGCAGTAAACTTACACAGCGTTCATGAATGAGTAATTTATAGATGCATAGTAGCCTACGATGTACCCTGACGCGCACCTCTCCAAAAATGTAACAACACGTCAATTCTACGCGGACCGCAAGCGCTGTGATTGGTCTGCCAGAACCCCTCCCTCTGGGGTACACATGCTCCCTCTGCATGTGTAAAGGCTGATTTATACTTCTGCGTCAGACCTGCGCCATAGCCTCTATGCCGTGAGGCTGCGCGCCGATTTCTCGTGGACCGCAATTGTTGTAATTGGTCTGCCAGAACCCCTCCCTCAGGGGTATCATGCTCCCTCTGCACGTGTAACTGCACGTTGCCGTGGACAATGACGCAGAAGTATAAATGTGTAGGTCATATGCACAGGTCACAGGTCATGTTCATAGGTCACAGATCATATGCGCAGGTCACAGATCATATGCACAGGTCTCAGGTCATATGCACTGGTCTCAGGTCACAGATCATATGCACAGGTCTCAGGTCATATGCACTGGTCTCAGGTCACAGATCATATGCACAGGTCGCAGGTCATGTTCATAGGTCTCAGGTCATATGCACAGGTCTCAGGTCATGTTCATAGGTCTTAGATCATATGCACAGGTCTCAGGTCATGTTCATAGGTCTCAGGTCATATGCACAGGTCTCAGGTCATGTTCATAGGTCTCAGGTCATATGCACAGGTCGCAGGTCATGTTCATAGGTCTCAGGTCATATGCACTGGTCTCAGGTCACAGGTCATATGCACAGGTCTCAGGTCATGTTCATAGGTCTTAGATCATATGCACAGGTCTCAGGTCATGTTCATAGGTCTCAGGTCATATGCACAGGTCTCAGGTCATGTTCATAGGTCTTAGATCATATGCACAGGTCTCAGGTCATGTTCATAGGTCTTAGATCATATGCACAGGTCTCAGGTCATGTTCATAGGTCTCAGGTCTTATGCACTGATCTCAGGTCATATGCACAGGTCGTAGGTCATGTTCATAGGTCTCAGGTCATATACACTGGTCTCAGGTCACAGGTCATATGTACAGGTCGCAGGTCATGTTCATAGGTCTCAGGTCATATGCACTGGTCTCAGGTCACAGGTCATATGCACAGGTTGTAGGTCATGTTCATAGGTCTCAGGTCATATGCACAGGTCTCAGGCCATGTTCATAGGTCTTAGGTCATATGCACAGGTCGCAGGTCATGTTCATAGGTCTCAGGTCTTATGCACTAATCTCAGGTCATATGCACAGGTCGTGGGTCATGTTCATAGGTCTCAGGTCATATACACTGGTCTCAGGTCACAGGTCATATGTACAGGTCGCAGGTCATGTTCATAGGTCTCAGGTCATATGCGCAGGTCGCAGGTCATGTTCATAGGTCTCAGGTCATATGCACAGGTCGCAGGTCATGTTCATAGGTCTCAGGTCATATGCACTGGTCTCAGGTCACAGGTCATATGCACAGGTCGTGGAGTCATGCTCATAGGTCTCAGGTCATATGCGCAGGTCGCAGGTCATGTTCATAGGTCTCAGGTCATATGCACAGGTCGCAGGTCATGTTCATAGGTCTCAGGTCATATGCACTGGTCTCAGGTCACAGGTCATATGCACAGGTCGTAGGTCATGCTCATAGGTCTCAGGTCATATGCACAGGTCTCAGGTCATGTTCATAGGTCTCAGGTCATATGCACAGGTCTCATGTAAATGAAGATGAATGGACATCAGACTAACAGCCCTAAAATTAGGAAGTATGAGACAAGGAAATAAATAAATTAACAAAGAAAGAGGAAGATGAGGAAAAATGCCTGCAATGGAGTTTACTTCACAAAAGCTACAGAAATGTGTATTAGTCTGTTGTATATACTTATATATTATGATTTTTCCTGTAATTTCTCATTTCCAGTTTTTTTTTAAATATTTGAATAATAAAAAGCCCTCTCACTGTATATATTTTAGTAGTAGTATGTAAATTCATCACCAGTTATTTCTACTCTAGTAGCCTTTTTCTCTCTATGTTGAAACTAGACCATCTTTATGTTTAGGGACATCATTTTTGCACAGCTGGTGTGGCTGGGCTCTTGTTTTCATGGTTCTTTGTTTGGTTTTCTGTTGTAATGTTTTCCATGTCATGTGATTCCCATGCAATTCATGCGGACATGCCATATGATATTGTTTTCTATTGTATCAAGTTCCCATTTTTTTCATTGCTTCATTATGTTTCTCAATGGCTTATTTATAGCCCTCGTGTTTCCTGCTGTGGAGAGTTTCATGTCTGCCATACCAAGTCAAGTTCATGTCATGATTATTTTTAATTTATTGGATACACTTTTGGATTTTGGAATAAACTGCACTTGGGTTCAGAACTCCGACCCGACTTCCGCATGGATATTTGTTGTGTCCAAAAACAAACGTATTCTCTTCTTCACATATATCAGATTTCTTTCTTTCACAGTTGGAGCTCAGTAGTTCTTGTGTCTGAATGCACATCTATATATTGTTGAGCCAATTTGTTTCAAAAGTTGTTTTGCACTGGGATTTCTCCCCTTCAGCTTTGCATCACAGGAATTAATTACATTTCAAAATATATTCAAAAAGTTATTTTATCATGTGGCTTTTCAATACGGGTTACGGTGGCCGTCTAAGCGGTTATAACAAGGTATAGCACGTACCACACACCGCGCTCCGTTGTCATGGCAAATCCGGTCCTCCTCAAATCTGGTATATACGAATGACATTCATTTAAAATACGCATAGCTTACTATATAATGCGTACTAAAACACATTAGTGCATAATAACCAACTGAATATTACACTTGATTAACTGTTAATTAATAAATGTATAATAATAACAGTTGATTGGTCTATATATCTAATTCTGCCCTTCATGACGACTGTGAGGGTGCATTTATTTATAACTCATCCGTTTACATTATATAAAGCCTTAAAGTTCTGCATAATTAACCCATTTAATCCCAATTTTATTTTCCCCAGAGATGACATATGAATGTGTATTTGTTGGGATATTAAACAATCAATGTCAATTATGTAAAAATAATAATTGAAAAGTCCATAAAAAATGGGTTTCATACTTTTGGTGGTCAACCTCCAGCAATTAGTTTAAAGACTGGGTTAAATTGTTGAAATTAATGTTTTATTCCACCAACAAAGTTGTAAACCTGGTCTGGCTCAGTTTCAAAAAGGACAGAATAGCATTCCTATGCAGCAGTACGGCACAAATAATCAAATACAATTATGACAAAATGACAAATTATAGGTAACCGGAAGGTAATTATTGTAAACTTCATTATAAACTGAAACAAAACAATAAATAAGGATAGCTAGATAGGCAGACAGACAGAAGTATAGATAGATAGAAGTATAGATGGACAGACAGACAGACAGAAGTATAGATAGATAGACAGACAGACAGACAGAAGTATAGATAGACAGACAGACAGAAGTATAGATAGATAGACAGACAGAAGTATAGATAGATAGACAGAAGTATAGATAGACAGAAGTATAGATAGACAGACAGACAGACAGAAGTATAGATAGACAGAAGTATAGATAAACAGACAGACAGACAGAAGTATAGATAGACAGACAGACAGAAGTATAGACAGACAGAAGTATAGATAGACAGACAGACAGACAGACAGATAGATAGATAGATAGATAGAAGTATAGATAGACAGACAGACAGACAGACAGAAGTATAGATAGATAGAAGTATAGATGGACAGACAGACAGACAGAAGTATAGATAGATAGAAGTATAGATAGACAGACAGACAGACAGAAGTATAGATAGATAGACAGACAGACATAGACAGAAGCATAGATAGATAGACAGACAGAAGTATAGATAGACAGACAGACAGAAGTATAGATAGACAGACAGACAGACAGACAGAAGTATAGATAGACAGACAGACAGAAGTATAGAGATAGACAGACAGACAGACAGACAGACAGACAGACAGACAGAAGTATAGATAGACAGACAGACAGAAGTATAGATAGACAGACAGACAGACAGACAGAAGTATAGATAGACAGACAGACAGAAGTATAGATAGATAGACAGACAAACAGACAGAAGTATAGATAGACAGACAGACAGAAGTATAGATAGATAGACAGACAGACAGATTAGAAGTATAGAGATAGACAGACAGACAGAAGTATAGATAGATAGACAGACAGACAGACAGAAGTATAGATAGACAGACAGACAGACAGACAGACAGACAGATAGATAGATAGATAGATAGATAGATAGATAGATAGATAGATAGATAGACAGATAGATAGATAGATAGATAGATAGATAGATAGATAGATATAGATAGACAGACAGACAGACAGACAGAAGTATAGATAGATAGACAGACAGACAGACAGAAGTATAGATAGACAGACAGACAGACAGACATAGACAGACAGACAGACAGAAGTATAGATAGACAGACAGACAGACAGAAGTATAGACAGACAGACAGACAGACAGACAGAAGCAGACAGATAGACAGACAGACAGACAGACAGACAGAAGTATAGATAGATAGACAGACAGACAGACAGAAGTATAGATAGATAGAAGAAGCATAGATAGACAGACAGACAGACAGAAGATAGATAGATAGACAGACAGACAGACAGACAGAAGTATAGATAGACAGACAGACAGAAGTATAGATAGACAGACAGACAGACAGACAGACAGAAGTATAGATAGACAGACAGACAGACAGAAGAAGTATAGATAGATAGATAGACAGACAGACAGACAGAAGTATAGATAGACAGACAGACAGAAGTATAGATAGATAGACAGACAGATAGAAGGATAGACAGACAGACAGACAGACAGACAGAAGTATAGACAGACAGACAGAAGCATAGATAGACAGAAGTATAGATAGATAGACAGAAGTATAGATAGACAGACAGACAGAAGTATAGATAGATAGACGGACAGATAGACAGAAGACAGATAGATAGAAGACTAATGGACAGACAGACAGACAGAAGCAGAAGTATAGATAGACAGACAGACAGAAGATAGATAGAATAGACAGACAGACAGACAGAAGTATAGATAGACAGACAGACAGACAGAAGTATAGATAGATAGACAGACAGACAGACAGAAGTATAGATAGACAGAGACAGACAGACAGACAGAAGTATAGATAGATAGATAGACAGAAGCATACATACAGAGACAGACAGAACAGACAGACAGACAGAAGTATAGATAGACAGACAGAAGTATAGATAGACAGACAGACAGTATAGATAGAGCAGATAGAAGTATAGATAGATAGACAGACAGACAGAAGTATAGATAGATAGACAGACAGACAGATATAAGTATAGATAGATAGATAGACAGACAGATAGACAGACACAGATAGATAGAGAAAGCAGATAGACAGACAGACAGACAGACAGAAGTATATAGACAGACAGACAGAAGCATAGATAGATAGACAGAAGCATAGATAGACAGACAGACAGAAGTATAGATAGATAGACAGAAGTATAGATAGACAGAAGTATACAGATAGACAGAAGTATAGATAGACAGACAGACAGAAGTATAGATAGACAGAAGTATAGATAAACAGACAGACAGACAGACAGAAAGTATAGATAGACAGACAGACAGAAGTATAGACAGACATAAGTATAGATAGACAGACAGACAGAAGCATAGATAGACAGACAGACAGAAGTATAGATAGACAGAAGTATAGATAGACAGACAGACAGAAGTATAGATAGACAGAAGTATAGATAGACAGACAGACAGACAGACAGAAGTATAGATAGACAGACAGAAGTATAGACAGACAGAAGTATAGATAGATAGACAGACAGACAGAAGTATAGATAGACAGACAGACAGACAGAAGTATAGATAGATAGACAGACAGACAGACGAAGGATAGAAGGATAGACAGACAGAAGTATAGACAGACAGACAGACAGAAGACAGACAGAAGTATAGATAGACAGACAGACAGATAGATAGACAGACAGAAGCATAGATAGACAGACAGACAGACAGAAGATATAGATAGACAGACAGACAGACAGATAGTATAGATAGACAGACAGACAGACAGAAGTATAGATAGATAGACAGACAGACAGAAGTATAGACAGACAGAAGTATAGATAGACAGACAGACAGAAGTATAGATAGACAGACAGACAGATGAACAGTATAGATAGACAGACAGAAGTATAAGATAGACAGACAGACAGACAGAAGTATAGATAGACAGAAGTATAGATAAACAGAATGATATAGATAGATGCAGACAGACAGAAGTATAGATGACAGACAGACATAGACAGACAGAAGTATAGACAGACAGACAGACAGAAGTATAGATAGACAGAAGTATAGATAAACAGACAGACAGACAGACAGAAGTATAGATAGACAGACAGACAGACAGAAGTATAGACAGACAGAAGTATAGATAGACAGACAGACAGATAGAAGTATATAGACAGACAGACAGAAGTATAGATAGACAGACAGACAGACAAAAGTACAGATAGATAGACAGACAGAAGTATAGATAGACAGAAGAAGTATAGATAGATAGACAGACAGACAGACAAAAGTACAGAAGTATAGATAGATAGATAGATGAACAGACAGACAGAAGTATAGATAGAAGGACTGATGGAAGTATAGGACAGGACGGACGAGATAGAGTTCTGCCCAGAATTCATGTAGACATATTAAATTTGTATTATAAATGAACATTTGCTTCAAATTTGTGGTCACAATTGTGACCGGTGGGATTAAATGGGTTAAGAGCGTAACCACTTTGAGTGACAGCTGGATTAGCCATTTGTCTGCTGTCTGTTAGTCATCACGTCACCTCAGCTCCGCCAACGTCCCGCCTCTTTGCCCATTGTCAGTTATCCGCACGCGATGACGCGCTGCCAAGATGGCGACGGCCAGCTGGACCCTACTTTACGCTTCAGAACTGCTCTTCAGAATCCTGTGGGTGACGTCACAGACACTACGTCCATATTTTTAAAAAGTCTATGGTCGCAACTCTGTTTTTCAGCGGCTCTGGCTTTAAATGTTATGTCACATTAATTGCGCTAAAAGCGCATTGAATTTCCTATTCAAATTTTTATTTTATTTAATTTTTAAATGGAAAGCTTAGACTTTGTTTCATATCAAAAGCAGGTTTGGCAATTTGTCGTGAAGATTTACTTGGGCATTATAACGTAGTTGAAACAGCATTTATCATAACATGATTTTGTAGGAATTGTAATAAGGCACAAAGGGTGCCTATTAAAAACAATTTAAACCAATTGGATTGCTTGGGGTCCTAAAAGGAGCTAAATATTTAAAATATTCAAAATATTTATTATGTCTATGGTTGTAGAGACAAATCGGGTCTCCTTTAAAACCCCAAGCGATCCCATTGGTTCAGATGCTTTTAATAGGTAATATGTACTCTCTTTGGCTCCTGATTACAATTCCTACAAAATCATGTTATGATAAATGCTGTTTCAACTACGTTATAATGACCATTTATGTTTGTATAAGTTAGCCTGTGTACTAGCATAGCATACAGATAAGCAATTAGCCTGATAAGCTTAGTTTATACACACATTTACTTACCCGTACATATATTCTCAACCCTCTTTAATGTAATTATTAAATGTCCAAATATTTCAGTTATGAACCAAACCAATGAATGATGTTCAATTATTCACTTAATAAGCTATTATTATTTATACATTAAAGTCTTTTAGAAATTATGTTCAATTGGTTTTATTATGCACTAATGTGTTTTAAATGCGCATTATAGTCAGCTAGGCGTATTTTAAATGAATATCATTCGTACTTTATTAACTGACAGTTTAGGGAGGCCCGATTTCAAGGCAGGACACCTTTACAACTGCTGGTTTTATTTGGTCAAATTGATTATTTAACTTATTTTAGGAGAACGGTCTGACTGCAGAGCCACAGTTTTACCCACAGCAGTTTTGCCCGCGCATGCATCATTTCGTCGTGAGAGTTTATGTCGTCGAGATGCATGTTACGGTGTTCTGTCGATTTGTCCTACTTTGTCAGATTTTGCTTCCTCACATTAAAACAGTAAGTATCACAATTCAACAGCGAAAAAATGCTTCCTATTAGATTGTGCTACCAGCATCATATTCATGTGGTTTTTAACATCCATACCCACCCCTACCTAAACCTACCACTTAAACATGCAAAACAAATAATAGCAGGGTAATTCTAAATAACCATTAGATAGTTTTAAGACAGAACAATCGCCAAGATTTAAAAATGAAATGTGACAGCACGGGCTAAGTACTGTAGTGAAACTGCGCATGCGCGGGCAAAACTGCTGAGTGTAAAACGGTGGCTCTGCAGACAGATATTATTGGATTTTAGTGCCAACGGACCTTTTCACAGACTGATGACGCGTTTTAACGGTCATCAATATCGTAAATCCTGCAACGTTTTTTGTATTTTAATTTTTTTAAAAATGTGTATGTACATTTATAACACTAATAGTTTGTATTATATTACTTTTGCATCAAATAAATAAAAAAAGTTACCGCTGCTGTGAGGTGTTTCTAATACAGCGAGTGATGGTAAAAAAACATAACATCTTTCTCTCTTTCACTGCCGTTATCAATCTCAAAAGTTGTGAAATCACTATTGTTGCGTTTTCTTTTGCTATTTGAGCAAATGGGGACACGCAAAAATATAACAATATTCTCTCATTCACCGCTATAAAAGATAACCCAACTATGACGACTTCCGCTCTGAGAAACCCGGAAATGTGAAAAAGACACGATTAAAATTAAACATACATTAAATCTGTGTATTTTAACTATACCTACATTTCTATATATTTCATAGCCAACGTTTATTTGGCCTTCGTTTAAAAAAATATTGTGGTTTTTAGGGAACGCATTGGGATTCACTCCTTTTGAACAAGAAACCAAAATCAGCATCTCTGAAGACACTGGAAACAGTCACGTGGTTTTCAGCGAAGCTTCTGACATCACAGATCACGTGGTTTTAGCAAAGCGAACAAAGTTCTGACAGTGCTTTCACGTGACTCCACCGTTCACCCTGAGCGTGTACAGTTTTCATCTGTTTTTAACCGTTTTATCAGTCTCCGTGAAGACCGTCAAAATTGCCAGTGCCGACTATATTTCAAGTCGTCACGGCGGGAGTGATGAAGTAAAGTTTTCAATTAGCAATAATCGCGCCTCGGATAAACCTCATAGGCTACGATACTGCCACTGCGCAAAGCTAAACAACATCTCCAACACGGTCAGTACTACTCAAACTTGCCACACTTTACACAGACGGTAACCAAATGACGTCTCGACAAGCTAACCAAACGAAAAGCGACGAAGGCACCGATACGGATATCAATCGAGTGGGTGTGTCTAAAATGTGTAAATAAACAAAAAATTGCATTGTAAAAATACTTTCGCTTACTTTCGCGTTGCATCGTGGGAATGCAGTGACGTAGGAGACACGTAATATGACAAATTTAGTTTCAGAGCAATACTAAGCAACCGTAAGTCCGAGGATATCAGTGGACCTGCTTAGTAATACCCAGAACACAACCCAAAATATGACATACGATAATTATAAATCCTAATTTAAGAGCAAAACAGCATGGTGACATCACGGCCACGTAAGCGTCCCTCTTATTTAGTGCATTTCAACCCCCCGCTAGATGTCAGCAAAGAGCTCAACTGTGAGCTGACAAGCAACCATAGATGTGTATACGTAGATGCCTCACTCGACCGCTCCAGGCACGTCGACGCGCCGCCATTTTGGAACGGTCAACACTTCCAGATGCTGTCATCGTTCACATTAAAAAAAAACAACAACACTGCGAAGCCTCTGTAAAAACCAGGCGCGATTTAAATTCCCAAAGAAATTGGATAACCTTTCACAGATGTGTGTGTGTGTGTGTGTGTGTGTGTGTGTGTGTTTTAAAGCCTATGTATTAACTAAATATTACAGGGTTACTTTTTAATGTTGTGTTAGCTAACATGTATTGTGTTCGTTTTTTGTTGTTATTATTTGTTGTTATTATCAATTATAATGTTTGGATCTACACAAAACACGTAACATTTGTTAGTTAATAACAGGCTTCACAGTTCGTGAATTTCAGGCACAGTAGGCTATTCAAGGACTGGAAAGTGCGTGAAAGCAAACACTGGCCTTTGAAAGTGCTTAAATTAAACTTGAACTAAATTTAAGAGTAGTTAAAGAAGAAACTACGGTTGCGCTTTTGACACAGGCAACTTGCTTTTGAATGTTGGCAAAGCCGGCTTGGCACGATCGATCGAAAATGGCGGACGGCTAACGTATAGCAGCCCATAACAGTCGCCACTGAGGCATCTACGTATAGACGCCTATATAATATGCAAAGTACAGCAAAGTACAAACAATCCACAATAAATGCATAATCAGGGAAGTTACAATATGCAGAATTACTGTATAGTTTACTACTTTTTAATATTACTGTGTATAAAATGGATAGGTTGTTTTTGCTGACAGGGTTCAGTGAGTCTGTGACTGATGATGTGATGATGTCAGCACTTTGACTGACAGGATGAAGTCTTCATGATCAGCAGAACGGTCAGTCAGCTCACGCTGCCCTACATAACCTAAAGCATTTGTGTTTGCATTCTTTAAACTCATTAATCATTCCTATAAGAACATTCTCAACCCTATTTTCCTATTTTATGAAATGCATTCTATAGTTTTTAGGGCTGAGATATGTAGGGCACATCTATCTTTGATTTATTGTTGTACAGTTTCTCTATCCACAATGTTTGTCATGGATGTCAGCGCATACTTACTGTTCTAGAAATCTCTTTTTTTAAGTTTCATATAGCTATATCTAAATATTTATTTATCTTTTTAAACAATATTTCCTCTGTGTGGCTCCAGGATGGAGCTTCGCATGTGAAAGCAGCCTGAGGGCCCTGTCATCCCTCCTTTGATTTGGATCCGGATCTCAGGGCTGGAAATAGATGAGACAGATGGCAGAGTGATGGCACTGGATCAGGCTGAGTGGCGGGCCGACCGCACCCACGCCGTACCCGCTGCACCGTGAAATCACTGGGGTTTTGCACCAAGCCCACACGAGCTCTTGCTTTCTGTGAGAGAAATAGCTGCTGGTCTGAAGGATAAAAATGTCATGTAGGAACATCTCCACAGCAAATACTGAATTACATTAGGCTATGAAGTTACTTTTATTAAGATACATATTAATGTTATAAAGAAATAAAATAAAAATATAGCTGGATAACTATTATAGAGCAATTGTTTTATCAATTAGTAGTAGTGACAGGAAGTGACGTGTGGCGAACCAGACTTGGAATTTGTGCTCTGCATTTAACCCATACAAGTACACACACACACACACACACACACACACACACACACACACACACACACACACACACACACACTGACACACAGAGCTGTAGGCAGATATATTCACGTGTGTGTGTGTGTGTCTGCCCAGCTTAATATACTATAATTTTTATAGAGCAATTATATTACACTATAGAGCAAAAATTAATTATTATTATTATTACTTATTAATATTCTAAAATAAATATGAAATAAAAATATGAAAGAAATAAAGATACTTTATATTAAGTTTATTATTATTATTATTATTATTATTAATAATAATAATAATAATATCACATATTGATATTATAAAATAAATAGAAATATAATTATACTACAAAATATTAGTAATTAATATGATAAAATAAATGTAAAATAAAAGTATTAGAAATAAAGTTACTTTTAATTAAGTTTATTATTATGATTAGTATACCAATAAGTTACTATTATTTATATTATAAAAAATAAATATAAAATATAATTGTATTATAAATTATTATTAAGTTACTTATTAATAGTATAAAACAAAAATTATAGAACAATTATATTGCATAATAGAGCAAAAAGTCAATTATCATCATCATTAATTAATAATAAATATAAAATAAGATTTTTATTATTAATAGCTTACTTGGATATTGGATGGATATTATAAAAAACAATTATAATTATTTTATAAAATATTATTATTATTATTATTTTGTTACTTTAAGCAACGAAATGCAGCAAAAATGCTTGAGAACTGAAAGAAGCGGTAATCAAAGAGCTCAAAGCCCAGTATAAGGTATTAGACCGATTTAAAAATGAAGACTGTGGCTGATGAAAATGAAGATGCTTTTGTGCTCTTTGATCAAAGTGATGACAACAACCTAGTTATCTATGAGTCTGTGTCTCTGCCAGTTCAGTGAAGTTGGGATCATTATCAAGAAATAGCACTGACATTTCCGTTGGCTTCCCCTAAGCGCTGGTTATTTATGTGCGAGTCGGGCGTGAAGTCTTGCATTAGATCTGGGTGAACAAGGAGCCAGAATTGAATCAGGTTGAGTGGAGGACTGACTATCATGTCACATCATCTCTCACGTCACTGAGTCATAAAGCTACATAACTCTCAAACACAGCACGCATGGATCGAACTAATCCAACAGATGCAAGTGTGGGCGCATGAATGGAGCTGATCTCAAAGCACACAGGTGGGCATACCTGAGCAACACAATTAGCACATGCAGCTGGTCAAAAGCAGGATCTTAGTCTTCACACACACACATACGCTGTTGTGTTTTAATGTTTTATGAGGGACTTTCCATAGACATAGTGATTTTTATACTGTATAAACTGTATATTCTATCCTTACACTAACCCACCCCTAACCATCACAGAAAAACATCACTTTGATTTATAAGCTGTTTTCCTCATGGGGACCAAAAAATTTCCTATTGCCATCTTTGTGAGGACATTTTGTCCCAATAACTTAGGAGTTTACCTGAGCCACACACACACACAGACTGTGTGGAACTTGTCTGTCACAAAAACTGCTATGGGGATACAGCAAAAACCACTGTCTAAACTGCAGCTGTAGACCTTAGTCAGGTAAATAGGTGTCGTATTGAATTTACCACTGATGAAAACTAGGCATGAGGATAGATGTACAGTCTTTACAATCACTCGCACTATATAAAGGTCCTAGGCTATTATTTTTACATTGTACACTCACCTAAAGTTATTAGGAACACCTGTTCAATTTCTCATTAATGCAATTATCTAATCAACCAATCACATGGCAGTTGCTTCCAATGCATTTAGGGGTGTGGTCCTGGTCAAGACAATCTCCTGAACTCCAAACTGAATGTCAGAATGGGAAAGAAGGTGATTTAAAGCAATTTTTGAGCGTGGCATGGTTGTTGGTGCCAGGCGGGCGGTCTGAGTATTTCACAATCTGCTCAGTTACTGGGATTTTCACACACAACCATTTCTAGGGTTTACAAAGAATGGTGTGAAAAGGAAAAAACATCAGTATCACGGCAGTCCTGTGGGAGAAAATGCCTTGTTGATGCTAGAGGTCAGAGGAGAATGGGCGACTGATTCAAGCTGATAGAAGAGCAACTTTGACTGAAATAACCAGTCGTTACAACCGAGGTATGCAGCAAAGCATTTGTGAAGCCACAACACGCACAACCTTGAGGCGGATGGGCTGCAACAGCAGAAGACCCCACCGGGTACCACTCATCTCCACTACAAATAGGAAAAAGAGGCTACAGTTTGCACAAGTTCACCAAATTTGACAGTTGAAGACTGGAAAAATGTTGCCTGGTCTGATGAGTCTCGATTTCTGTTGAGACATTCAGATGGTAGAGTCAGAATTTGGTGTAAACAGAATGAGAACATGGATCCATCATGCCTTGTTACCACTGTGCAGGCTGGTGGTGGTGGTGTAATGGTGTGGGGATGTTTCTTGGCACACTTTAGGCCTTAGTGCCAATTGGGCATCGTTTAAATGCCACGGCCTACCTGAGCATTGTTTCTGACCATGTCCATCCTTTATGACCACCATGTACCCATTCTCTGATGGCTACTTCCAGCAGGATAATGCACCATGTCACAAAGCTCGAATCATTTCAAATTGGTTTCTTAGACATGACAATGAGTTCACTGTACTAAAATGGCCCCCACAGTCACCCAGATCTCAACCCAATAGAGCATCTTTGGGATGTGGTGGAGCAGGAGCTTCATGCCCTGGATGTGCATCCACAAATCTCCATCAACTGCAGATGCTATCCTGTAATTATGGGCCAACATTTCCCAAAGAATGCTTTCCAGCACCTTGTTGAATCAATGCCATGTAGAATTAAGGCAGTTCTGAAGAGGCGAAGAGGGTCAAACACAGTATTAATGTATAGTGTTCCTAATAATCCAACTAGGGTGAGTGTATATAGTAGCTAGATTATTTTCAGGATGGTACTTTAACTATACAATGTGCTTTCCTGTAGCTCAAACAATAAGGCGTGGCGCTATTGGCATGAGGCAATGGGTTGATTCCCAGGGGAAAGCAAGAACAACAAAAATATAAAAATGTGTACCTTGAATGCAATGTGAAAGTCGCTTTGGATAAAGCGTCTGCCAAATGCGTAAATGTAAATATGTTGAATCTCTGTTGAAAACCCTCTTAGGACTTCGTTCACACAGAATGCATTTTGCTTTGAAAAATGTGAAGGCAGGGCAGTGAAATGGGAAAAACCCAGGTTTTGAGACCGTTCTTTAAAAAGTTGAACTGATTCAAAGTTTCTTTAAGAGAAGTAATTTCACTCGTGGCCATTTTGGAAAGCATGCTCTCGCAGGCATGCAAGTGCAGCTCCTATCTCTCTTTGAATGGGCAAGCATCCAATTCTCCAAACCACAATCACCAATGAAATCTGACAACAACTGTCTTATAAATTTGGTTTCTGAAAATGCTTGAATCATGACCAAAAATTCATTTTCAGCCTGCACAAAGATATGCGCATGTTCAAGGGCCTAAGCGAGGTGTTTTAGAAAACTGCCTGTTTCTGCAGTAACCCGAGCGGCAGCTGCAGTGGCCTTGATGACTTTACTAATCAGCAGGTGGCTCTTTCATTTTTAGAGGCGGGAGCTTGTCTTCCATACTGAGTGTTGCACTTTCTCCCATTCGCCGTGTCGGAGTGCACGTGTGGTATTATGAAGTCTCTGATTTAACCATTAGAATTTATTATTAAGCTTGGCGAACAGTTTTGGAGAAAATTTGATGTTCCCGGATTCGGATGCTGCACTTGCACTTGCCCAAGATGGGCACAAGATGGTCGATCATACAGAAGATGCATTTTCAGGTTAAGTGCAAAAAGCCTTGAGGTGCACCACACCAGCCTTTTTGGTTGACCTTTTTTATTTAGAAAGAGCAGTGTGCATGGAGATTTTTTTTTATCATTGCTGGCCTTACCGAATCAGCTGTCCTGTCGTCAATCAGGTAACCATCACCACAACGAAGGCCACTCCTCCCATTCATTCGATTCTGGACAATGGAGAAAAACGTGTGAATGACGTTGAGCGGCTTTTCTGCTCCTGCTAAAGCGAGAGCTCCCAGGTGCATAAACAGCCACATGACCGTATAACCATTTTGCTCGTGATTCGATGCAAGAAGGAGAAACGAGTTTGTTGCAGCCCTATCACAGTCGTCAGCGTGATGCTCCTATACATGCGTCAAGGTGCCTCTTCGACGCAAGTCGACTTGTGCCGCTGACCACGGAAACTAATTATTTCTATAAAGTTTTGGCCTGGATATTTTTCTTACACAAACACGCCACTTTGTTAGGCTATTAACCCCAGGCCGTGGAAACAGTGTTATGATGAATGGTACTTTATGAGACTTCAAGCCAAAGCATGATCACACCGTCATAGCTTAGTTAGCCGGACATTTTAATATAACTCTGATTGTATTACGACTGAAGAAGAATGTCATATACACGGCTTGAGGTGGGTAAATCATGGGGTAATTTCATTTTTGGGTGAACTATCCTTTAGTGTTTCTTTTCCTTGAGAGATGTCATCTTTTTTTACTTTTACTTCCATTGTAATACCCATTGGTATTCTTTAAGAAGTTTAAGTAGTTCTTTCACATATTTATTATTATTATTTTTAGAAGGTAACATTTTATTTCGACACAATCTGTGGAACTTAAATAGTTAATAAGGCAACAGTCAAAATGTCTGCGCATTTGAGAGAAATGTGAAAGCACAGGCGATCTGTTTAGGCGACCTATTCAGAATTTGGTTTTATTTTTAATTCTAGTGACTCTCTGAACAGCAGAGGTAATGCGATGATGAATCCAGATGGTCTTTAGTGGAAAATGTGTATAAATAGCTTTGCATGTAGAATGTGATGAGTTTTCTCAACTCCGTGATCTCACGCTATGCCACCTATCCGTAGAGCCTCCATCATATACACAATCTTTCCACCACGGCCTGGAAACCACCTTGCTGGGGCGATTTACAGGCGCCAGATCCTTCCTTGAACACATCAGTCTGAAGCTTCATCCGGGGAAAAGGCGCTGTCAGAAGTAAATCGTATGAATCGGGCTATGAAAGCGGAATCGGCGGTAAGGCCGTATTGACTTTCTGTCTCAAGGTCTGAAAAAGGATGGATGAGGAATTCATCTTTATGGGTAGTTAAATTTAACCAGAGCCCTTTTCTGCTTTTGGACACACGTGTTGCTTGTCTCAGACAGTAGAGGGGAGCTCTCTAGCGGCGTCGAGAACAACGATCAAGTAAACAGACAGATGGAAACGATGCTGGCCAGTCCTGAAGAAATTCAGTGCAAAACAACATACAACATCAAATAAAGTGTGCATAAATACAACTTTCAACAAACAGCACTAAGCATTACATGAGTGCAGCTGTCGTGTCATACTGAAGTCTCACACTATCCCATATCGTGTGAAACCATCCAACTGGGCAGGAGCCTGTACAGTAATATAAATTATTTATAAAATTTTCTATGCCATTTTTTCCCAGAGTGAAATGTAGTCCTCCAGTGTAAACATAAGTAAGTATGATGATGATAGGCTAATACGTTTGGTAATTTAAATGAGCCTTATTGTATTTCACTTTAAATTACATAATACAAGCATAATACAAAACAACATCTCTGCACTCTCAGAAAAAGGTACAGTGCTGTCACGGTACAAAAGTGAAAAGTACATCTTTGTGCCTTACTCACTGATCATTTATGTGGTACCTTAAGGTATATCAGTGCTTTAGAGAGCGTGTGTACCTTAAAGGTTAGTATCAGTGCTGCTTTAGTGCGTGTGTTAGTACCTTAAGGTTCATATGTTATTTGAAGCGTATTGATCATAAGGTTCATATCAGTGCTTTAGAAGCGTATTATTGCAAAGTTCATATCTGTTCTTTGGAAGTCGCGTGTCGTACCTTAAAGAGTGCGTATCAATTTAGAGTGCGTATTAGTACGCTTAAAAGTGCGTATCAGTGCTTTAGAAGGCGTATCCAGTGCCTTAAAGTGCGTATCAGTGCTTTAAGAAAGGCGTATCAGTGCAGCAGAGTGCGTGTCAGTGCTTTAGAAGAGGCGTGTCAGTGCGCAAGGTGCGTATCAGTGCTTTGAGTACGTATTCGTACCTTAGAGTGCGTAGTGCTTTAAGAGGTGTATTAGTACAGCAAAGAGTGCATTATCAATTGCTAGAAAGCGTATTGTGCAGGGTTCATATCAGTGCTTTGAAGTGCGTATTGTAAGTTCCCCATCAGTTGCTTTAGAGTGCATTATCAGTACCTTAAAGGTCGTATCAGTGCTTTAAGAGTGCGATATTGGTATGGATTCATATCAGGTACTTTAAGTGCGTGTCAGTACCTTAGAGTGTGTAGTGCTTTAAGTGTATTAGTACTTGCAAGTACGTGTAGTGCTGAGAAGCGTGGCGCAAGGACATATCAAATACACTAAGAGTGCGTATTAGTACCTTAAGAGGTTCATATCAGTGCTTTAAAGTGCGTGTGGTAGCCAAGGTTCTTATCAGTGCTTTTAAGAGTGCGTATCAGTACCATAAGGTGTATCAATTCTTTGGGTGTGTGTATTAATTATAGCAAGAGTGCGTATCAGTTGCTTTAAGGTAAGTATTGAGTACATTAAAGTTCATATCCAGTGCCCAGAGTGCGTATCAGTACCGCCAAGGGTGCGTATCAGTGCTTTGAGTGTGTGTGGTACCTTAAAGTACGTATCAGTGCTAAGCGTGTGCTTTTTGAAGTTCATATCAGTACTAGAAGTGCGATATTAGTACCTTAAAGGTTCATATCCAGTGCTTTAAGAGTGCGTATTAGTACCTTAAAGGTTCTTATCAGTGCTTTAAAGTGCGTATCAGTACCTTAAAGTGCGTATCAGTGCTTTAAGAGTCGTGTGGTACCTTAAGGTGCGTATCAGTGCTTTAAGTGCGTATTGTACCTTAAAGTGCGTATCAGTGCTTTAGAAGTGCGTATTAGTA
>CM031967.1:3090221-3147609 GCA_018749465.1 Paracanthobrama guichenoti
TCAAAATACTATGGTACTATGGAACAGTGTTCTGCCAGTCTCATGTTAATCTTGAGTACCTATAGAGTAGTGTTGCATCCTTCATATCTCATTAGTCTTTAGTTTGAGCACATAAAAGACAGATACACTGCACCGGTTCTTTCCGAAAACAGCCGAGCTCGTGGAGGCGTGCAGTGGGCGGAGCTAAAGAGTCACGAGCGCACACACACACACACACACACACACACACACACACACACACACACACACACACACACACACACACACACACACACACACACACAAACAATGCATCATGGCATTATCCCCAGATAACTTTCGATTCACTATAGGTTCATGTTGTTCACATTATATGCACTTACGTGCCGATTGCCAACAAAACACACACACATCTGATGCAGTTTCACTCACCGCCTGCGGTTTCAACTCGTGACTCGCACACACTTGCAGAACTCCGTTGCTGCTCCGGAAAAAACAAACTGCATCCACTGTTTAACACTGGATTCTTTGGGAAGCTGAACAAGGTTATCTTTCCCTCACAACCAGAAACACACTTCTTTAGTGGCATTGTTGATTTTGTGGTTTAAAAACAAAATGCCAGCGCTGCCGACGGCTCCCGTAACCCGAGCGAAGCTCGTGGATGAACGCACTCTTGCTCGCTCTGGGGCGATGTGCGCGCACATGCTCGTCCAAGAGAAGTGCCCACACAAGGAACTCCACCCTTCATGACCTCATACAGGACCATACTCAAAAAAAAAAAAAATTTGACACAGGAATACTCCGTCATACATCCAACTCATTTTTTTTTGGCCATGTTTAGCATGAGAATCCAACTCTTTAACAGTAAGTCAGAATGCATGAAATAGCATTAGACATCCACTTTAATATGGCTGTAATATGGTAATCATTCAGTACCATGTTTTATATCCAAGTATCATGGCATGATAATACCCTCTGATACCATAATTAACTTTATTTGTGTTTTTATATCTGCTTTTAAAATGTATGCAGCACCGTCAGCATTCAGCTGAACTCAAGCAACTTCCACTCTTCTGACAGATCAAACTCTATTGTGTGTATCATCTGTCAACAGTTCAAGTCACCTGTGAAAGTGAAGCACAGTTGCATCCATCTCCCGCAGTGGGACGCGGTGTAGTTTATTCCTGTCAGGGGTCGTACAATAAATTATCCTATTTCTGTTGCTCTGTGTGGGGAAGCAAAATATGAAGTGTTCAATCAAACGCACGGTGTCAAACCCGGATCTCTATATGGGATTCTATTGTATAGGGCTGTAAATTTGAGAGCTGTTTCTAAATGCTTTCTGCCAGCATTCTTGAGCACGGCCCAAGAGACTCCGAAAAGGTCGGTACATGCACTGGATATCCACCCAGATGTGCAAATGGGCAGTTTTTCAAGTTGATACTTGTGAAACAGAAAAGTAAGCCTAGTTTAGGAGCATTAAAAACTTTTGGTTTCTTTTCATAAAAATTATGCCCCAATTCTCATAATCTGTCTGGAAGTTGCTTTGTTTTTTTTACTATTTAAGATAACATTTTATATATTTATTTATAAAATATATCCTACATTAGCCAGTTTCAAGAAGCTGTTAAACTCATCTTTTCAAAATTGCCTATATAGATCTTTTATGAATAGTATTCTATTGTAATGGTTATTTTATAATTATTTTATTTTTAATTATTTTTGTATTTTATTTCTTTTAATTAGCATATTGTTTGTGGCGCTTTTGGGTATTAGAAAAGCGTGATATAAATAAAATGTATTATTATTATTATTATTATAGAATAGAATAATTTATTTATAAAAAACTAAAAAACAAATATAATAATGAATTCATACTTCAGAGAATGAGATTTGTTTGTATTATGGTAATGAGAATGAGGTGCTTATCTGTGTTGAAAATGTAAGAATGCAAAAAGTACATTTATAGTTCATGCATATTAATAATATTAATATTATTTAAATAATATAACTCCTATTACAGAGAATGAGATTTGTTTGTATTACGGTAATGAGAAAAGGAGGAAGGTTTGAGCCTTAACTGTGATGAAAATAATGTCACAATGCAATTCTTTTTACATTTATAGTACATTCATATATTAATATTATTTAAATAATATAATATAATTACAGAGAATGAGACTTATTTGCATTATGGTAATGACAATGGGAGGAAGGATGTGCTTAATTATCATAAAATAATATCACAATGCAAAAATATATATATATATAAAATTACTTTATATTTGACATTAATGTTATAATGTTATTTAAACAAATAATGCATAATTAATATCACAGATAATGATATTTATTTGCATTACGTGGTAATGACAATGGGAGGAAGAATGTGCATAATGCAAAAAATTCATAAATATTACTTTATATTTTACATTAATATTATAATATTATTTAAACAAATAATATAATTACTATTACAGATAATGAGATTGTTTTTGTATTTTGAAAAAATGTTGGAGAGATATGCTTAATTGTAATGAAAATAATGGAAAATACCTATCTAAAAATGTAAACTCTGTCATCATTTACTCAACCTCAGAAGTTGTTCCAAACCTGTTCAAATGTATTATTTTGAAGAATATGGGTAACCAAACAGCTGATGGGCCCCATTGACTTCCATAGTATTTTTTTATTTATTTTTTTCCTCCACACTATGGAGGTCAACTGCTTTGGTTTACCATATTCTTCAAAAATATCTTCTTTTGTGTTCAGCAGAAGAAAGACATTCATACAGGTTTGGGAACAACATGACAGAATTTTTATTTTTGGGTGAACTATCCCTTTAATGGTCCTAAAATATTTTTATTCTCTTTAAAAGAAATATAATTGTATGTGTCTTTCTTTTTGATTTTGAGGGTGAAATATGATTTAGACATGTCCTTTAAGTCATGTGTTGCAAGATTCATCTCTTTGTTTTAATTGAAAACCTGTAGCTGTCCAGAAAGAAAGAGAGAGGCCTCCTTGTTTACGGAGTGTCACTTTTGGTAAGTGATTTATGGTTATGCAAATCTGCATGTCTGAGAAGCGA
This sequence comes from Paracanthobrama guichenoti, assembly GCA_018749465.1. Lineage (NCBI taxonomy): Eukaryota > Metazoa > Chordata > Actinopteri > Cypriniformes > Gobionidae > Paracanthobrama > Paracanthobrama guichenoti. The sequence goes on from CM031967.1 coordinate 3,093,289, forward strand.
TCGGGCACTGCCCCAAAGACTCAAGGGATGAATCAAAAGTGGCGGCTCTGAGTCAGACTTACAGCTGAGGCAGCTGTACACAAGATGGAAGTGTGTGTGTGTGAGAGAAACAGGGAGAAGAGACACGGATAGCAAGATAAGGAAATGAAAAAGAGAGAGATCGAGGTAATGAGATCCGTGCAAAGAAACGGCCTTCAGCTGGAAACCATGGGAGTGATGAGTAACAGGCCAGAGCAGACAGACACATGTGCGACTGGATTATTTTTAAAGTGTGACTGGACTGTTAAACAAACACAGTTTTGCAGAACAGCATATCATGACGCTGTAACAGAAATATTTAAGTCGGAGGTTAAACTAACAATACACTTCTAAACTACATCAATCTCTCGTCCAAAATAAAGCTGTAGCTCACACAAAAATTACCACATTTTAATTTTTTTTTTTACCTGTATCATGCTAATACCATGGTATTTCTTGCAGCACCACGTAAATACCATGATACACACAGAGAAAAGGGGGTGTCAAAATTGTACCTTGAGGGGTACAACAACTTATCACTGGGGCAGTACTTATAAAAGGACATCTTTGTACCTTTTTTACTCCTAAAAGGTGCATATTAGAGTACAAATCATGTATTTAACGGTACTACTATGAACCTTTTTATGGTAAAGAATGTACAAAGATGTCCTTTTAAGAGGTACTGCCCCACACCCCACAGGTACTAATATGTACCTTTAAGGTACACAGGTACTCTTAAAGTACACTGATATGTACCTTTAAGAATTACTAATACGCACTCTTAAAGCACTGATACGCACCTTTAAGGTACTAATACGCACTCTTAAAGCACTGATACGCACCTTTAAGGTACTAATACGCACTCTTAAAGCACTGATACGCACCTTTAAGGTACTGATACGCACTCTTAAAGCACTGATAAGAACCTTTAAGGTACTAATACGCACTCTTAAAGCACTGATATGAACCTTTAAGGTACTAATACGCACTCTTAGTGTACTGATATGAACCTTTAAGGTACTAATACGCACTCTTAAAGCACTGATACGCACCTTTAAGGTACTAATACACACTCTTAAAGCACTGATACGCACCTTTAAGGTACTAATACACACTCTTAAAGCACTGATACGCACCTTTAAGGTACTGATATGCACTCTTAAAGCACTGATATGAACCTTTAAGGTACTAATACGCACTCTTAAAGCACTGATACGCACCTTTAAGGTACTGATACGCACTCTTAAAGCACTGATAAGAACCTTTTAAGGTACTAATACGCACTCTTAAAGCACTGATATGAACCTTTAAGGTACTAATACGCTCTCTTAAAGCACTGATACGATACCTTTAAGGTACTAATACGCACTCTTAAAGCACTGATACGTACATTACAGCTTTAAGGTACTAATACGCACTCTTAAAGCACTGATACGCACCTTTAAGGTACTGATACGCTCTCTTAAAGCACTGATACGCACCTTTAAGGCACTGATACGCTCTCTTAAAGCACTGATACGCACCTTTAAGGTACTAATACGCACTCTTAAAGCACTGATACGCACCTTTAAGGTACTGATACGCACTCTTAAAGCACTGATACGAACCTTTAAGGTACTAATACGCTCTCTTAAAGCACTGATATGAACCTTCAAAGGTACTAATACGCACTCTTAAAGCACTGATATGAACCTTTAAGGTACTAATACGCTCTCTTAAAGCACTGATATGTACCTTTAAGGTACTAATATGTACCATTCAGGGGTGAGTAAGGCACAAAGATGTACCTTTTCACTTTTGTACCGGTGACAGCACTGTACCTTTTTTTCTGAGAGTGCAGAGATAAGTTGTTTTGTATTATGCTTTGTATTATGTACTCTGTGTGTGAACATAATAAGGCCTATTTAAATTACCAACGTATTAGCCTATCATGGTATTGTTTTGTAAGTGTTTACACTGGAGGACTAAGCATTTCATTTGGGAAAATGGCATATAGAAAATTTTATAATAATTTATATTAAGGCATAGGCCCTCAGCTCAGTTGATTGTGAGCCATTAATGACAGCGCTGGATAGTGTGAGACTTCAGTATGACACGATTGGCTGCACTCTATGTAATGTTTAGTGCTGTTTGTTGAAAGTTGTGTATTTATGCACACTTTATTTGATGTTGCTGCCGTTTTGCACTGAATTTCCCTTCAGGGATCAATAAAGCATCGTTTCCATCTGTCTGTTTACGTGATCGCGTTCGACGCCGCTAGAGAGCCCTCTACTGTCTGAGACAAGCAACACGTGTGTCCAAAAAGCAGAAAAGGGCCTTGGTTAAATTTAACTACCCATAAAAGATGTGAATTCCTCATCCATCCTTTTTCAGACCTTGAGACAGAAAGTCAATACGGCCTTACTGCGATTCCGTTTTCATAGCCTGATTCATAATGATTTACTTCCCTGACAGCGTCTTTTTTCCCTTGATGAAGCTTCAGACTCGATGTGTTCAAGTGAAGGATCTTGGCGCCTGTAAATCGCCCCAGTAAGGTGGCTTCCCAGGCCGGTGGAAAGATTGTGTGGCAGATGGAGGCTCTTGCACACGGATAGGTGGCATAGCGTGAGATCACGGAGTTGAGAAAAACTCATCACACATTCTAAGGCGGCTTATTTTAGACACACATTTCACTAAAGCGCCCCATCTGATTCATCGCACACCTCTGCTGTTCAGAGAGTCGACTAGAATTGTGTACAAAACCAAATTCTGAATAGGTCGTTCAAACAGACGTCTGTGCTTTCACATTTTTCTCTCTCTCTCAATGCGCTGGACAGACATTTTGACTGTTGCCTTATTAACTATTTAAGCTCCACAGATTTGTGTCGAGCTAAAATGTTACCTTCTAAAAAATAATAATAATAAAATATGTGAAAGAACCGTACTTAAACTTTAAAAGAATACCACGGTATTACAATGGAAGCTAAAAGTAAAAAAAAAAGATGATATCCCTGCTGAAAGAAACACTTAAAGGGATAGTTCACCCAAAAAATGAAAATTACCCCATGATTTACCCACCCTCAAGCCGGTGTATATGACATTCTTCTTTCAGTCGAATACAATCAGAGTTATATTAAAAATGTCCGGGCTAATCCAAGCTTTATAATGGCAGTGACTTGTTGTGTCATTTTGAAGTCCATAAAAGTGCATCTATCCATCATATAACTGCTCCACGGCTCCGGGGTTAATAAAAGCCTTAATAAAGTGGCGTGTTTGTGTAAGAAAAATATCCATATTTAAAACTTTATAGAAAATAACTAGCTTCGGTGGTCAGCGGTACACAAGTCGACTTTATGCCAAAGAGTAACCCTTGACGCGATGTATAGGAGCATCACAAGCTTTGGCGCATCTCGTGGATAGGGCTGGGCAACAAACTCAAGCCCCTCTTCTCTTATATCAAAATCCTACGTATGTACGAAGAGTACGTATTTCGCGTGTTGTTTATGCACCCTGGGAGCCTCGCGTTTTAGTAGGAGCAGAAAAGCGCTCAACGTCATTCACGTTTTTTTCCATTGTCCAATCGAATGAATGGAGAGGCGGGCCTTTCGTTGTGGTGATGGTTACCTTGATTGGACTGACAGGACAGCTGATTCGGTGGTTGCCTAGCAACATAAAAATTCCACAGCACACTGCTCTTTTCTAAATAAAAAAAAGGTCAACCAAAAAAGGCTGGTGTGGTGCACCTCGCGTTTTCAGATTAAACCTGAAAAATGCATTCTGTATGATCGGGACCATCTTTAAAACGCATCTTGGGCATGCAAGTGCAGCATCCCTTGGAACTGGGAAACATCAAATTTTCCAAAACTGTTAAGCCAAGCTTACGATTAAATTTAATGGTTAAATCAGAGACTTCATACATACTACTACGGTGCACTCCGATTACTTATGAATGGGAGAAAAGTGCAACACTCAGTATGGCGAATAAGCCCCGCCTTCTAAATGAAAGAGCCAATCGTTGATTAGTAAAGTCATCGCGTCACTGCAGCTGCGCTCCGGTTGCTATAGAAACAGGCAGTTTTCTAAAACACCCGTTTAGGTCTGAACATCGCGCATTATCTTTGTGCAGGCTGAAAAATTTATTTTTTTGGTCATGATTCAAGCATTTAGAAACCAAATTTATAAGACAGTTGTTGTCAGATTTCATTGGTGATTGGTGGTTTTGGAGAATTTGATGCTTGCCCATTCAAAGAGATATAGGAGCTGCACTTGCATGCCCGAGGCGTTTCTAAAATGGCGCTGAGTGAAATTACTTCTCTTAAAGAAACTTTGAATCAGTTCAACTTTTAAAGAACGTGTCTCAAAACCTTGGGTTTTTCCCCATTTCACTGCCCGCGTCTCACATTTTTTCAAAGCAAAAATGCATTCTGTGTGAACGAGTCCTAAGAGGGTTTTCAACAGAGATTCAACATATTTACATTTACGCATTTGGCAGACGCTTTTATCCAAAGCGACTTACATTGCATTCAAGGTACACATTTTTACATTTTTGTCAGTTCTTGCTTTCCCTGGGAATCGAACCCATTGCCTTGGCGTTGCTAGCGCCACGCTCTTATTGTTTGAGCTACAGGAAAGCACATTGTATAGTTAAAGTACCATCCTGAAAATAACTAGCTACTATATACACTCACCTAAAGGATTATTAGGAACACCATACTAATACTGTGTTTGACCCCCTTTCGCCTTCAGAACTGCCTTAATTCTACATGGCATTGATTCAACAAGGTGCTGAAAGCATTCTTTAGAAATGTTGGCCCATATTGATAGGATAGCATCTTGCAGTTGATGGAGATTTGTGGGATGCACATCCAGGGCACGAAGCTCCCGTTCCACCACATCCCAAAGATGCTCTATTGGGTTGAGATCTGGTGACTGTGGGGGCCATTTTAGTACAGTGAACTCATTGTCATGTTCAAGAAACCAATTTGAAATGATTCGAGCTTTGTGACATGGTGCATTATCCTGCTGGAAGTAGCCATCAGAGAATGGGTACATGGTGGTCATAAAGGGATGGACATGGTCAGAAACAATGCTCAGGTAGGCGTGGCATTTAAACAATGCCCAATTGGCACTAAGGGGCCTAAAGTGTGCCAAAGAAAACATCCCCCACACCATTACACCACCACCACCAGCCTGCACAGTGGTAACAAGGCATGATGGATCCATGTTCTCATTCTGTTTACACCAAATTCTGACTCTACCATCTGAATGTCTCAGCAGAAATCGAGACTCATCAGACCAGGCAACATTTTCCAGTCTTCAACTGTCAAATTTTGGTGAACTTGTGCAAACTGTAGCCTCTTTTCCTATTTGTAGTGGAGATGAGTGGTACCCGGTGGGGTCTTCTGCTGTTGTAGCCCATCCGCCTCAAGGTTGTGTGTGTTGTGGCTTCACAAATGCTTTGCTGCATACCTCGGTTGTAACGACTGGTTATTTCAGTCAAAGTTGCTCTTCTATCAGCTTGAATCAGTCGGCCCATTCTCCTCTGACCTCTAGCATCAACAAGGCATTTTCTCCCACAGGACTGCCGCATACTGGATGTTTTTCCCTTTTCACACCATTCTTTGTAAACCCTAGAAATGGTTGTGTGTGAAAATCCCAGTAACTGAGCAGATTGTGAAATACTCAGACCGGCCCGTCTGGCACCAACAACCATGCCACGCTCAAAATTGCTTAAATCCCCTTTCTTTCCCATTCTGACATTCAGTTTGGAGTTCAGGAGATTGTCTTGACCAGGACCACACCCCTAAATGCATTGAAGCAACTGCCATGTGATTGGTTGATTAGATAATTGCATTAATGAGAAATTGAACAGGTGTTCCTAATAATCCTTTAGGTGAGTGTACAATGTAAAAAATAATAGCCTAGGACCTTTATATAGTGCGAGTGATTGTAAAGACTGTACATCTATCCCTCGCGGCCTAGTTTTCATCAGTGGTAAATTCAATACGACGCCTATTTACCTGACTAAGGTCTACAGCTGCAGTTTAGACAGTGGTTTTGCTGTATCCCCATAGCAGTTTTTGTGACAGACAAGTTCCACACAGTCTGTGTGTGTGTGGCTCAGGTAAACCCTAAGTTATTGGGACAAAATGTCCCCACAAAGATGGCAATAGGAAATTTTTGGTCCCCCATGAGGAAAACAGCTTATAAATCAAAGTGATGTTTTTCTGTGATGGTTAGGGGTGGGTTAGTGTAAGGGGATAGAATATACAGTTTATACAGTATAAAAATCACTATGTCTATGGAAAGTCCCCATAAAACATTAAAACACAACGCGTATGTGTGTGTGTGAAGACTAAGATCCTGCTTTTGACCAGCTGCATGTGCTAATTGTGTTGCTCAGGTATGCCCACCTGTGTGCTTTGAGATCAGCTCCATTCATGCGTCCACACTTGCATCTGTTGGATTAGTTAGTCCTGCGTCGTGTTTGAGAGTTATGTAGCTTTATGACTCAGTGACGTGAGAGATGATGTGACATGATAGTCAGTCCTCCACTCAACCTGATTCAATTCTGGCTCCTTGTTCACCCAGATCTAATGCAAGACTTCACGCCGACTCGCACATAAATAACCAGCGTTTGGGAAGCGAAAGCGGAAATGTCAGTGCTATTTCTTGATAATGATCCCAACTTCACTGAACTGGCAGAGACACAGACTCATAGATAACTAGGTTGTTGTCATCACTTTGATCAAAGAGCACAAAAGCATCTTCATTTTCATCAGCCACAGTCTTCATTTTTAAATCAGTCTAATACCTTATACTGGGCTTTGAGCTCTTTGATTACCGTTTCTTTCAGTTCTCAAGCATTTTTGCTGCATTTCGGTTGCTTAAAGTAACAAAATAATAATAATAATAATATTTTATAAAATAATTATAATTCGTTTTTATAATATCCATCCAATATCCAAGTAAGCTATTAATAATAAAAATCTTATTTTATATTTATTATTAATAATGATGATGATAATTGACTTTTGCTCTATTATGCAATATAATTGTTCTATAATTTTTTGTTTTATACTATTAATAAGTAACTTAATAATAATTTATAATACAATTATATTTTATATTTATTTTTTATAATATAAATAATAGTAACTTATTGGTATACTAATCATAATAATAAAACTTAATTAAAAGTAACTTTATTTCTCTAATACTTTTATTTTACATTTATTTTATCATATTAATTACTAATATTTTGTGGTATAATTATATTTCTATTTATTTTATAATATCAATATGTGATATTATTATTATTATTATTATTAATAATAATAATAATAATAATAATAAACTTAATATAAGTATCTTTATTTCTTTCATATTTTTATTTCATATTTATTTTAGAATATTAATAAGTAATAATAATAATAATTAATTTTTGCTCTATAGTGTAATATAATTGCTCTATAAAAATTATAGTATATTAAGCTAGCACACACACACACACACACGTGAATATATCTGCCTACAGCTCTGTGTGTGTGTGTGTGTGTGTGTGTGTGTGTGTGTGTGTGTGTGTGTGTGTGTGTGTGTGTGTGTGTGTGTACTTGTATGGGTTAAATGCAGAGCACAAATTCCAAGTCTGGTTCGCCACACGTCACTTCCTGTCACTACTACTAATTGATAAAACAATTGCTCTATAATAGTTATCCAGCTATATTTTTATTTTATTTCTTTATAACATTAATATGTATCTTAATAAAAGTAACTTCATAGCCTAATGTAATTCAGTATTTGCTGTGGAGATGTTCCTACATGACATTTTTATCCTTCAGACCAGCAGCTATTTCTCTCACAGAAAGCAAGAGCTCTCGTGTGGGCTTGGTGCAAAACCCCAGTGATTTCACGGTGCAGCGGGTACGGCGTGGTGCGGCCCGGCCCGGCCACTCAGCCTGATCCAGTGCCATCACTCTGCCATCTGTCTCATCTATTTCCAGCCCTGAGATCCGGATCCAAATCAAAGGAGGGATGACAGGGCCCTCAGGCAAGCTCCATCCTGGAGCCACACAGAGGAAATATTGTTTAAAAAAGATAAATAAATATTTAGATATAGCTATATGAAACTTAAAAAGAGATTTCTAGAACAGTAAGTATGCGTGACATCCATGACAAACATTGTGGATAGAGAAACTGTACAACAATAAATCAAAGATAGATGTGCCCTACATATCTCAGCCCTAAAAACTATAGAATGCATTTCATAAAATAGGAAAATAGGGTTGAGAATGTTCTTATAGGAATGATTAATGAGTTTAAAGAATGCAAACACAAATGCTTTAGGTTATGTAGGGCAGCGTGAGCTGACTGACCGTTCTGCTGATCATGAAGACTTCATCCTGTCAGTCAAAGTGCTGACATCATCACATCATCAGTCACAGACTCACTGAACCCTGTCAGCAAAAACAACCTATCCATTTTATACACAGTAATATTAAAGTAGTAAACTATACAGTAATTCTGCATATTGTAACTTCCTGATTATGCATTTATTGTGGATTGTTTGTACTTTGCTGTACTTTGCATATTATATAGGCGTCTATACGTAGATGCCTCAGTGGCGACTGTTATGGGCTGCTATACGTTAGCCGTCCGCCATTTTCGATCGATCAAAGCCAAGCCGGCTTTGCCAACATTCAAAAGCAAGTTGCCTGTGTGTGCGCAACCGTAGTTTCTCTTCTTTAACTACTCTTAAATTTAGTTCAAGTTTAATTTAAGCACTTTCAAAGGCCAGTGTTTGCTTTCACGCACTTTCCAGTCCTTGAATAGCCTACTGTGCCTGAAATTCACGAACTGTGAAGCCTGTTATTAACTAACAAATGTTACGTGTTTTGTGTAGATCCAAACATTATAATTGATAATAACAACAACAACAACAACAAAAAACGAACACAATACATGTTAGCTAACACAACATTAAAAAGTAACCCTGTAATATTTAGTTAATACATAGGCTTTAAACACACACACACACACACACACACACATCTGTGAAAGGTTATCCAATTTCTTTGGGAATTTAAATCGCGCCGGGTTTTACAGAGGCTTCGCAGTGTTGTTGTTTTTTTTAATGTGAACGATGACAGCATCTGAAGTGTTGACCGTTCCAAAATGGCGGCGCGTCGACGTGCCTGGAGCGGTCGAGTGAGGCATCTACGTATACACATCTATGGTTGTTGTCAGCTCTCACAGTTGAGCTCTTGCTGACATCTAGCGGGGGGTTGAAATGCACTAAATAAGAGGGACGCTTACGTGGCCGTGATGTCACCATGCTGTTTTGCTCTTAAATTAGGATTTATAATTATCGTATGTCATATTTTGGGTTGTGTTCTGGTATTACTAAGCAGGTCCACTGATATCCTCGGACTTACGGTTGCTTAGTATTGCTCTGAAACTAAATTTGCCCATATTACGTGTCTCCTACGTCACTGCATTCCCACGATGCAACGCGAAAGTAAGCGAAAGTATTTTTACAATGCAATTTTCTTGCTTATTTACACATTTTAGACACACCACTCGATTGATATCCGTATCGGTGCCTTCGTCGCTTTTCGTTTGGTTAGCTTGTCGTGAGACGTCATTTGGTTACCGTCTGTGTAAAGTGTGGCAAGTTTGAGGTAGTACTGACCGTGTTGGAGATGTTCTTTAGCTTTGCGCAGTGGCAGTATCGTAGCCTATGAGGTTTATCCGAGGCGCGATTATTGCTAATTGAAAACTTTACCCAATACCCCGCCGTGACGACTTGAAATATAGTCGGCACTGGCAATTTTTGACGGTCTTCACGGAGACTGATAAAACGTTTAAAAACAGATGAAAAACTGTACATGCTCAGGGTGAACGGTGGAGTCACGTGAAAGCACTGTCAGAACTTTGTTCGCTTTGCTAAAACCACGTGATCTGTGACGTCAGAAGCTTCGCTGAAACCACGTGACTGCTTCAGTGTCTTCAGAGATGCTGATTTTGGTTTCTTGTTCAAAAGGAGTGAATCCCAATGCGTTCCCCCCTAAAAACCACAATATTTTTTTAAACGAAGGCCAAATAAACGTTGGCTATGAAATATATAGAAATGTAGGTATAGTTAAAATACACAGATTTAATGTATGTTTAATTTTAATCGTGTCTTTTTCACATTTCCGGGTTTCTCAGAGCGGAAGTCGTCATAGTTGGGTTATCTTTTATAGCGGTGAATGAGAGAATACGTTATATTTTTGCGTGTCCCCATTTGCTCAAATAGCAAAAGAAAAACGCAACAATAGTGATTTCACAACTTTTGAGATTGATAACGGCAGTGAAAGAGAGAAAGATGTTATTTTTTTACCATCACTCGCTGTATTAGAAACACCCTCACAGCAGCGGTAACTTTTTTTTTATTTATTTGATGCAAAAGTAATATAATACAAACTATTAGTGTTATAAATGTACATACACATTTTTAAAAATTAAAATACAAAAAACGTTGCAGGATTTACGATATTGATGACCGTTAAAACGCGTCATCAGTCTGTGAAAAAGGTCCGTTGGCACTAAAATCCAATAATATCTGTCTGCAGAGCCACCGTTTTACACCAGCAGTTTTGCCCGCGCATGCGCAGTTTCACTACAGTACTTAGCCCGTGCTGTCACATTTCATTTTTAAATCTTGGCGATTGTTCTGTCTTAAAACTATCTAATGGTTATTTAGAATTACCCTGCTATTATTTGTTTTGCATGTTTAAGGGTAGGTTTAGGGTAGGGGTGGGTATGGATGTTAAAAAACCACATGAATATGATGCTGGTAGCACAATCTAATAGGAAGCATTTTTCGCTGTTGAATTGTGATACTTACTGTTTTAATGTGAGGAAGCAAAATCTGACAAAGTAGGACAAATCGACAGAACACCGTAACATGCATCTCGACGACATAAAACTCACACGACGGAAATGCGCATGCGCGAGGCAAAACTGCTGTGGGTAAAACTGTGGCTCTGCAGTCAGACCGTTCTCCTAAAATAAGTTAAATAATCAATTTGACCAAATAAAACCAGCAGTTGTAAAGGTGTCCTGCCTTGAAATCGGGCCTCCCTAAACTGTCAGTTAATAAAGTACGAATGATATTCATTTAAAATACGCCTAGCTGACTATAATGCGTACGAAAACACATTAGTGCATAATAAAACCAATTGAACATAATTTCTAAAAGACTTTAATGTATAAATAATAATAGCTTATTAAGTGAATAATTGAACATCATTCATTGGTTTGGTTCATAACTGAAATATTTGGACATTTAATAATTACATTAAAGAGGGTTGAGAATATATATACGGTAAGTGCAAATGTGTGTATAAACTAAGCTATCAGGCTAATTGCTTATCTGTATGCTATGCTAGTACACAGGCTAACTTATACAAACATAAATGGTCATTATAACGTAGTTGAAACAGCATTTATCATAACATGATTTTGTAGGAATTGTAATCAGGAGCTAAAGAGAGTACATATTACCTATTAAAAGCATCTGGAACCAATGGGATCGCTTGGGGTTTTAAAGGAGACCCGATTTGTCTCTACAACCATAGACATAATAAATATTTTGAATATTTTAAATATTTAGCTCCTTTAGGACCCCAAGCAATCCAATTGGTTTAAATTGCTTTTAATAGGTACCCTTTGTGCCTTATTACAATTCCTACAAAATCATGTTATGATAAATGCTGTTTCAACTACGTTATAATGCCCAAGTAAATCTCACGACAAATTGCCAAACCTGCTTTTGATATGAAACAAAGTCTAAGCTTTCCATTTAAAAAATTAAATAAAATAAAAAATTTGAATAGGAAATTCAATGCGTTTTAGCGCAATTAATGTGACATAACATTTAAAGCCAGAGCCGCTGAAAAACAGAGTTGCGACCATAGACTTTTTAAAAATATGGACGTAGTGTCTGTGACGTCACCCACAGGATTCTGAAGAGCAGTTCTGAAGCGTAAAGTAGGGTCCAGCTGGCCGTCGCCATCTTGGCAGCGCGTCATCGCGTGCGGATAACTGACAATGGGCAAAGAGGCGGGACGTTGGCGGAGCTGAGGTGACGTGATGACTAACAGACAGCAGACAAATGGCTAATCCAGCTGTCACTCAAAGTGGTTACGCTCTTAACCCATTTAATCCCACCGGTCACAATTGTGACCACAAATTTGAAGCAAATGTTCATTTATAATACAAATTTAATATGTCTACATGAATTCTGGGCAGAACTCTATCTGTCCGTCTGTCCGTCCATCAGTCCTTCTATCTATACTTCTGTCTGTCTGTCTATCTATCTATCTATACTTCTGTCTGTCTGTCTGTCTATCTATCTATACTTCTGTCTATCTATACTTCTGTCTGTCTATCTATCTGTACTTTTGTCTGTCTGTCTGTCTATCTATACTTCTGTCTGTCTGTCTATATACTTCTATCTGTCTGTCTATCTATACTTCTGTCTGTCTATATACTTCTGTCTGTCTGTCTATCTATACTTCTGTCTGTCTGTCTGTCTGTTTATCTATACTTCTGTCTATCTATACTTCTGTCTATCTATACTTCTGTCTGTCTGTCTATCTATACTTCTGTCTGTCTGTCTGTCTGTTTATCTATACTTCTGTCTATCTATACTTCTGTCTGTCTGTCTATCTATACTTCTGTCTATCTATACTTCTGTCTGTCTGTCTATCTATACTTCTGTCTGTCTGTCTATCTATACTTCTGTCTGTCTATACTTCTGTCTGTCTGTCTATCTATACTTCTGTCTGTCTGTCTGTCTGTTTATCTATACTTCTGTCTATCTATACTTCTGTCTGTCTGTCTATCTATACTTCTGTCTATCTATACTTCTGTCTATCTATCTATACTTCTGTCTGTCGGTCTGTCTATCCTTCTATCTGTCTGTCTGTCTATCTATCTATACTTATATCTGTCTGTCTGTCTATCTATACTTCTGTCTGTCTGTCTATCTATACTTCTGTCTGTCTATCTATCTATACTTCTGTCTGTCTGTCTATCTATCTATACTTCTGTCTGTCTGTCTGTCTATCTATACTTCTATCTATCTATACTTCTGTCTGTCTGTCTGTCCATCTATACTTCTATCTATCTATACTTCTGTCTGTCTGTCTGTCTGTCTGTTTATCTATACTTCTGTCTGTCTGTCTATCTATACTTCTGTCTATCTATACTTCTGTCTATCTATCTATACTTCTGTCTGTCTATCTATGCTTCTGTCTGTCTGTCTATACTTCTGTCTGTCGGTCTGTCTATCCTTCTATCTGTCTGTCTGTCTATCTATCTATACTTATATCTGTCCGTCTGTCTATCTATACTTCTGTCTGTCTGTCTATCTATCTATACTTCTATCTGTCTATCTATACTTCTGTCTGTCTATCTATACTTCTGTCTGTCTGTCTGTCTGTTTATCTATACTTCTGTCTATCTATACTTCTGTCTGTCTGTCTATCTATACTTCTGTCTATCTATACTTCTGTCTGTCTGTCTATCTATACTTCTGTCTGTCTGTCTATCTATACTTCTGTCTGTCTATACTTCTGTCTGTCTGTCTATCTATACTTCTGTCTGTCTGTCTGTCTGTTTATCTATACTTCTGTCTATCTATACTTCTGTCTGTCTGTCTATCTATACTTCTGTCTATCTATACTTCTGTCTATCTATCTATACTTCTGTCTGTCTATCTATGCTTCTGTCTGTCTGTCTATACTTCTGTCTGTCGGTCTGTCTATCCTTCTATCTGTCTGTCTGTCTATCTATCTATACTTATATCTGTCCGTCTGTCTATCTATACTTCTGTCTGTCTGTCTATCTATCTATACTTCTATCTGTCTATCTATACTTCTGTCTGTCTATCTATACTTCTGTCTGTCTATCTATACTTCTGTCTGTCTGTCTGTCTGTCTGTCTATACGTCTATCTATCTATACTTCTGTCTGTCTGTCTGTCTGTCTATCTATACTTCTGTCTGTCTGTCTGTCTATCTATCTATACTTCTGTCTGTCTGTCTATCTATACTTCTGTCTGTCTGTCTGTCTATCTATCTATACTTCTGTCTGTCTGTCTATCTATACTTCTGTCTGTCTGTCTGTCTGTTTATCTATACTTCTGTCTATCTATACTTCTGTCTGTCTGTCTATCTATACTTCTGTCTATCTATACTTCTGTCTGTCTGTCTATCTATACTTCTGTCTGTCTGTCTATCTATACTTCTGTCTGTCTATACTTCTGTCTGTCTGTCTATCTATACTTCTGTCTGTCTGTCTGTCTGTTTATCTATACTTCTGTCTATCTATACTTCTGTCTGTCTGTCTATCTATACTTCTGTCTATCTATACTTCTGTCTATCTATCTATACTTCTGTCTGTCTATCTATGCTTCTGTCTGTCTGTCTATACTTCTGTCTGTCGGTCTGTCTATCCTTCTATCTGTCTGTCTGTCTATCTATCTATACTTATATCTGTCCGTCTGTCTATCTATACTTCTGTCTGTCTGTCTATCTATCTATACTTCTATCTGTCTATCTATACTTCTGTCTGTCTATCTATACTTCTGTCTGTCTATCTATACTTCTGTCTGTCTGTCTGTCTGTCTGTCTGTCTATACGTCTATCTATCTATACTTCTGTCTGTCTGTCTGTCTGTCTATCTATACTTCTGTCTGTCTGTCTGTCTATCTATCTATACTTCTGTCTGTCTGTCTATCTATACTTCTGTCTGTCTGTCTGTCTATCTATCTATACTTCTGTCTGTCTGTCTATCTATACTTCTGTCTGTCTGTCTGTCTGTTTATCTATACTTCTGTCTATCTATACTTCTGTCTGTCTGTCTATCTATACTTCTGTCTATCTATCTATACTTCTGTCTATCTATGCTTCTGTCTGTCTGTCTATACTTCTGTCTGTCGGTCTGTCTATCCTTCTATCTGTCTGTCTATCTATCTATACTTCTGTCTGTCTGTCTATCTATACTTCTGTCTGTCTGTCTGTCTATCTATCTATACTTCTGTCTGTCTGTCTGTCTATCTATACTTCTGTCTGTCTGTCTGTCTGTCTGTCTATCTATACTTCTGTCTGTCTGTCTATCTATACTTCTGTCTGTCTGTCTGTCTATCTATCTATACTTCTGTCTGTCTGTCTGTCTGTCTATCTATACTTCTATCTATCTATACTTCTGTCTGTCTGTCTGTCTATCTATCTATACTTCTGTCTGTCTGTCTGTCTGTCTGTCTATCTATACTTCTGTCTGTCTGTCTGTCTGTCTATCTATACTTCTGTCTGTCTGTCTATCTATACTTCTGTCTGTCTGTCTGTCTATCTATCTATACTTCTGTCTGTCTGTCTGTCTATCTATACTTCTATCTATCTATACTTCTGTCTGTCTGTCTGTCTATCTATCTATCTATCTATCTATCTATCTATCTATCTATCTATCTATCTATCTATCTATCTATCTATCTATCTATCTATCTATCTATCTATCTGTCTGTCTGTCTGTCTGTCTGTCTATCTATACTTCTGTCTGTCTGTCTGTCTATCTATCTATACTTCTGTCTGTCTGTCTATCTATACTTCTGTCTGTCTGTCTGTCTATCTATCTATACTTCTGTCTGTCTGTCTATCTATACTTCTGTCTGTTTGTCTGTCTATCTATCTATACTTCTGTCTGTCTGTCTATCTATACTTCTGTCTGTCTGTATGTCTGTCTATCTATACTTCTGTCTGTCTGTCTATCTATACTTCTGTCTGTCTGTCTGTCTGTCTGTCTGTCTGTCTATCTATACTTCTGTCTGTCTGTCTATCTATACTTCTGTCTGTCTGTCTGTCTGTCTATCTATACTTCTGTCTGTCTGTCTATCTATACTTCTGTCTGTCTATCTATCTATACTTCTGTCTGTCTGTCTATCTATCTATACTTCTGTCTGTCTGTCTGTCTATCTATACTTCTATCTATCTATACTTCTGTCTGTCTGTCTGTCCATCTATACTTCTATCTATCTATACTGTCTGTCTGTCTGTCTGTCTATCTATACTACTATCTATCTATCTATCTATCTATCTGTCTGTCTGTCTGTCTGTCTATCTATACTTCTGTCTGTCTATACTTCTGTCTGTCTGTCTATCTATACTTCTGTCTGTCTGTCTGTTTATCTATACTTCTGTCTATCTATACTTCTGTCTGTCTGTCTGTCTATCTATACTTCTGTCTATCTATACTTCTGTCTATCTATCTATACTTCTGTCTGTCTATCTATCTATACTTCTGTCTGTCTGTCTATCTATACTTCTGTCTGTCTGTCTGTCTATCTATCTATACTTCTGTCTGTCTGTCTGTCCATCTATACTTCTATCTATCTATACTTCTGTCTGTCTGCCTATCTAGCTATCCTTATTTATTGTTTTGTTTCAGTTTATAATGAAGTTTACAATAATTACCTTCCGGTTACCTATAATTTGTCATTTTGTCATAATTGTATTTGATTATTTGTGCCGCACTGCTGCATAGGAATGCTATTCTGTCCTTTTGAAACTGAGCCAGACCAGGTTTACAACTTTGTTGGTGGAATAAAACATTAATTTCAACAATTTAACCCAGTCTTTAAACTAATTGCTGGAGGTTGACCACCAAAAGTATGAAACCCATTTTTATGGACTTTTCAATTATTATTTTTACATAATTGACATTGATTGTTTAATATCCCAACAAATACACATTCATATGTCATCTCTGGGGAAAATAAAATTGGGATTAAATGGGTTAATTATGCAGAACTTTAAGGCTTTATATAATGTAAACGGATGAGTTATAAATAAATGCACCCCTCACAGTCGTCATGAAGGGCAGAATTAGATATATAGACCAATCAACTGTTATTATTATACATTTATTAATTAACAGTTAATCAAGTGTAATATTCAGTTGGTTATTATGCACTAATGTGTTTTAGCACGCATTATATAGTAAGCTATGCGTATTTTAAATGAATGTCATTCGTATATACCAGATTTCGAGGGAGGACCGGATTTGCCATGACAACGGAGCGCAGTGTGGTACGTGCTATACCTTGTTATAACCGCTAGACGGCCACCGTACACCGTATTGAAAAGCCACATGATAAAATAACTTTTTTGAATATATTTTGAAATGTAATTAATTCCTGTGATGCAAAGCTGAAGGGGAGAAATCCCAGTGCAAAACAACTTTTGAAACAAATTGGCTCAACAATATATAGATGTGCATTCAGACACAAGAACTACTGAGCTCCAACTGTGAAAGAAAGAAATCTGATATATGTGAAGAAGAGAATACGTTTGTTTTTGGACACAACAAATATCCGTAACGGAAGTCGGGTCGGAGTTCTGAACCCAAGTGCAGTTTATTCCAAAATCCAAAAGTGTATCCAATAAATTAAAAATAATCATGACATGAACTTGACTTGGTATGGCAGACATGAAACTCTCCACAGCAGGAAACACGAGGGCTATAAATAAGCCATTGAGAAACATAATGAAGCAATGAAAAAAATGGGAACTTGATACAATAGAAAACAATATCATATGGCATGTCCGCATGAATTGCATGGGAATCACATGACATGGAAAACATTACAACAGAAAACCAAACAAAGAACCATGAAAACAAGAGCCCAGCCACACACCAGCTGTGCAAAAATGATGTCCCTAAACATAAAGATGGTCTAGTTTCAACATAGAGAGAAAAAGGCTACTAGAGTAGAAATAACTGGTGATGAATTTACATACTACTACTAAAATATATACAGTGAGAGGGCTTTTTATTATTCAAATATTTAAAAAAACTGGAAATGAGAAATTACAGGAAAAATCATAATATATAAGTATATACAACAGACTAATACACATTTCTGTAGCTTTTTGTGAAGTAAACTCCATTGCAGGCATTTTTCCTCATCTTCCTCTTTCTTTGTTAATTTATTTATTTCCTTGTCTCATACTTCCTAATTTTAGGGCTGTTAGTCTGATGTCCATTCATCTTCATTTACATGAGACCTGTGCATATGACCTGAGACCTATGAACATGACCTGAGACCTGTGCATATGACCTGAGACCTATGAGCATGACCTACGACCTGTGCATATGACCTGTGACCTGAGACCAGTGCATATGACCTGAGACCTATGAACATGACCTGCGACCTGTGCATATGACCTGAGACCTATGAACATGACCTGCGACCTGCGCATATGACCTGAGACCTATGAGCATGACCTACGACCTGTGCATATGACCTGTGACCTGAGACCAGTGCATATGACCTGAGACCTATGAACATGACCTGCGACCTGTGCATATGACCTGAGACCTATGAACATGACCTGCGACCTGCGCATATGACCTGAGACCTATGAACATGACCTGCGACCTGTACATATGACCTGTGACCTGAGACCAGTGTATATGACCTGAGACCTATGAACATGACCTACGACCTGTGCATATGACCTGAGATTAGTGCATAAGACCTGAGACCTATGAACATGACCTGCGACCTGTGCATATGACCTAAGACCTATGAACATGGCCTGAGACCTGTGCATATGACCTGAGACCTATGAACATGACCTACAACCTGTGCATATGACCTGTGACCTGAGACCAGTGCATATGACCTGAGACCTATGAACATGACCTGCGACCTGTACATATGACCTGTGACCTGAGACCAGTGTATATGACCTGAGACCTATGAACATGACCTACGACCTGTGCATATGACCTGAGATCAGTGCATAAGACCTGAGACCTATGAACATGACCTGAGACCTGTGCATATGATCTAAGACCTATGAACATGACCTGAGACCTGTGCATATGATCTAAGACCTATGAACATGACCTGAGACCTGTGCATATGACCTGAGACCTATGAACATGACCTGAGACCTGTGCATATGATCTAAGACCTATGAACATGACCTGAGACCTGTGCATATGACCTGTGACCTGAGACCAGTGCATATGACCTGAGACCTATGAACATGACCTGCGACCTGTGCATATGACCTGAGACCTATGAACATGACCTGAGACCTGTGCATATGACCTGAGACCTATGAACATGACCTGAGACCTGTGCATATGATCTAAGACCTATGAACATGACCTGAGACCTGTGCATATGACCTGAGACCTATGAACATGACCTGCGACCTGTGCATATGATCTGTGACCTGAGACCAGTGCATATGACCTGAGACCTGTGCATATGATCTGTGACCTGAGACCAGTGCATATGACCTGAGACCTGTGCATATGATCTGTGACCTGCGCATATGATCTGTGACCTATGAACATGACCTGTGACCTGTGCATATGACCTACACATTTATACTTCTGCGTCATTGTCCACGGCAACGTGCAGTTACACGTGCAGAGGGAGCATGATACCCCTGAGGGAGGGGTTCTGGCAGACCAATTACAACAATTGCGGTCCACGTAGAAATCGACGCATAGCCTACGGCATAGAGGCTATGGCGCAGGTCTGACGCAGAAGTATAAATCAGCCTTTACACATGCAGAGGGAGCATGTGTACCCCAGAGGGAGGGGTTCTGGCAGACCAATCACAGCGCTTGCGGTCCGCGTAGAATTGACGTGTTGTTACATTTTTGGAGAGGTGCGCGTCAGGGTACATCGTAGGCTACTATGCATCTATAAATTACTCATTCATGAACGCTGTGTAAGTTTACTGCAATGGAGCCGTGAACTTCACATACTTTTGAAAATCCAGCGTTTAGTAGATCCTTGTCACAGTTGTAAACACGACGGCGTTCTTCTTCCATAAGTGAGTTTGGCATCGCAGAATTTGTTTCTAGGCGGACCGTTAAAGAACGCAACACACGTCTCGCGGACATCAGATGACGATTTCGAAACTCTAGATCAGACCTAGTACCACAACACACTTAGCCAATCAGCAGTAGGGGGCGTGACCAATCATGATGGGGGAGGAGAGAGAATGAGCAAGAGGAGATTTGAAGAAATACTAGAGAGACATTACGAAAGAGAAAAGTGCAGGGGAATATCACTGGAAAAAGAAGGGTATGATCAGGCAAGAGCTTTAGGACCCGCGTTAATATTAGAATATTAGATATTAGAAAACGGAAGGCAGGTTGTGCTGTTTCTGCTCCATACACGAGTAACATTAGTTTTGCTAAGTTTCACTGAATCAAAACATGCTGTTGTTGTAATGTTAGTTATAATCTAATTAGTATATATCTTGCTTATACTCTTTGTTTGTTCTTCCTCGTCATTCATTTATCATCTTTGCTTTAATTTTCACATGGCATTGTTCTGCTTTGCTTCATCTGTGATAAAAAGACTTGCATTGCGTGTTTGTCCATTTTGGGGCGGAGCAATGAAGGGAGGTGTGTTTGTTTGGGTTGATATCAGATATCAACAGTATTTCTCAGGAATCGCATACTGCACCTTTAAATATGTGTTTTAGTACATGTGTAAAAGGATGTGCTGCAGGCACACACTGATATTTAAAGCAGTTCAGTCCTTTTTTACATAAAGCGAAATGCAAATGCAGCAGTCCTAATTTTCACATCCTTAAATACATATATAATGTATTTACACAGTATATACAGGATGGATGCTTAATATATATATATATATATATATATATACACACACACACACACACATCGATCAGGCATAACATTATGACCACCTCGCTAATATTCAAAAGTCAAAGTCAAAGTCAGCTTTATTGTCAATTCTGCCATACGTACAGTACATACATACAGAGAATTGAAATTCTATGACTCTCAGACCCTAGGTGCCTAACAACAACAAAACAATAACAATAACAACAAAAGTTTAACAGTAACAACAACAGAAGAAAGATTAAAAAAAATTAAAAAGTGGTCCCACTTTTGCTACCAAAACAGCCCTGACCCGTCGAGGCATGGACTCCACTAGACCCCTGAAGGTGTGCTGTGGTATCTGACACCAAGATGTTAGCAGCAGATCCTTTAAGTCCTGTAAGTTGCGAGGTGGGGCCTCCATGGATTGGACTTGTTTGTTCAACACATCCCACAGATGCTCGATTGGACAGGGGTCAGCATGGGCACCCTGACTGGTCTGCGGCTATGCAGCCCCATACACAACAAACTGAGATCACTGTGTCAGAACCAGCATTAACTTATTTGAGCTCCAGTAGCTCATCTGTTTGATCAGACCACACGGGCCAGCCTTCGCTCCCCACGTGCATCAATGAGCCTTGGCCGGTCCAACACTGTTCCTTTCTTGGGGCACTCTGACCCAGTCGTCTAGCCATCACAATTTGGCCCTTGTCAAACTCGCTCAAATCCTTACGCTTGCCCATTTTTCCTGCTTCTAACACATCAACTTTGAGGACAAAATGTTCACTTGCTGCCTAATATATCCTACCCACTAACAGGAGCCGTGATGAAGAGATCATCAGTGTTATTCACGTCTCCGGTCAATGGTCATAATGTTATGCCTGATCAATATGCCTGATATATATATTAGGGCTACATTAGAGGTGTCACGAGTTGCCTCATGTCACGATTCAAGATTCAAGATTCAAGAGTTTTATTTTTCACATACACAGTTATATACAGAATATACAACCGGCAGTGAAATGTAAAGATTCGATACATATCACGATACTGAACTCACAATATGATATCGTGATACTCCAAGACATATGGTAAAAGATTAACAAAAATGTACTGTTGATTAAAATATTAAATTTGTTATTACATTGGGGGTGGAAATGAATAGGCTTTGACTATTCATTATTCCGAAGCTGAAAATACAGATAATGTAGGCCACTTTTTCATGGTAACATTTGGCATTATCAGGACACACAAATATTCTCCCATTGCATTATTACAAATTATATTTAACATTATAAAACTTGAATTTGTTTCTCACACAGTAATTTAGTTTGGGTGAACTATACACAATACAGATCGTCACTATCCACGATACATCTTATTGCATTTTTGTATTGCGATATATTGTGACATATATTGTTACATTATATATATATATATATATATATATAGAGAGAGAGAGAGAGAGAGAGACTGAAGGTCATATGAAAGTGACCCACCATAACCTGTTTTATAAACAATAAATGTTTTGAGTTTTGTGAACTAAGTTGTGGTTATTGGGCACTGGAAGAACAAGTTCTGTAGATGTGTGCTTGAAATGCTTCCATGCTAGTTATGTTGAGCTGGATGAGCGGTGGACTCTGAATGGCTGTGGCTGTGATACTTCTCTCATGGCTTTCGATTACAAGCTACAAAAAGTCGCATTTGACTTGTGCAACTGATCCTCTGCTTATTTTTATCAAATAGATTATGGTTTTGTGAATATTATTGTTATTCCCCCAATGTTGTTGGTCCATGACTAGTCATATATATATATATATATATATATATATATATATATATATATATATCATTTTGGATTGGATTTATTTTGTATACTAGCTAGGCCATTACGTACAGCCTTGCCCATTGTAACTATTGTAACTGAGGCAGCCCAATGTCGCCATCTCCCATTGACTTGTTTGCACTTGTTTAAGCAACCTCAATTTGAATTACATTCTGAGAAGAGAAATAAAGATCACACTATCCTTTTCACACTCATTATCCTGAGTTCATTACCTGTTACCCTCATAAACATTTCAAATGCTCTTTAGTTACAACATCCAACTCATGTTACATGTAAAAAAAAAAAAAAACTGGAGTGGATATTAAAGGAAAAGTCAAAGTCAAAACCAGCTGACTATTCTGCAACATGCATGTGAACTCCTTCAGTACTGTTGAAAAAACATCCGGGATGCATGAAGTTGGTTGAGTGAATGAACAGAGCTGGAATCTACACAAAGAATTCAAGGATGATTCAACATGTTTTGATCACATACATTTCATTCTTCCATTAGTCACAATAAAGAATGAGCAGGTGTGTCCAAGCATTTGATTGATAGAGTAAATACAAATCTAATTAATGATTAATAAGGTGAGTAACAGCATATTTCACCTGAAGTATTCCTCAGTATTTCATGCATTTCAGATGGTTCTTGAAAAAGTGGTGTCTCATTTTTGCCACTGAGTCACTTTTGGGAGGATTCCTGTAGGAACTGTACTTGTCTGTGTGACTGCGTTTTTGGTGACCAATTTTGAGACCTTTGCAGGTGACAACTAATAAATCCCCAAGTCCGTCAATGAAGAATTCTGTATATAATTGAGAAAACCACATTAAAATGGATTCTTGTTTATTCTTTGTTTTGTCTTAAAAATAAAGGTTCTTTATTGGCATTCATGGAACCTATCAATTGCACAGAAGGTTTTTATAGTGGAAAATGGTTCTTTAGATGATTAAAATATTCTTCACATGAAAAACATGTTTTAGAGTCTGACATACACATTTTGAGTGACGTACACAAAAGTAAAGACTCATAACTCTAAAACTAAAGCAAGGAGGTATCGTAGGTATCATATACATTTTCATTACATTTGGACATGAGCTCTTTTCACACATACAGTCTTTACTGTTAAATGATCATGTGTGAACAGGACCCTTTCAAAAATACTGGCAAATTGGTTCCAACAATTTACCATGAAGGGAAGTTGTAACATTACCAGTAATGTGCGCCGAGTGAACGCGAAATGAAGATTACCGGTATTTTCATGTACAAAGTTAGAATGCGATAACGTAAGACGTCTGCTTTGGGCCAATCATACAGACTTATAAAGATGACGTGATTACTCTGCGCTGTTTACAGTAAGCTTTGTTAATAGTTTTCTATTTAAATATGCACTAAATGATCACGTTTGACGCCACGTCACACAGCTTTTTCAATGTGTCGTGCTTGAGACCCAGCCTTATCTGTGACCCCATCTGTGCTGTTGCTCTGCAGTTTGACACTATTACGTACGTCTCGTGTTTTTAAGAGCAAACGCTTGATCATCCTTTATGCCTGTCACTCAGACGTCAAAAAGATGTTGTCAAATTGAACAGATAATGAAACTAAAGCGCCTCTTCTCATGCGGGCGAATGAAGACAACAGCGCAGTGTTTATAGATCATTTCCAATGACTGACATCACAGAATTTACCGGTATTTTGCTGTTGATGTGTGAACGGTCTCTTACCGGTGAAAAGTCTGAATGCCATTGCTTGTGTGAACAGCATATTTTTGTATTTACCGGTAAAGTAATTCTGGTAATTTTACGGCAATTTACCGGTATTGCTGTGTGAAAGGGGCTATTCTCATGCTGAGAAACTGCTGATAAAAGACAAAAAAATCTATCATTTTTTATTAGATTTTTACATATCTTTCTTATTTGACATGCAATAACCCTGTTTTGACATGCTGCATTAGGATCAAATTTTGTGGTGATAGCATAAAGTAATCAAAAGCTACAGCATTTGGAACAAAGCCTTTTTGTTTAGCACTGGACACCCCTAATGGCCATTTTTAAAATTGTTCCTCCATGAGGAATATCTCGTGATTAACGCAATGGATAAAGTTTGATTTTGGACTAATTTCAATCGGGAGCATCTGCTGTAAATAATGTTTTCAATCAACACTTTGAAGTCCACCTACCAGTGTGAGCCACTCTTTTGAGCAACGGGTCAAAACCGACCCTCCGCACAGCATCTGTCCGGCCCATGAAGTAGTTGACAACTCCATCTGCAAAGAAGCAGCCGTCAAAACCTGGCAGAGGCGCGCGAGTGTTATAGACACGCGTGATACAGCCGCCTTCCTCGCTGCTCCCTTCCTCATATTCCAGCTTAAAGAAGAACTGGTTTCCTTCTACCTGCCCACCAACCTGATGGAGAGAGAGATAAGAATGAATGAATAATAACTACAAAACAGAATGTCAAAATCAGTCTTTTGCAAACATAAAAATAAGATTTCTGTCATGACAACTCTCTGAGAGATTGGCAATGTTAATATATTTAATATATTTGGTCTTGGCAGCAAATCATCATATTAGAATGATGTCAGAAGGATCATGTGAAACTGAAGAATCACAGGAATAAACTATACTTAATAACAATAATAAAAATATATTCAAATAGAAAGTTCTTTAACCCCTTAACTGTCACCGTCCGCTTATTTATCACCTTTGTCCATATTACATATTTTAGCTATCATCATAAATTAGGTATCATTCGAAAGCTTACAAACTCTAAATACAAAAACTGTTCTGAAATTGGACCATGGCATTACCATGGAAATGGTGCTCTAAATTCTTTTAGCGGGCTCCTCCCTAGCGGGTGGTGTCAGGTGTCATATTACAAAATTAATTTGAACTACTTTATAATAAAACCCTTTTCTAATCTTGACAAACGCGCATATCGTTGGAAAGATCTAGGTCTCAAGGATCCATATTTGGTAACTGTTTTGTCAATTTGTAAAATTTGTTACAGGAGAACATCATCAAAATAAATCAATGGAATGTGGGTGACACCTGGTGGCTATTTCTGGTACACCGCCTAAATAAAATCTTCAATTTTTGTGATATCAACTTCAAATTTGGAACACAACTTAATTAGACATATGGCTTCGATTTTATATTAATTTTAGAGTAAAAATATATACATTTTATAGAAAAGTAAAAATACTTAGTACAGTACATTTGATTTACAGTAAAATTAAACTTCCATAACTTTTCATGCGTTCATTGCTTTCACTTCAGCAATAATCTGCTGAGTTTCTTCTTTAAAACAAGACCAAACTTTTGAATTACAACCATTTTAAGTTTTGGATAGTGCATTTTACATCTATTCTCAAAAAGGGGGTGTTAAGGGGTTAAAACTGTAAAAATATTCCAGAATATTACTATTTTTACTGTACTGTGCTGTCTTTGATCATATAAAGGCAGCCTTGGTGAGCAGAAGACCCCAACTTTTATATTTATATGAGGTCATCAAGATGATATAACTGACATATTTACCACATCTAGTTCAGGAACGGCTTCCATAATGTTCACAAAGCTCTCAATATGCGTTTCATTCAGGAACACAAAGTCATCGTCCAACCACAGGAAGTACTTTGTGGTGACTTGTGACACTGCCAGATTTCTGCCTGCAAACCAGCCCTGAAAGGCCAAACAATATATTTAAACTTTTATATTTCAAGCAAATTACAACAACATTCAGTTTAAACAACCTGATGTTTGTACCTGTGCTGGGGGCATTACATAGTGTTCTATATTATCACCGACCACCTTCTCAGGTTTTAGACTGTCATCAGCAATAATGATCTTTATTTTTGGGTAGAGCCGACGGATACTCTTGATGAGGATGTCTAGTTCTTTATATCTCAAAAATGCTTTAATTAGTACAGTCACCTGGGAGTTTATGTCTACAGAGAGAGAGAGAAGAGAGAGAGAGAGAGAGATAATTATGTGTCCATAACAGGTCAGTGTGGTGATTGTGTTCACATAATAGAGAATCTGTGATTAGATCTGTTATTTGTTTAGAAGTTGTTTTTACTATGTTTCCATACAAAGGTGCAAATTTAATGGTGCAAAATTTTAATATTGCATAAAACTTTTGCGATAAAGCACCGTTTCCATCTCAAAATTTTTACTTTCTGGGAAACTGGCACAAGATATCTGAAATAAAAAAAGTTGCTGCAATCAGGGAAGCCACTGTATCTCTTTTTTCGTACATCATAAATGTATTATGTCAGTATGCGGACGTAGGCCAGTAAGAGCTATGCATGCAAACCTCTTGAGGTTTACACACAGTTCTTACTGGCCTAAGCCCGTTACACTCACCCCTCTAAACCACACTCCCATCCGGTCACGGCACCAAATGTAAAAGAGTGGGATTCGATCTGGGGTCTCGGTGATGCTGTGGAAGGCGGGTTCGCTAACAAGGACACTTAAGACCACTAAAGACCACAGTCTCTTGAGATCAGGGAGTGAGGTTTACACGCACAGCTTTTACTGGTCTACGTCCGTTACACTCACACCCATAAATCTCACTCCCATCTGGGTCACGGCACCGGTTGTAACCGGTTCTACTCTGAACGTGAATCAAACCAGGTTCTCTGGCGTGGGAGGAGGACGCGCTAACAAGGGCACTAAAGACCGCAGCCTCTTAAAATCAGGGAGTGAGGTTTACATGCAAACCTACATCCTCACTTCCTAAACCTCACTCCCATCGAGTCATGGCACCAAATGTAACCAGTTCTACTCGACACACAGGAGGCGGGATTTGAACCGGGGTTTCCGGTGTGGAAGGCAGGTGCGCTAACAAGGAGTCTCTTGAGATCAGGAGTGAGGATTACAAGCGCACAGCTTTACTGGCCTATATCTGTTACACTCACTCTTCTAAACTCACTCCCATCCGGGTCACGGCTCCAAATGCAAGCGGTTCTACTCGACCCACTCCAAACAGGATTCAAACCGCTGTCTCCGGTGTGGAAGGCAGATGCACTAACAAGGACGCTAAAAACCGTAGCCTCTTGAGATCAGGGAAATTAAGGATTACAAGCAAACCTACGTCCTTACTTCCCTAAACCTCACTTCCATCTGGGTCACGGCACCAAATGTAACTGGAACTACTCGACTCGCTCCGAGCAGGATAACAAGGACACTAAAGACAGCAGTCTCTTGAGATCAGGGGAGTGAGGTTTACATGCAAACCTATGTCCTCACCCCTCTAAACTCACTCCCATCCGGGTCATGGCCCCAAATGTAAGTGGTTCTACTCAACCCGCTCCAAGTGGGATTCAACCCGGGGTCTCTGGCGTGGAAGGTGGGTGCACTAACAAGGACGCTAAAAACCACAGCCTCTTGAGATCAGGAGAGTGAGGTTTACATGCAAACCTACGCCCTCCCTCCCATCCGGGTCACGGCACCAAATGTAACAGTGTCTCCTCAACCCGCTCGGAGCGGAATTTGAACCGGGGTCTTTGGTGTGGGAGGCAGGTGTGCTAACAAGGACGCTAAAGACAGCACAAGAGGGCACAGACAAAATGCAATAAATGCAGTCAAGTTATTCTATCTTGAGTTCAGATGCCTGGTGTTTGTTCAATGATGTGAGACACTTCTGAGGGAATTAAACCAAAACATTCTGATGACAAACTTTGGCTCAGGCATTTCAGAAAGACCAAACCAACTTTTGAGGTGCTGTGTGATTAAATTTGGTCCTTTGGTGAGTCCAGTTATCCAATCACATCCTGTTTTGAGGCATAGTCATGTGAGTTTTTTGGATTTATTCAGAAAATATGTTTCCATCATAGATTATCGCGTATATCTTCTTATCAGATCTCAATTGAGTGCATATGTTTTTTATGTGCAGTTTTAGAATTTATGTGAATTTTGGCGTAATAACTACTGTTAATTAAAACTAAATGTATTAAAAATCATTAATTGAAATGTTTGAAATCAACTGAAACTTAAAATACAATTAAAACAAACTAAAATAAAACTGTTCAGAAGCGCAAGTATATTAAACGTGTTAAAAATGTGTGAACACTTAAGCTCACCTGTCCCCGGGTCAAACAGAACAGGAACTGACAAACGTCTGATCTCAATTGGGAATATGACCTCATGGTTCTCAAAAGAAATACGCTAAAAGACATGAAAACGTGTACAATTAATGGTTAAATGGAAATGAGCAAGTACATTAGTTTTAAGTTTAAAAAAAGTATCATCAAAGTGGTCCACATGACTCTAGCATTATATTCCAAGTAATTTTGAAAGCTGTTTTTGTCCATACAAAGTCAATGGGGCCTAATGTTGTTTTGGACCATAACACTCTTGAAACATCTCTTTTGTGTTCAGCAGAAGAAAGAACGTCATGCAGGCTTAGAATGACATGAGAATAAATGATGACTGAATGTAGGTGAACTATCCCTTTAGGTTACGTACCGAGGTCTTGGGTCTTGATGTGGTAGACGGCGCTGGTGTAGGTCACTCTGCTCAGCAGCCCATTGAGCTGTTGGAGGCTGCTGGATGAGATGCTCAGATGTTTCTCATTTTGACCGTCCACCTGCACACCCTCCTGAACATCCAGCACTGAGAGCAGCCCTTTTTGCACCCTTAGAGACACCTGGAGAGGTTTCAGATCCTATGAGCTCATTTTGTTCATCATGATGACTTCTATTAAAAAAATCCACCCACATTAAAAATGTTTGATCAAAAGCACTGAATAAAAGAAGGAAAAACACAGTAGACCCCCATACAGAGACCGTCTGGAGAGAGATGATAGAGATGTAAAACCCCGCCACCTTTAGCAAGAAAACCATATTCATCAGGACAAACCTTGTAAACTGCTCTGTTTTGTGTTTGCAGTGCTAGACCTTTAAAGATGATACATCAATTAATATAGATATAAATGCATTTACAGATCATATTGAATTAGTTTATACTTAACAACAATAGCAACACCTAAATAAATACTCATTTTTATTTATATACTGTACACTAATGGTTAAAATTTGCTTAATAATTATTATTTTCTTCATTGATTCATTTGATCAAATTACAATAATTTTTTTATTTTTATGACAATGTGATTATTGCAATTACAAAATAAAATGTAATTCATTGCTGTGATGGTAAAGCTGAATTTCAGTGTCCTGATTTGATGCTTAATTATTATTCATTTATTATTCAATTATTAATAATGGTTCTTCTTATTATCAATGTTGAAAACAGTTGTGCTGCTTAATATTTTTTTGTTGTATTTTTTTCAGGATTATTTAATGAGTAGAAACTTCAAAAGAACAGCATTTTTTTAAAACTATTATAAATGTCTATTGTCACCTTTGATCAATTTAATTATTTATTATTAAATTATTTATTTCTTCTAATTGCTTTTCTTTCTCAATTACTCTAAACTTATGAATGGTAGTGTATCACACTTTTTACAAAAATATGAAGCATCATGACTTTTTTTAACTGATAATATTCATAAATGTTTCTTGATCATCAAATCATCATATGAGAATGATTAGTGAAAGTCATGTGACACTGAAGACTGGAGTAATGATGATAAATTCAGCTTTGATCACAGGAATAAATTACTTTTTAAAATATATTCAAAAACATAACATTTCACATTTTTACTGTATTTTTGAGCAAATAAATACAGCCTTGGTGAGCAGAAGAATGCATTTCAAAGATCGTCATTATTCCAAAGCTTTGACTGGTACTCTCTGTACCCTGACGTTTGAGAAAGCTCAGATCATCAGAAATCAGACCACCAGGGATGAGTGTTTTATTCATGGGTGTCACTCTGAATCCTCTGATTGGATACTGGAGTGGGGGTGTTGGCGGGGGCGAGAATAAGAACATCGTTTTCTTTCCCTGTCCTGGGAGACACATGCCACAATTTTTGTTAATCCACTAAGGGATATTGTCATTTATAAATGCAACTGAGAAACTGCATTTAAAATACAATAGACCTTATTATCTCAGAAGCTCACAATTCTGATTTTATATCACTCAATTCAGACTTTATATCTCTCAATTCTGACTTTATATCTCTCAATTCTGACTTTATATCACTCAATTCTGACTATATCTCTCAATTCTGACTTTATATCACTCAATTCTGACTTTATATCTCTCAATTCTGACTTTATATCTCTCAATTCTGACTTTATATCTCTCAATTCTGACTTTATATCTCTCAATTCTGACTTTATATCTCTCAATTCTGACTTTATATCTCTCAATTCACTGAGTTTATATCTCTCAATTCTGATTTTATATCACTCAATTCTGACTTTATATCACTCAATTCTGACTTTATATCACTCAATTCTGACTTTATATCACTCAATTCTGACTTTATATCTCTCAATTCTGACTTTATCTCTCAATTCTGACTATCACTCAATTCTGACTATATCTCTCAATTCTGACTTTATATCACTCTCAATTCTGACTTTATATCTCTCAATTCTGACTTTATATCTCTCAATTCTGACTATATCTCTCAATTCTGACTTTATATCACTCAATTCTGACTTTATATCTCTCAATTCTGACTTTATATCTCTCAATTCTGACTTTATATCACTCAATTCTGACTTTATACCACTCAATTCTGACTTTATATCTCTCAATTCTGACTTTATATCTCTCAATTCTGACTTTATATCACTCAATTCAGACTTTATATCACTCAATTCTGACTTTATATCACTCAATTCTGACTTTATATCACTCAATTCTGACTTTATATCTCTCAATTCTGACTTTTTATATCACTCAATTCTGACTTTATATCTCTCAATTCTGACTTTTATATCTCTCAATTCTGACTTTATATCACTCAATTCTGACTTTATATCTCTCAATTCTGACTTTATATCACTCAATTCTGACTTTATATCACTCAGTTCTGACTTTATATCTCAATTCTGACTTTATATCACTCAATTCTGACTTTATATCACTCAATTCTGACTTTATATCACTCAATTCTGACTTTATATCACTCAATTCTGACTTTATATCTCTCAATTCTGACTTTATATCACTCAATTCTGACTTTATATCACTCAATTCTGACTTTATATCTCTCAATTCTGACTTTATATCAGCTCAATTCTGACTTTTTATATCTCTCAATTCTGACTTTATATCTCAATTCTGACTTTATATCACTCAATTCTGACTTTAAATCACTCAATTCTGACTTTATATCTCTCAATTCTGACTTTATATCTCTCAATTCTGACTTTATATCACTCAATTCTGACTTTATATCACTCAATTCTGACTTTATATCTCAATTCTGACTTTATATCACTCAATTCTGACTTTATATCTCTCAATTCTGACTTTATATCTCTCAATTCTGACTTTATATCACTCAATTCTGACTTTATATCACTCAATTCTGACTTTATATCTCAATTCTGACTTTATATCACTCAATTCTGACTTTATATCTCTCAATTCTGACTTTATATCTCTCAATTCTGACTTTATATCACTCAATTCTGACTTTATATCTCCAATTCTGACTTTATATCACTCCAATTCTGACTTTATATCTCTCAATTTCTGACTTTATATCTCTCAATTCTGACTTTATATCACTCAATTCTGACTTTATATCACTCAATTCTGACTTTATATCACTCAATTCTGACTTTATATCTCAATTCTGACTTTATATCACTCAATTCTGACTTTATATCTCTCAATTCTGACTTTTATATCTCTCAATTCTGACTTTATATCACTCAATTCTGACTTTATATCACTCAATTCTGACTTTATATCTGTCAATTCTGACTTTATATCTCTCAATTCTGACTTTATATCACTCAATTCTGACTTTATATCACTCAATTCTGACTTTATATCTCTCAATTCTGACTTTATATCACTCAATTCTGACTTTTATATCTCAGTTTCTGACTTTATATCTCTCAGATTCTGACTTTATCCACTCAATTCTGACTTTATATCTCTCAATTCTGACTTTATATCACTCAATTCTGACTTTATATCACTCAATTCTGACTTTATATCTCTCAATTCTGACTTTATATCACTCAATTCTGACTTTATATCTCTCAATTCTGACTATATCACTCAAATCTGACTTAATATCACTCTAATTCTGACTTTATATCACTCAATTCTGACTTTATATCTCTCAATTCTGACTTTATATCACTCGAATTCTGACTTTATATCTCTCAATTCTGACTTTATATCACTCAATTCTGACTTTATATCTCTCAATTCTGACTTTATATCACTCAATTCTGACTTTATATCTCTCAATTCTGACTTTATATCAGTCAATTCCAGACTTTATATCACTCAATTCTGACTTTATATCAGTCAATTCTGACTTTATATCACTCAATTCTGACTTTATATCTCTCAATTCCTGACTTTATATCAGTCAATTCAGACTTTATATCACTCAATTCTGACTTTACATCTCTCAATTCTGACTTTACATCACTCAATTCTGACTTTATATCTCAATTCTGACTTTATATCACTCAATTCTGACTTTATATCACTCAATTCTGACTTTATATCTCTCAATTCTGACTTTATATCACTCAATTCTGACTTTATATCTCAATACTGACTTTATATCACTCAATTCTGACTTTATATCTCTCAATTCTGACTTTATATCACTCAATTCTGACTTTATATCTCAATTCTGACTTTATATCACTCAATTCCGACTTTATATCACTCAATTCCGACCTTATATCTCTCAATTCCGACTTTATATCACTCAATTCTGACTTTATATCTCTCAATTCCGACTTTATATCTCTCAATTCTGACTTTATATCACTCAATTCTGACTTTATATCTCTCAATTCTGACTTTATATCTCAATTCTGACTTTATATCACTCAATTCCGATTTTATATCTCTCAATTCCGACTTTATATCACTCAATTCTGACTTTATATCTCTCAATTCCGACCTTATATCTCTCAATTCTGACTTTATATCACTCAATTCTGACTTTATATCTCAATTCTGACTTTATATCTCAATTCTGACTTTATATCACTCAATTCTGACTTTAAATCACTCAATTCTGACTTTAAATCACTCAATTCTGACTTTATATCCTCAATTCTGACTTTATATCACTCAATTCTGACTTTATATCTCTCAATTCTGACTTTATATCACTCAATTCTGACTTTATATCTCTCAATTCTGACTTTATATCAGTCAATTCTGACTTTATATCACTCAATTCTGACTTTATATCTCTCAATTCTGACTTTATATCTCTCAATTCTGACTTTATATCTCAATTCTGACTTTATATCTCAATTCTGACTTTATATCACTCAATTCTGACTTTATATCTCTCAATTCTGACTTTATCACTCAATTCTGACTTTATATCTCAATTCTGACTTTATATCTCAATTCCGACTTTATATCACTCTTCAATTCCGACCTTATATCTCTCAATTCGACTTTATATCACTCAATTCTGACTTTATATCTCTCAATTCCGACTTTATATCTCTCAATTCTGACTTTATATCACTCAATTCTGACTTTATATCTCTCAATTCTGACTTTATATCTCAATTCTGACTTTATATCACTCAATTCCGACCTTATATCTCTCAATTCCGACTTTATATCACTCAATTCTGACTTTATATCTCTCAATTCAGACCTTATATCTCTCAATTCTGACTTTATATCACTCAATTCTGACTTTATATCTCAATTCTGACTTTATATCTCAATTCTGACTTTATATCATCAATTCTGACTTTAAATCACTCAATTCTGACTTTAAATCACTCAATTCTGACTTTTATATCACTCAATTCTGACTTTATATCACTCAATTCTGACTTTATATCTCTCAATTCTGACTTTATATCACTCAATTCTGACTTTATATCTCTCAATTCTGACTTTATATCAGTCAATTCTGACTTTATATCACTCAATTCTGACTTTATATCTCTCAATTCTGACTTTATATCTCTCAATTCTGACTTTTATATCTCAATTCTGACTTTATATCACTCAATTCTGACTTTATATCTCTCAATTCTGACTTTATATCACTCAATTCTGACTTTATATCTCAATTCTGACTTTATATCTCAATTCTGACTTTATATCTCTCAATTCTGACTTTATATCACTCAATTCTGACTTTATATCTCAATTCTGACTTTATATCACTCAATTCTGACTTTATATCACTCAATTCTGACTTTATATCTCTCAATTCTGACTTTATATCTCAATTCTGACTTTTATATCACTCAATTCTGACTTTATATCAGTCAATTCTGACTTTATATCTCTCAATTCCGACCTTATATCTCTCAATTCCGACTTTATATCACTCAATTCTGACTTTATATCTCTCAATTCCGACTTATATCTCTCAATTCCTGACTTTATATCACTCAATTCTGACTTTATATCACTCAATTCCGACCTTATATCTCTCAATTCTGACTTTATATCACTCAAATTCTGACTTTATATCTAAATTCTGACTTTATATCACTCAATTCTGACTTTATATCTCTCAATTCTGACTTTATATCACTCAATTCTGACTTTATATCTCAATTCTGACTTTATATCACTCAATTCAGACCTTATATCTCTCAATTCCGACTTTATATCCTCAATTCCGACTTTATATCTCTCAATTCAGACTTTATATCACTCAATTCTGACTTTATATCACTCAATTCTGACTTTATATCACTCAATTCTGACTTTATATCTCTCAATTCTGACTTTATATCACTCAATTCTGACTTTATATCACTCAATTCCAGACCTTATATCTCTCAATTCCGACTTTATATCACTCCAATTCTGACTTTATATCTCTCTCAATTCAGACTTTATATCACTCAATTCTGACTTTATATCACTCAATTCTGACTTTATATCTCTCAATTCTGACTTTATATCACTCAATTCTGACTTTATATCTCTCAATTCTGACTTTTATATCACTCCAATTCAGACTTTATATCTCTCAATTTCTGACTTTATATCTCTCAATTCTGACTTTATATCACTCAATTCTGACTTTATCACTCAATTCCAGACTTTATATCTCTCAATTCTGACTTTATATCACTCCAATTTCTGACTTTATATCACTCAATTCTGACTTTATATCACTCAATTCTGACTTTATATCTCTCAATTCTGACTTTACATCTCTCAATTCTGACTTTACATCACTCAATTCTGACTTTATATCTCAATTCTGACTTTATATCACTCAATTCTGACTTTATATCACTCAATTCTGACTTTATATCTCAATTCTGATTTTATATCTCAATTCTGACTTTATATCACTCAATTCTGACTTTATATCTCTCAATTCTGACTTTATATCTCTCAATTCAGACTTTATATCACTCAATTCTGACTTTATATCACTCAATTCTGACTTTATATCTCTCAATTCTGACTTTATATCTCTCAATTCTGACTTTATATCACTCAATTCTGACTTTGTATCTCTCAATTCTGATTTTATATCACTCCAATTCAGACTTTATATCTCTCAATTCACTGACTTTATATCTCCAATTCTGACTTTATATCACTCAAATCTGACTTTTATATCTCAATTCTGACTTTATATCACTCAATTCTGACTTTATATCACTCAATTCTGACTTTATATCTCTCAATTCTGACTTTATATCACTTTAATTCTGACTTTATATGTCTCAATTCTGACTTTATATCACTCAATTCTGACTTTATATCACTCAATTCTGACTTTATATCTCTCCAAATTCTGACTTTATATCACTCAATTCCTGACTTTATGTCACTCAGAATTCTGAGTTATATCTCTCAATTCTAGAGTTTATATCACTCAATTCTGGCTTTATATCACTCAATTCTGACTTTATATCTCTCAATTCTGACTTTGTATCACTCAGTTTTCTGACTTTATATCCTCGAATTCTGACTTTATATCTCAATTCTGACTTTATATCACTCAATTCTGACTTTTATATCACTCAATTCTGACTTTATATCTCTCAATTCTGACTTTATATCACTCAATTCTGACTTTATATCTCTCAATTCTGATTTTATATCCTCAATTCAGACTTTATATCTCTCAATTCTGACTTTATATCTCTCAATTCTGACTTTATATATCACTCAATTCTGACTTTATCACTCAATTCAGACTTATATATCTCTCAATTCTGACTTTATATCACTCAATTCTGACTTTATATCCTCAATTCTGACTTTATATCACTCAATTCTGACTTTATATCTCTCAATTCTGACTTTACATCTCTCAATTCTGACTTTACATCACTCAATTCTGACTTTATATCTCAATTCTGACTTTATATCACTCAATTCTGACTTTATATCACTCAATTCAGCTTTATATCTCAATTCTGATTTTATATCTCAATTCCTGACTTTATATCACTCAATTCTGACTTTATATCTCTCAATTCTGACTTTATATCTCTCAATTCCAGACTTCATATCACTCAGATTGTCTGACTTTATATCACTCAATTCTGACTTTATATCTCTCAGTTTTCCTGACTTTATATCTCTCCAATTCTGACTTTATATCCTCAATTCTGACTTTTATATCTCTCAATTCTGATTTCATATCACTCAAGTTCAGACTTTATATCACTCAATTCTGACTTTTTATATCCTCTCAATTCTGACTTTATATCACTCAATTCTGAAACTTTATCTCAATTCCAGACTTTATATCTCTCAATTCCTGACTTTATATCACTCAATTCTGACTTTATATCACTCAATTCTGACTTTATATCTCAATTCTGACTTCCTATCTCTCAATTCTGACTTTATATCACTCAATTCTGACTTTATATCTCAATTCTGACTTTATATCACTCAATTCTGACTTTATATCACTCAATTCTGACTTTATATCTCAATTCTGACTTTATATCTCTCAATTCTGACTTTATATCACTCAATTCTGACTTTATATCTCTCAATTCTGACTTTATATCACTCAATTCTGACTTTATATCTCTCAATTCTGACTTTATATCACTCAATTCTGACTTTATATCTCAATTCTGACTTTATATCACTCAATTCTGACTTTATATCACTCAATTCTGACTTTATATCTCTCAATTCTGACTTTATATCACTCAATTCTGACTTTATATCTCAATTCTGACTTTATATCACTCAATTCTGACTTTATATCACTCAATTCTGACTTTATATCACTCAATTCTGACTTTATATCTCTCAATTCTGACTTTATATCACTCAATTCTGACTTTATATCACTCAATTCTGACTTTATATCTCTCAATTCTGACTTTATATCACTCAATTCTGACTTTATATCACTCAATTCTGACTTTATATCTCTCAATTCTGACTTTATATCACTCAATTCTGACTTTATATCACTCAATTCTGACTTTATATCTCAATTCTGACTTTATATCACTCAATTCTGACTTTATATCACTCAATTCTGACTTTATATCACTCAATTCTGACTTTATATCTCTCAATTCTGAATTCTGACTTTATATCACTCAATTCTGACTTTATATCACTCAATTCTGAGTTTATATCTCAATTCTGACTTTATATCACTCAATTCTGACTTTATATCACTCAATTCTGACTTTATATCTCTCAATTCTGACTTTATATCACTCAATTCTGACTTTATATCACTCAATTCTGACTTTATATCTCAATTCTCAATTCTGACTTTATATCACTCAATTCTGACTTTATATCACTCAATTCTGACTTTTATATCTCAATTCTGACTTTATATCACTCAATTCTGACTTTATATCACTCAATTCTGACTTTATATATCTCAATTCTGACTTTATATCTCTCAATTCTGACTTTATATCACTCAATTCTGACTTTTTATATCTCAATTCTGACTTTATATCACTCAATTCTGACTTTATATCTCTCAATTCTGACTTTATATCTCTCAATTCTGACTTTATATCTCTCAATTCTGACTTTATATCACTCAATTCTGACTTTATATCACTCAATTCTGACTTTATATCACTCAATTCTGACTTTATATCTCTCAATTCTGACTTTATATCACTCAATTCTGACTTTATATCAGTCAATTCTGACTTTATATCACTCAATTCTGACTTTATATCTCTCAATTCTGACTTTATATCTCTCAATTCTGACTTTATATCTCTCAATTCTGACTTTATATCACTCAATTCTGACTTTATATCACTCAATTCTGACTTTATATCTCTCAATTCTGACTTTATATCTCAATTCTGACTTTATATCTCTCAATTCTGACTTTATATCTCAATTCTGACTTTATATCACTCAATTCTGACTTTATATCTCTCAATTCTGACTTTATATCTCTCAATTCTGACTTTATATCACTCAATTCTGACTTTATATCTCTCAATTCTGACTTTATATCACTCAATTCTGACTTTATATCACTCAATTCTGACTTTATATCTCTCAATTCTGACTTATATCACTCAATTCTGACTTTATATCACTCAATTCTGACTTTATATCACTCAATTCTGACTTTATATCACTCAATTCTGACTTTTATCTCTCAATTCTGACTTTATATCACTCAAGTCTGACTTTATATCTCTCAATTCTGACTTTATATCACTCAATTCTGACTTTATATCTCTCAATTCTGACTTTATATCTCTCAATTCTGACTTTATATCACTCAATTCTGACTTTATATCACTCAATTCTGACTTTATATCACTCAATTCTGACTTTATATCACTCAATTCTGACTTTATATCACTCAATTCTGACTTTATATCTCTCAATTCTGACTTTATATCACTCAATTCTGACTTTATATCTCTCAATTCTGACTTTATATCACTCAATTCTGACTTTATATCACTCAATTCTGACTTTATATCTCAATTCTGACTTTATATCTCTCAATTCTGACTTTATATCACTCAATTCTGACTTTATATCTCAATTCTGACTTTATATCACTCAATTCTGACTTTATATCTCTCAATTCTGACTTTATATCACTCAATTCTGACTTTATATCTCTCAATTCTGACTTTATATCACTCAATTCTGACTTTATATCTCTCAATTCTGACTTTATATCACTCAATTCTGACTTTATATCTCAATTCTGACTTTATATCACTCAATTCTGACTTTATATCACTCAATTCTGACTTTATATCACTCAATTCTGACTTTATATCTCTCAATTCTGACTTTATATCACTCAATTCTGACTTTATATCACTCAATTCTGACTTTATATCTCTCAATTCTGACTTTATATCACTCAATTCTGACTTTATATCACTCAATTCTGACTTTATATCTCTCAATTCTGACTTTATATCTCAATTCTGACTTTATATCACTCAATTCTGACTTTATATCACTCAATTCTGACTTTATATCTCTCAATTCTGACTTTATATCTCTCAATTCTGACTTTATATCACTCAATTCTGACTTTATATCACTCAATTCTGACTTTATATCACTCAATTCTGACTTTATATCTCTCAATTCTGACTTTATATCACTCAATTCTGACTTTATATATCTCAATTCTGACTTTATATCTCTCAATTCTGACTTTATATCACTCAATTCTGACTTTATATCTCAATTCTGACTTTATATCTCTCAATTCTGACTTTATATCACTCAATTCTGACTTTATATCTCTCAATTCTGACTTTATATCTCTCAATTCTGACTTTATATCACTCAATTCTGACTTTATATCACTCAATTCTGACTTTATATCTCTCAATTCTGACTTTATATCACTCAATTCTGACTTTATATCACTCAATTCTGACTTTATATCACTCAATTCTGACTTTATATCTCTCAATTCTGACTTTATATCTCTCAATTCTGACTTTACATCACTCAATTCTGACTTTATATCTCTCAATTCTGACTTTATATCACTCAATTCTGACTTTATATCACTCAATTCTGACTTTATATCTCAATTCTGACTTTTATATCTCAATTCTGACTTTATATCACTCAATTCTGACTTTATATCTCTCAATTCTGACTTTATATCTCTCAATTCTGACTTTATATCACTCAATTCTGACTTTATATCACTCAATTCTGACTTTATATCTCTCAATTCTGACTTTATATCTCTCAATTCTGACTTTATATCACTCAATTCTGACTTTATATCTCTCAATTCTGACTTTATATCACTCAATTCTGACTTTATATCTCTCAATTCTGACTTTATATCACTCAATTCTGACTTTATATCTCTCAATTCTGACTTTATATCACTCAATTCTGACTTTATCACTCAATTCTGACTTTATATCTCTCAATTCTGACTTTATATCTCTCAATTCTGACTTTATATCACTCAATTCTGACTTTATATCACTCAATTCTGACTTTATATCTCTCAATTCTGACTTTATATCTCTCAATTCTGACTTTATATCACTCAATTCTGACTTTATATCTCAATTCTGACTTTATATCACTCAATTCTGACTTTATATCACTCAATTCTGACTTTATATCTCAATTCTGACTTTATATCTCTCAATTCTGACTTTATATCACTCAATTCTGACTTTATATCTCAATTCTGACTTTATATCTCTCAATTCTGACTTTATATCTCAATTCTGACTTTATATCACTCAATTCTGACTTTATATCTCAATTCTGACTTTATATCACTCAATTCTGACTTTATATCACTCAATTCTGACTTTATATCTCTCAATTCTGACTTTATATCACTCAATTCTGACTTTATATATCTCAATTCTGACTTTATATCACTCAATTCTGACTTTATATCACTCAATTCTGACTTTATATCTCTCAATTCTGACTTTATATCACTCAATTCTGACTTTATATCCTCAATTCTGACTTTATATCTCTCAATTCTGACTTTATATCACTCAATTCTGACTTTATATCACTCAATTCTGACTTTATATCTCTCAATTCTGACTTTATATCACTCAATTCTGACTTTTATATCTCTCAATTCTGACTTTATATCTCAATTCTGACTTTATATCTCTCAATTCTGACTTTATATCACTCAATTCTGACTTTATATCTCTCAATTCTGACTTTATACTCAATTCTGACTTTATATCACTCAATTCTGACTTTATATCACTCAATTCTGACTTTATATCTCAATTCTGACTTTATATCTCAATTCTGACTTTATATCTCTCAATTCTGACTTTATATCTCTCAATTCTGACTTTTTATCTCTCAATTCTGACTTTATATCACTCAATTCTGACTTTATATCACTCAATTCTGACTTTATATCACTCTCAATTCTGACTTTATATCACTCAATTCTGACTTTATATCTCTCAATTCTGACTTTATATCACTCAATTCTGACTTTATATCACTCAATTCTGACTTTATATCTCTCAATTCTGACTTTATATCTCTCAATTCTGACTTTATATCACTCAATTCTGACTTTATATCTCAATTCTGACTTTATATCTCTCAATTCTGACTTTATATCTCTCAATTCTGACTTTATATCTCTCAATTCTGACTTTATATCTCTCAATTCTGACTTTATATCACTCAATTCTGACTTTATATCACTCAATTCTGACTTTATATCACTCAATTCTGACTTTATATCTCTCAATTCTGACTTTATATCTCTCAATTCTGACTTTATATCTCTCAATTCTGACTTTATATCTCAATTCTGACTTTATATCACTCAATTCTGACTTTATATCACTCAATTCTGACTTTATATATCTCAATTCTGACTTTATATATCTCAATTCTGACTTTATATATCTCAATTCTGACTTTATATCTCTCAATTCTGACTTTATATCTCTCAATTCTGACTTTATATCACTCAATTCTGACTTTATATCTCTCAATTCTGACTTTATATCTCTCAATTCTGACTTTATATCTCTCAATTCTGACTTTATATCACTCAATTCTGACTTTATATCTCTCAATTCTGACTTTATATCACTCAATTCTGACTTTATATCTCTCAATTCTGACTTTATATCACTCAATTCTGACTTTATATCTCAATTCTGACTTTATATCTCTCAATTCTGACTTTATATCACTCAATTCTGACTTTATATCTCTCAATTCTGACTTTATATCTCTCAATTCTGACTTTATATCACTCAATTCTGACTTTATATCACTCAATTCTGACTTTATATCACTCAATTCTGACTTTATATCTCTCAATTCTGACTTTATATCTCAATTCTGACTTTATATCACTCAATTCTGACTTTATATCTCAATTCTGACTTTATATCACTCAATTCTGACTTTATATCACTCAATTCTGACTTTATATCTCAATTCTGACTTTATATCTCTCAATTCTGACTTTATATCACTCAATTCTGACTTATATCTCTCAATTCTGACTTTATATCACTCAATTCTGACTTTATATCTCTCAATTCTGACTTTATATCACTCAATTCTGACTTTATATCTCTCAATTCTGACTTTATATCACTCAATTCTGACTTTATATCACTCAATTCTGACTTTATATCTCTCAATTCTGACTTTATATCACTCAATTCTGACTTTATATCTCAATTCTGACTTTATATCACTCAATTCTGACTTTATATCACTCAATTCTGACTTTATATCTCTCAATTCTGACTTTATATCCTCAATTCTGACTTTATATCACTCAATTCTGACTTTATATCTCTCAATTCTGACTTTATATCACTCAATTCTGACTTTATATCACTCAATTCTGACTTTATATCTCTCAATTCTGACTTTATATCACTCAATTCTGACTTTATATCACTCAATTCTGACTTTATATCTCTCAATTCTGACTTTATATCACTCAATTCTGACTTTATATCACTCAATTCTGACTTTATATCACTCAATTCTGACTTTATATCTCTCAATTCTGACTTTATATGACTTTATATCACTCAATTCTGACTATATCACTCAATTCTGACTTTATATCTCAATTCTGACTTTATATCACTCAATTCTGACTTTATATCACTCAATTCTGACTTTATATCTCTCAATTCTGACTTTATATCTCTCAATTCTGACTTTATATCACTCAATTCTGACTTTATATCACTCAATTCTGACTTTATATCACTCAATT
Source organism: Paracanthobrama guichenoti (assembly GCA_018749465.1). Taxonomy (NCBI): domain Eukaryota; kingdom Metazoa; phylum Chordata; class Actinopteri; order Cypriniformes; family Gobionidae; genus Paracanthobrama; species Paracanthobrama guichenoti. The sequence continues at coordinate 3,137,117 of CM031967.1, forward strand.
CTGACTTTATATCACTCAATTCTGACTTTATATCTCAATTCTGACTTTATATCACTCAATTCTGACTTTATATCACTCAATTCTGACTTTATATCTCTCAATTCTGACTTTATATCTCTCAATTCTGACTTTATATCACTCAATTCTGACTTTATATCACTCAATTCTGACTTTATATCTCTCAATTCTGACTTTATATCTCTCAATTCTGACTTTATATCACTCAATTCTGACTTTATATCTCTCAATTCTGACTTTATATCACTCAATTCTGACTTTATATCTCAATTCTGACTTTATATCTCTCAATTCTGACTTTATATCTCTCAATTCTGACTTTATATCACTCAATTCTGACTTTATATCACTCAATTCTGACTTTATATCACTCAATTCTGACTTTATATCACTCAATTCTGACTTTATATCCTCAATTCTGACTTTATATCTCTCAATTCTGACTTTATATCACTCAATTCTGACTTTATATCACTCAATTCTGACTTTATATCACTCAATTCTGACTTTATATCTCTCAATTCTGACTTTATATCTCTCAATTCTGACTTTATATCTCTCAATTCTGACTTTATATCTCTCAATTCTGACTTTATATCTCTCAATTCTGACTTTATATCTCAATTCTGACTTTATATCTCTCAATTCTGACTTTATATCTCAATTCTGACTTTATATCTCAATTCTGACTTTATATCACTCAATTCTGACTTTATATCACTCAATTCTGACTATATCTCTCAATTCTGACTTTATATCACTCAATTCTGACTTTATATCTCTCAATTCTGACTTTATATCTCTCAATTCTGACTTTATATCACTCAATTCTGACTTTATATCTCTCAATTCTGACTTTATATCACTCAATTCTGACTTTATATCACTCAATTCTGACTTTATATCTCAATTCTGACTTTATATCTCTCAATTCTGACTTTATATCTCTCAATTCTGACTTTATATCACTCAATTCTGACTTTATATCACTCAATTCTGACTTTATATCTCAATTCTGACTTTATATCCTCTCAATTCTGACTTTATATCACTCAATTCTGACTTTATATCTCTCAATTCTGACTTTATATCTCTCAATTCTGACTTTATATCTCTCAATTCTGACTTTATATCTCTCAATTCTGACTTTATATCACTCAATTCTGACTTTATATCACTCAATTCTGACTTTATATCTCAGACTCAATTCTGACTATATATCTCAATTCTGACTTTATATCACTCAATTCTGACTTTATATCACTCAATTCTGACTTTATATCACTCAATTCTGACTTTATATCACTCGATTCTGACTTTATATCACTCAATTCTGACTTTATATCTCTCAATTCTGACTTTATATCACTCAATTCTGACTTTATATCTCTCAATTCTGACTTTATATCACTCAATTCTGACTTTATATCACTCAATTCTGACTTTATATCTCAATTCTGACTTTATATCTCTCAATTCTGACTTTATATCACTCAATTCTGACTTTATATCTCAATTCTGACTTTATATCACTCAATTCTGACTTTATATCTCTCAATTCTGACTTTATATCCTCAATTCTGACTTTATATCTCTCAATTCTGACTTTATATCACTCAATTCTGACTTTATATCTCTCAATTCTGACTTTATATCTCAATTCTGACTTTATATCTCAATTCTGACTTTATATCACTCAATTCTGACTTTATATCACTCAATTCTGACTTTATATCACTTCAATTCTGACTTTATATCTCTCAATTCTGACTTTATATCACTCAATTCTGACTTTATATCATTCAATTCTGACTTTATATCTCTCAATTCTGACTTTATATCACTCAATTCTGACTTTATATCTCTCAATTCTGACTTTATATCTCTCAATTCTGACTTTATATCTCAATTCTGACTTTATATCACTCAATTCTGACTTTATATCACTCAATTCTGACTTTATATATCTCAATTCTGACTTTATATCTCGCAATTCTGACTTTATATCACTCAATTCTGACTTTATATCTCTCAATTCTGACTTTATATCACTCAATTCTGACTTTATATCAGTCAATTCTGACTTTATATCACTCAATTCTGACTTTATATCTCTCAATTCTGACTTTATATCTCTCAATTCTGACTTTATATCACTCAATTCTGACTTTATATCTCAATTCTGACTTATATCACTCAATTCTGACTTTATATCTCTCAATTCTGACTTTATATCTCTCAATTCTGACTTTATATCACTCAATTCTGACTTTATATCACTCAATTCTGACTTTATCACTCAATTCTGACTTTATATCTCAATTCTGACTTTATATCACTCAATTCTGACTTTATATCTCTCAATTCTGACTTTATATCACTCAATTCTGACTTTATATCTCTCAATTCTGACTTTATATCACTCAATTCTGACTTTATATCACTCAATTCTGACTTTATATCTCTCAATTCTGACTTTATATCTCTCAATTCTGACTTTATATCACTCAATTCTGACTTTATATCTCAATTCTGACTTTATATCACTCAATTCTGACTTTATATCTCTCAATTCTGACTTTATATCACTCAATTCTGACTTTATATCTCTCAATTCTGACTTTATATCACTCAATTCTGACTTTATATCTCTCAATTCTGACTTTATATCACTCAATTCTGACTTTATATCTCAATTCTGACTTTATATCTCTCAATTCTGACTTTATATCACTCAATTCTGACTTTATATCACTCAATTCTGACTTTATATCTCAATTCTGACTTTATATCACTCAATTCTGACTTTATATCTCTCAATTCTGACTTTATATCTCTCAATTCTGACTTTATATCACTCAATTCTGACTTTATATCAGTCAATTCTGACTTTATATCTCAATTCTGACTTTATATCTCAATTCTGACTTTATATCACTCAATTCTGACTTTATATATCTCAATTCTGACTTTATATCTCTCAATTCTGACTTTATATCTCTCAATTCTGACTTTATATCTCTCAATTCTGACTTTATATCACTCAATTCTGACTTTATATCACTCAATTCTGACTTTATATCTCTCAATTCTGACTTTATATCACTCAATTCTGACTTTATATCTCTCAATTCTGACTTTATATCACTCAATTCTGACTTTATATCACTCAATTCTGACTTTATATCTCAATTCTGACTTTATATCTCTCAATTCTGACTTTTTATATCACTCAATTCTGACTTTATATCTCTCAATTCTGACTTTATATCTCTCAATTCTGACTTTATATCACTCAATTCTGACTTTTATCACTCAATTCTGACTTTATATCTCTCAATTCTGACTTTATATCACTCAATTCTGACTTTATATCACTCAATTCTGACTTTATATATCTCAATTCTGACTTTATATCTCTCAATTCTGACTTTATATCTCTCAATTCTGACTTTATATCAGTCAATTCTGACTTTATATCTAAATTCTGACTTTATATCACTCAATTCTGACTTTATATCACTCAATTCTGACTTTATATCTCAATTCTGACTTTATATATCTCAATTCTGACTTTATATCACTCAATTCTGACTTTATATCTCTCAATTCTGACTTTATATATCTCAATTCTGACTTTATATCACTCAATTCTGACTTTATATCACTCAATTCTGACTTTTATATCTCTCAATTCTGACTTTATATCTCTCAATTCTGACTTTATATCACTCAATTCTGACTTTATATCTCTCAATTCTGACTTTATATCCTCCAATTCTGACTTTATATCTCTCAATTCTGACTTTATATCACTCAATTCTGACTTTATATCTCTCAATTCTGACTTTATATCACTCAATTCTGACTTTATCACTCAATTCTGACTTTATATCTCTCAATTCTGACTTTATATCACTCAATTCTGACTTTATATCACTCAATTCTGACTTTATATCACTCAATTCTGACTTTATATCTCTCAATTCTGACTTTATATCTCTCAATTCTGACTTTACATCACTCAATTCTGACTTTATATTTCAATTCTGACTTTATATCACTCAATTCTGACTTTATATCACTCAATTCTGACTTTATATCTCGATTCTGACTTTATATCTCTCAATTCTGACTTTATATCACTCCAATTCTGACTTTATATCTCAATTCTGACTTTATATCACTCAATTCTGACTTTATATCTCTCAATTCTGACTTTATATCTCTCAATTCTGACTTTATATCTCTCAATTCTGACTTTATATCACTCAATTCTGACTTTATATCACACAATTCTGACTTTATATCTCTCAATTCTGACTTTATATCACTCAATTCTGACTTTATATCTCTCAATTCTGGCTTTATATCTCTCAATTCTGACTTTATATCACTCAATTCTGACTTTATATCTCTCAATTCTGACTTTATATCCTCAATTCTGACTTTATATCACTCAATTCTGACTTTATATCACTCAATTCTGACTTTATATCTCAATTCTGACTTTATATCACTCAATTCTGACTTTATATCTCTCAATTCTGACTTTGTATCACTCAATTCTGACTTTATATCACTCAATTCTGACTTTATATCTCTCAATTCTGACTTTATATCACTCCAATTCTGACTTTATATCACTCAATTCTGACTTTATATCTCCTCAATTCTGACTTTATATCTCTCAATTCTGACTTTATGACTTTATATCACTCAGTTCTGACTTTATATCACTCAATTCTGACTTTATATCTCTCCAATTCTGACTTTATATCACTCAATTCTGACTTTTATCACTCTCAATTCTGACTTTATATCTCAATTCTGACTTTATATCTCTCAATTCTGACTTTATATCACTCAATTCTGACTTTATATCTCAATTCTGACTTTATATCACTCAATTCTGACTTTATATCAGTCAATTCTGACTTTATATCTCAATTCTGACTTTATATCACTCAATTCTGACTTTATATCACTCAATTCTGACTTTATATCTCTCAATTCTGACTTTATATCTCTCAATTCTGACTTTATATCACTCAATTCTGACTTTATATCACTCAATTCTGACTTTATATCTCTCAATTCTGACTTTATATCACTCAATTCTGACTTTATCACTCAATTCTGACTTTATATCTCTCAATTCTGACTTTATATCACTCAATTCTGACTTTATATCACTCAATTCTGACTTTATATCACTCAATTCTGACTTTATATCTCTCAATTCTGACTTTACATCTCTCAATTCTGACTTTATATCACTCAATTCTGACTTTATATCACTCAATTCTGACTTTATATCACTCAATTCTGACTTTATATCACTCAATTCTGACTTTATATCTCAATTCTGACTTTTATATCTCAATTCTGACTTTATATCACTCAATTCTGACTTTATATCTCAATTCTGACTTTATATCTCTCAATTCTGACTTTATATCACTCAATTCTGACTTTATATCACTCAATTCTGACTTTATATCTCTCAATTCTGACTTTATATCTCTCAATTCTGACTTTATATCACTCAATTCTGACTTTATATCTCTCAATTCTGATTTTATATCACTCAATTCAGACTTTATATCTCTCAATTCTGACTTTATATCACTCAATTCTGACTTTATATCTCTCAATTCTGACTTTATATCACTCAATTCTGACTTTATCACTCAATTCAGACTTTATATCTCTCAATTCTGACTTTATATCACTCAATTCTGACTTTATATCACTCAATTCTGACTTTATATCACTCGATTCTGACTTTATATCACTCAATTCTGACTTTATATCACTCAATTCTGACTTTTATATCACTCAATTCTGAGTTTATATCTCTCAATTCTGAGTTTATATCACTCAATTCTGACTATATCACTCAATTCTGACTTTATATCTCTCAATTCTGACTTTGTATCACTCAATTCTGACTTTATATCACTCAATTCTGACTTTATATCTCAATTCTGACTTTATATCACTCAATTCTGACTTTATATCACTCAATTCTGACTTTATATCACTCAATTCTGACTTTATATCTCTCAATTCTGACTTTATGACTTTATATCACTCAATTCTGACTTTATCACTCAATTCTGACTTTATATCTCAATTCTGACTTTATATCACTCAATTCTGACTTCTTTATCTCTCAATTCATGACTTTATATCTCTCAATTCTGACTTTATATCTCTCAATTCTGACTTTATATCACTCAATTCTGACTTTATATCTCAATTCTGACTTTATATCACTCAATTCTGACTTTATATCAATTCAATTGACTTTATATCTCAATTCTGACTTTATATCACTCAATTCTGACTTTATATCTCAATTCTGACTTTATATCTCTCAATTCTGACTTTATATCTCTCAATTCTGACTTTATATCACTCAATTCTGACTTTATATCACTCAATTCTGACTTTATATCTCTCAATTCTGACTTTATATCTCTCAATTCTGACTTTTATATCTCACAATTCTGACTTTATATCTCAATTCTGACTTTATATCACTCAATTCTGACTTTATATCAGTCAATTCTGACTTTATATCTCTCAATTCTGACTTTATATCTCTCAATTCTGACTTTGTATCACTCAATTCTGACTTTATATCACTCAATTCTGACTTTATATCACTCAATTCTGACTTTATATCTCTCAATTCTGACTTTATATCACTCAATTCTGACTTTATATCAGTCAATTCTGACTTTATATCACTCAATTCTGACTTTATATCTCTCAATTCTGACTTTATATCTCTCAATTCTGACTTCATATCTCTCAATTCTGACTTTATATCACTCAATTCTGACTTTATATCACTCAATTCTGACTTTATATCACTCAATTCTTGACTTTATATCTCAATTCTGACTTTATATCTCTCAATTCTGACTTTATATCTCAATTCTGACTTTATATCACTCAATTCTGACTTATATCACTCAATTCTGACTATATCTCTCAATTCTGACTATATCACTCAGTTCTGACTTTATATCTCTCAATTCTGACTTTATATCAGTCAATTCTGACTTTATATCAGTCAATTCTGACATATAACTCTAGTTCTGACTTTATATCACACTCAATTCTGACTTTATATCACTCAATTCTGACTTTATATCAGTCAATTCTGACTTTTATATCTCTCAATTCTGACTTTATATCAACCAGATTCTGACTTTATATCACTCAATTCCATTTGTATAGTCAATTGGCTTTATATCTACTCAATTCTGACACATATCACTCAGTTTCTGACTTTATATCAGTCGAGAGATTCTGACTTTATATCTCCTCAAGTTCTGACTTTATATCTCAATTCTGACTTTTGTATCACTCGATTCTGACTTTATATCAGTCAATTCTGACTTTATATCTCATAATTCTGACTTTTTATATATCAATTCCTGGCTTTGCTCATCTATCAGATTCTGGCTTTATATCAATTAATTCCGACTATATATCATTCAATTCAAGCTTTATATCTCTCAATTCCTGACTTTATATCACTTAATTCTGACTTTATGTCTCTCAGATTCTGACTTTATATCACTCCAATTCTGGCTTTATATCAATCAATTCAAACTTTCCTATCTCTCTGATTCTGACTTTATATCACTCCAGATTCTGACTTTATATCTCTCAATTCTGACTTTATATCACTCAATTCTGACTTTATATCACTCCAATTCTGACTTTATATCATAATTTACGACTTTATATACTACCTCAATTCTGACTTTATATATCTCAATTCTGAGTTTATATCTCTCAATTCACTGAGTTTATATCACTCCAATTCTGGCTTTCATATCTCACTCAATTCTGACTTTATATCTCAATTCTGACTTTATATCTCTCAATTCTGATTTTATATCCCACTCAATTCAGACTTTATATCTCTCAATTCTGACTTTGCATCTCTCAATTCTGACTTTATATCACTCAATTCTGACTTTATCACTCAATTCAGACTTTATATCTCTCAATTCTGACTTATATATCACTCAATTCTGACTTTATATCCTCAATTCTGACTTTATATCACTCAATTCCGACTTTATATCTCTCAGATTCTGACTTTACGTCTCTCAATTCTGACTTTTACATCACTCCAATTCTGACTTTTATATCTGCAATTCTGACTTTATATCCTCAATTCTGACTTTATATCACTCAGATTCTGACTTTATATATCTCAGATTTCTGATTTTATATCTCAATTCTGACTTTATATCATCGAGTTCTGACTTTATATCTCTCAATTCTGACTTTATATCTCTCAATTCAGACTTTTATATCGCTCAATTTCACTGACTTTATATCACTCAATTCTGACTTTATATCTCTCAATTCTGACTTTATATCTCTCAATTCTGACTTTATATCACTCAATTCTGACTTTATATCTCAATTCTGAGTTTTATATCCACTCCAATTCCAGACTTTATATCTCTCAATTCTACAAACTTTATATCACTCAATTCTGACTTTATATCTCTCAATTCTGACTTTATATCACTCAATTCTGACTTTATCACTCAATTCAGACTTTATATCTCTCAATTCTGACTTTATATCACTCAATTCTGACTTTATATCACTCAATTCTGACTTTATATCTCTCAATTCTGACTTTATATCTCTCGAGTTCTGACACATCTCTCAATTCTGACTTTACCATCCTCAATTCTGACTTTATATCTCAATTCTGACTTTATATCACTCAATTCTGACTTTATATCACTCAATTCTGACTTTATATCTCAATTCTGACTTTATATCTCTCAATTCTGACTTTATATCCTCAATTCTGACACAATATCTCAATTCTGACTTTATATCAACTCGAATTCTGACTTTATATCTCTCAATTCTGACTTTATATCACTCAATTCTGACTTTATATCTCAATTCTGACTTTATATCACTCAGATTCTGACTTTATATCACTCAATTCTGACTTTATATCTCTCAATTCTGACTTTATATCACTCAGTTCTGACTTTTATATCTCAGTTCTGACTTTACTATCACTCAATTCTGACTTTTATATCACTCAGTTCTGGGCTTTCTGTCTCTCAGTTCTGACTTTATATCATCTCAATTCTGCACATTTATATTCTCTCAGTTCTGACTTTATATCACTCACCTTGTGATTCTGACTTTATATCAACTCCATTGTTCTGACTTTATATCTCTCAGATTCTGAGTTTATATCTCTCAATTCTGAGTTTATATCACTCAATTCACGACTATATGTCTCAGATTCACATTTTGTCTCCTCTCAATTCTGACTTTATATCACTCAATTCTGACTTTATATATCTCAATTCTGACTTTATATCACTCAATTCCTGACTTTCTATCACTCAATTCTGACTTTATATCACTCAATTCCCTACGACACATATCTCTCAATTCTGACTTGTGACTTTATATCATATAAATTCCTGACTTTATCACTCGAGTTCTGGCTTTATGTCTCAATTCTGACTTTATATCTTTCAATTCACTGACTTTTATCACTCCAGTTCTGACTTTATATCTCTCAATTCTGACTTTATATCTCTCAGATTACCTGACTTTATATCACTCAGATTCCCGACTTTATATCTCAGTTCACGACTTTATATCACTCAATTCTGACTTTATATCAGTCAGATTCTGACTTTATATCTCAATTCCTGACTTTATATCACTCCAATTCTGACTTCCTATCCCTCAATTCTGACTTTATATCTCTCAATTCTGACTTTATATCTCTCAATTCTGACTTTATATCACTCCAATTCTGACTTTATATCTCAATTCTGACTTTATATCACTCAATTCTGACTTTTTTATATCTCAGTCAATTCTGACTTTATATCTCTCAATTCTGACTTTGTATCTCTCAATTCTGACTTTATATCTTTCGAATTCTGACTTTTATATCACTCCAATTCTGAAGCTTTATATCACTCCAGATTCTGACTTTATATCTCTCAATTCTGACTTTATATCACTCAATTCTGACTTTATATCAGTCAGTTCTGACTTTATATCACTCCAATTCTGACTTTATATCTCTCAATTCTGACTTTATATCTCTCAATTCTGACTTCATATCTCTCAATTCTGACTTTTATATCACTTTCAGTTCTGACTTATATCATCTCAATTCTGACTTTACATCACTCCAATTCTGACTTTATATCTCGAATTCTGACTTTATATCTCTCAGACATTCTGACTTTATATCTCTCAATTCTGACTTTATATCACTCAGATTCTGACTATGTCACTCCAATTCACATTTATATCTCTCAATTCTGGTATATCACTCGAGTTCTGAGCTTTATATCTCAATTCTGACATTATATCACTCAATTCTGACTTTATATCTCAATTCTGACTTTATATCTCTCAATTCTGACTTTATCACT
>CM031967.1:3154817-3317317 GCA_018749465.1 Paracanthobrama guichenoti
GATATTCAGCATTAAATAACCGCCGGTGAAACCCACAGTGTTATAAATTCAGATTTGACTGGGCGTGGAGGGTGGGGAAAAAACTAAATATCATTAGTCCTAATTCGCCATTTTAGATTTTAATACTCATAGCTCACATATTTAGAGCAGCATTCATACTTATATAATAATTATAAAGTCAACATCTATCAATGTTAGAGGGGACAAGAAACATCAGCTGAAGCCGTTTCATCATGTGGAGCATAAGATTAATAATGAATGTGTACATATTGCAGATATAGATTTAATAAGCTTGTGTTACCTAGCTTTCCTGGTAGCCTTCAGTAAATTAACATATCTAAGAAAATGATTCATAAACATATAAATCAGTTGACCCTATATTTACTTTCTTCACTGTACAGACCAAATAGAAAAGACTATTAGTCAGAGAGCTCAGCTTTAGGAGAGAATAAGGGGTAGAGAAAAAGAGCTTGAGTAATGAATTGAGAGAAGTATTGATAGATGAATTACTGCCCACTGGCTAGTTTTAAAGCTATTTATTATCAATTTTTAGCCTTTAACGTCTTAAAATGCATATATAGATCAGAGAAATCAAAAATATTCTAAACAGTATTCCCCAATCCTAACTAAGCTCATTTTAGGACATCAGTGATTATAAAACCCTGTACGCCTAGTGCATAAGCAAATGCTTTTTATCATGTTTTCTGTCTTTTTACCTGTATTTTTGCGGAGAGATTCTCTCTTTAGAAGATGTGCAATAAATTGCTAGTATAACAGTGAAAACACAGCTGGAACTTGCCCATTTTCTGAAGCTCTGACTTGTACAGAAAGTCACTTTAAAGGGAAAGTCTATTCTTTCGTGACCATATTTACAATGCCTCCAGGCAGCTACTTCCAGACCATACTGGACCAGTCCCTATCTGCTTTAGATGAGAGGAATCCTGGAATCTCAAAAACTGCTTGGCAGGCTTCCACAATTAAATAACATATTTCAAATCAGCAACAAAATCGGCATGAACTGTCCCGCAAATAAACTTATTTCTTGACCTCAAACAGCGTTAAAAAAGATAATTTTCCGGCTAGAGCAGGCCAATGCGTATTGTGCAGCCTAAAGCGCTGATCTCAGATTTCTATGGGAACCGGAGCTTCTAACTGCGGCTGCGGTAGTGCAGTGCCTACCAATCAGCGATTGGCTCTTTTACCCAGAAGGCGGGACTATTTCATGTATATTGTGCGTGCAGAGTAGGTGATATAGTCTTACGTATCGCCATGGCTGCTGCAGAATCATTTTTAGGCTGCATGAGTGTTGGCTGAAGCTATAATTCAAGTCAAAGAGTCAAAGGAGAAACAGCTTTCAGAGTAACATCCACAGGTTGTCATCTACCGTAATTCATGGTAATTACGACATGTCGTGAGCATGACATAATACACATTGTTTACTTTTCATTTTATATAATACTCTGCATTTACACTAAAAGCTTTCTGTCTTTGATGAGGAAATGAACAGCTTTATACAACACATCTGTTTATTGCAATGAAAATTACTTGAAAGCATGTCATAATTAGAATTCTCAAACTCCTAAGTCGGAACTGCAGAAGGGGACAATTATTTTAAAGGCAGAGAAAGTTGTTACATTTTGATAAAAGATAATGAAACCCATCTTTTTTCCCTGATGAATCATGCACAATAACACCAGGAACATTTCAATTTCATGCGTCGGTTTTAGACATTCTATAAATATTAAAAATATTCAATACCTCAATATTTCAGAGAAAAATTAAAAATACATGTCTAAAACACCATAGATAGAGTTCAAATACACCAAAATGAGTTTGTAAGGGTGGATCCTCTAAGCGGTTCTGACTGCAGGGTTGCCGAATGACTAAAGAAAGAAGCGTTATCAGCAAGATGATAAAAAACTGTACATTTCTTGTCTTTACCACCCACTGCAGCTTATACCAACGCACGAAATAAGCGCAGTTACAATAACTAAACATGTGGGAGCGTGACTATAATGTGACTATATTGTATTGCAATAGGTAACACTTCAAAGTCAATACCAAATCAAAACTAGTTAGCACATCATTTGTAATTGAAAGAATTTAATGACAAAATCTAGTTATGGTTACACACTTAAAATAGTTACAAAATAAATGTATGAGATGATGAAAAACTTATACCATTAATCATTACTCCAGCATGAATGTTACCTGAGAGAGAGAGAGAGAGAGAAGGAGAGAGAGAAAGCACAAAGAAGAGCGCAAAGAAGAGAAGAGCCAAAGAGAAGGCCCCAAGAAGAGGCGCCAGAAAAAAGAGACAGAGCAACAGTTACAATCTTCTTTTTATCTATTCCTTGACCATGTGACTTAAACCCTAACGTGAGCCATTCAAACTGACCAATCAGACCAAATTTTCCCCACGGTGTTACAGGTGTGACACACATTTGGCCTACAGGCCTTCAGCATTTCTTTGTCTTTAGGAATTCCAAATGGCCCTCCTGGAGAGAGATGGGGTTGGAAAACAGTAAAGCAAATGTCTTTGTTCATTTTACAAAATCAAATATCTTTGATTATTTTCAATTCTTTCAGTCCCCTCTTGGCACCATTGGCCACAATCATTGAGTACAAAGGTGGCACAGTCCACAAAGAACATGCTTTCTGTTGTGTGCAGATGTCATCTTCAGACTTCTCATCCACACTTGTTTGCAAAAGCAGCTGGTCAGTCTTCAGTGTTCTCCTCTCAGTCCTGCATGAGAAGGCTCCATCAAATGGTGTTGCACCAATCATTGATATGCAAAACGCCCATTGAATCCTTCACACCTTGAGAACAGTCACTGCAAGGTTAGAGCAACGCTTTCTGTCCTCTTTCTGAGGAAACAGGATGTGAACTTGTGCAGCAGGGATCCTGTGATTAAAAGAAACATATAGCACAACAAAGAACAAAAGCATACATGGTATTTGTCATTGGTCAGAAGTTTGATGTGGTCAGATTAAAATAGTCTCTGGCAACAAGCCATTAAATCGATGTACTTAATAAACTGGTCAAAGGTTGAGAATAAAAGAAGATCTCACAAGCTCTTACATTGTTTCTGGAAACATTAAAATAAATTGCCTTATAACAAAAACAACAATCATTGTTGGCTTAAATCCCCCTTTTCATGAAGAGTATCAGCAAAATATTCAGTGTAACCAAATACAGAAATTAAATTCCATAGATGTCCAAAAACATTGTTGCAAGTCAAATGGACAAAATACAAAGCCTCAGAAATCAAATAAGTTCAAAATCAAATGCATTGTTACAATACAATGATAAAATAAATGTTTGCACTTAGGTAAGAATGAGAAATGCATAAATTCAATGTAAATTTTGATATTTAACTTGGTGAGACACATAATAACTAACTGATTTAGTAAATCTGAAGAAAAACAAAAACAATAACTGGGAGAAATTCACAGTTATAATACAGTCTAGATGTAAAGACTTAAATAAAATAGAATACATTTTGTGAGGCTGATGTAGATTTGACTTTTGTCTGTGAAGATCAAATCTATGTGGCTGCATTTAGCTGTGGCTATGTGTAAATCATGCCCCAAACACGGTGAGGAGGTTTTACAATTGTGATGCAAATTTGGTCCTGTTGTAAGGATAGCCAGCATGAGAATGTGAGTGAAGTGTGGTCTGGCTCAAACCAGTGTTTTTGTTAGGGGAGCATGATAAAGTGCAAAGGTCAAAGGTACTGAATCCTGCTGTGATGAAAGCATTTTCATGGTTAATGCAGTTGTAAATTACACTGTAGCCACATGGCAATTCTATGCTCCTGTACATGGTTTTACTGCAGCTATATGGAAAATAGCAGAGTTTTCCACTCAGGAGACAAACAAATTCAACATAGAAACACATGAAACTGGATATGGCTAAACAATTCCAGTATTAAAGTTATTCCAATTTTCACAAGATACATGGCCTAGAATGCAAAGCATCAACAACCTTTATCCTAAGTGTTTCATACAACACTTAAAGTAAAGCAATCATGTGTTTTAAAGAATAAACTTAACTAGTCTATGTGTATATATTAACACAAACAACTATAATGTGTGTTCAATGCACAATGTGTTTTAGTACAATTACAAATTTGAAAATACAAACAGGATCATTGCAATTTAGATGTTTAACTATTAAACTCACTGCTATGAGACTGCTAGTCCACTAGCCAGTGAGGTTAACAGCTGAAGGCCTTGCATGAACACTGCGGTTAACTCACTCAAGAGTTTTACCTGCAAATGAGCGCTGATCTTTACTCTTAGAAAGTGATTTCCTAGTTTTCTGAAAATAAGGTGGAGGTCGACCTTTACCCAGTGACCAGCATCTCTCCTCTGAGTGGCCTATTTTCCTACAAGAACTGCAAAACCTGTTCTCTCTTTGCCATAGGATTGAATGCTATGTTCTCCTGGAGTTTGAGGATTTTCATGACTCTCTAATGCTTGTACACCATGCGTACTGGTACATGACTCTGGCGCTATTACGGTACTGCATCACCTTAAGAACTGAAATGGGCACACTTTCTTGAGTTGCACATGCATTTTCTGAACTAAACGCTTCAGATTCATTAGAGCAAGTCAGCTCATCTAAGAAGTGAACATGCTTTTTAGTCCCATCGCTGTTAAGCGCTTTGGGAGACATGAACTTTTAGCATGTAGCTTAGCCTTGAGATCTGCAATGGTCTCCTTGTGATTTTTACACTTTTCAGTCAGAAGCTAACTGCTCAGCTAGTAATTTATCTAGCTGTGCTTGAAGATCTTGAATCTTTGCCTCAGACTTTTCTGCTTCTGCATTTTTAGAATGCACTTCTTTACATTTCTCATCTAGACTTGATAATAGAAATGGTATCACATTATGTAGCCTTTTAAAACTTATGAAGTTTAAAGCCTCAATTATTTTACCATGTTTTGATTTCTTTTGGTGTTTGCCAATTATGTCCCACCATCGAATCATTTCATCATCTGAACTTTTAATTCCAATATACTCTGTCTTGAGTTTGGACAAGGTAGGCTCAACTTTTCACTCCATAAAGCAAACAATAAGTCACTGTTATCAGAAATTTTCCTTCCATCCTCGAGGAGATAATCTGAATATTCTCGGATTGTACAGTAATGGGACTATTGAAGCTATTTAAAACCTTCTAATTTCTGTTTCATGCAATTCATAAACAATGAAAACAGACTTACCAATTCCTTGGTCAAAAGGTCAGCTTTAATCCATTCACAAGATCAACTGTGAAAAATGTCCTCATTCTGATGAATTTCAGAAGATTCACTGCAAGGGATTCCGGGTTTCGGCACCATCTGTAAGGGTGGATCCTCTACAGCGGTTCTGACTGCAGGGTTGCCGAATGACTAAAGAAACGTTTTTCAGCAAGATGATAGAAAACTGTACATTTCTTGTCTTTACCACCCACTGCAGCTTATACCAACGACGGAAATAAGCGCAGTTACAATAGCTAAACATGTGGGAGAGCGTGACTATAATGTGACTATATTGTATTGCAATAGGTAACACTTCAAAGTCAATACCAAATCAAAACTAGTTAGCACATCATTTGTAATTGAAAGAATTTAATGACAAAAATCTAGTTATGGTTACACTTAAAATAGTTACAAAATAAATGTATGAGATGATGAAAACTTATACCATTAATCGTACTCCAGCATGAATGTTACCTGAGAGAGAGAGCGAAGAGAGAGAGAGAGAGAAGGGAGAGAGAGACAAAAGAAGAGAAGAGCGCAAAGAAGAGAAGAGCCAAAGAGAAGGCCCCAAGAAGAGAGCGCCAGAGAAAAAAAGAGACAGAGCAACAGTTACAATCTTCTTTTATCTATTCCTTGACCATGTGACTTAAACCCTAACGTGAGCCATTCAAACTGACCAATCAGACCAAACTTCCCCCACGGTGTTACAGGTGTGACACACATTTGGCCTACAGGCCTTCAGCATTTCTTTGTCTTTAGGAATTCCAAATGGCCCTCCTGGAGAGAGATGGGGGTTGAAAACAGTAAAGCAAATGTCTTTGTTCATTTTACAAAATCAAATATCTTTGATTATTTTCAATTCTTTCAAGTTTAAATTTTTCCAAAAAAGAATTTTGGTCAAACTCTTAATGGAGTGTAAATCCAGTAATGAGATGCTGTGTCGCCTTGGGGAATCTTTTAAAAAGCGCACCGGGACACTCAGTTTCTGTAGAGCTCACTGTATGTTTTACAGACTCAAGGAGAAGGAAAACTCACCTGTGACCAAAGGAGAGGAGAGAAGGATTGGTCCCATGTCTCATACTTTATTAGGGTTTCACGTCCTTGGTGATGAACGGAGGTCAGCGGATGCTGGAACGCCAGGTTAGTGCTGGATTGACAGCATGGTTCTGGAGAAAACATGGTAACAGGAAATGGTGAATGTAGTGAGGTCGAAACCACACACACACACACACACACACACACACACACACACACACACACACACACACACACACACACACACACACACACACAGCCTGTGGGATAACCAGACCAGCTGTCTGACTAACCTAAATTGATGTGCTCCTCTCTTCGGGGCGTCCTGTCAGTCTGGCATACATGTTCACTCGATCGCTAGATGGGTTTCAGGAAATAGTACATCATCTTCAAACTCCTGTAAGCACACAGGAACTGAATTCACCCCATAACAAAAGCTCTGTTACTGATCAGGTACTTTTGCAGATAGCAAACAGCCAAGCTAGGTTTTGGAACAGAGCTAATATTGTGACTTAATTCACTGTGGTAAAAACACAATGAAGAAGTGCACACTAAAGAGCTAGCAGCACAATGAGCACTTTGTTTTTCTTTTCAGTTTTGTTGGGAATCATGACTTTTTGCTGTGCCAACACAGACTGCGACTCTCGAACTTAACAAATCACTTGAGAGCCGCAAGACCCCGGCGTTCAGCGCTTGATGCCGTGATTCACTCATGCTGCAAATGTTTCTCATAGACAGCAGGGAAAAGGCCTTGCCTTTCAGATGGCTAACTGAGTAAAGCTTGAACAGAAGCCAGTCGCTAACACTGAAGAATAAGAACGTGTATGTTTGAATACTTATTTGAGACCATCTCAGTACTGATACTAGTGTTTGCTAACACAAGAATGATTACTATTTCTCATCTGCACATTATTGAGGACTTGAAGACTTGGGGCCATTAAGAAACCACCTAGCACCCATAGTACCTTAGCAATGTGCAAAGTTAGCTCCTGCTGGTAGATGTCATAATTACACCAGAATGAGGGAAAACACTTTACACTTTTTTTAGAGTGTAAAAGCGTGAAATTGACAGTGGAAAAGAGACAGACAGAGTGAAGTTTAATAAATCTGCATTTGATGTACAGGAAATGTCTTGGTCTTTATCTAGAATCTGCCCTCGGATGGCTTGAAATCCTGAAATCCATCTCATTAATGAACATGTGGGTGGAAAACCTTAGATCTGCTCCTACTCTGCTCCAATTACTCGTGTGGTTTTCAACCCAAAAATCCAGAGATACCTTGAAACATAAAACAAGTCGCAGCATATCGTTGAATCTCCCGCTAATAGCTTTCATCGTTGTGATATAGACCCATTAGACTCCACTTTTAGCCAAATGATCAATAGTTTCAACTCGACCTCCTGAACGGATAACAAGCCAATCAGATTCTGAAATCCATCTCCACTGTCGCAACAACGAGCCGCCTCGTTAGAGATGACTGATGACTATCAGACCAGGAAGTAACCTGAAGAAAATCAAACGTAATTAAGTCTGGGCATTCGATCGATGTGGTCAATTTACTTCTCCTAGAGGGAAATGATCCGCTCTAGCCAACCGCACTCTAGGAAAATGTGATCCTTACAGAAAATAGGAATCGGATCCTGGAAGAGACATTTTACATTTTCTGAAGAAGATGCCAATACAGAAGTAATAGCAAAGGAAGCTGATAGACAATTCTACTCCGGTTTGCTTTAGAATTTCATAAAGTGTTTTTTTTTTTCTTTTTTTAAAGGAAACTCCTGAGTAAAACCTCTGCAGCTTTATTACAAAGGTTTCAAAAAGCCTTTCTGCCATCTTTAGCATATGACAGATCCTTGAGAAAAAGGCAATTATTCCAGTGAGCTAATTAAGAGAAAAAGGAAGAGTTTCTGACCTCAGGATCCTGGCACTTGCACTGGCTCTCAGATCAGGACCGTGTGTGTGTGTGTGTGTGTGTGTGTGTGTGTGTGTGTGTGTGTGTGTGTGTGTGTGAGGCATTAGATTAGACTTAGAGCTGTTCATATATTCTTATCCAGTCCTTAGGTTTTTACACTTCTGACAACAAAAAAAAGAAGAAGAAAGAAGTAAAAACACACATACACCGATCAGGCATAACATTATGACCATTATGATCCAATATTAGAATATCGCTAATATTGGATTGGTCCCACCTTTGCTGCCAAACCAACCCGGACCCGTCGAGGCATGGACTCAACTAGACCCTGTGCTGTGGTATCTGGCACCAAGATAATAGCTGTAAATTGCAAGGTGGGGGCTCCATGGATTGGACTTGTTTGTTCAGCACATCCCACAGATTGAGATCTGGGGAATCTGGAGGCCAAGTCAACCCCTCAAACTCATTGTTGTGTTCCTCAAACCATTCCTGAACCATTTGTGCTTTGTATCAGGAGCATTATCCTGCTGGAAGAGCCACAGCCACCAGGGAATACCGTTTCCATGAAAGGGTGTACATGGTCTGCAACAATGCTTAGGTAGGTGGTACGTGTCAAAGTAACATCACATGGATGGCAGGACCCAAGGTTTCCCAGCAGAACATTGCCCAAAGCATCACACTGCCTCCGGCGGCTTGCCTTCTTCCCATAGTGCATCCTGGTGCCATGTACCATGTGTGACAGATTTCAGCATCTGAAGACATACTGAACAGACACACTTTGTCCTTGGCCATGCTGAATTATTGAAATGAAGTATTGAAGCAGGCCGCGTGGGCTTCTGTTCAAGATGTTAAAACCTCGTCCAAATGGAACCAAAGTGCACGAAACGGCAAGCAACCTCGCCAAAGCAATGCGGCTTTCCTGTCAAGCGCAGATCCACAGCTTGTGTGTGCGAAGGTCAGGTTACTCCTTTAACCAGCATAAGTGGAAGCTGACCCTGAAGCTATGAGCCTATTCATAACGCACAAGCGATCGCATGAATAGATATGTGGGAGATAATTCACATCTCGCTCAAAGGTCACTCTCTGCCTGCAAAATGCCTTTCAATTTCCAAGCAAATGTCAGCGTGCTGAGCAGCTCCTAAAAAGTTTGGCTTTAGCTCAAACCGCAGCGTAATAGCTTGTATCCTTTTATTCAGTTTTCAGAAGGATCCCCAAATCACTTCATTTATTTCCTGAATTAGGGTTACTGCTTTTTGCTCCAGTGTCATCTTAACTACAGATATTTTGGATCATGATTCTATAAGTCAAAACCTCACAAACTTCCCTGTTGTCTAAATGACATAATATTTGTGCTGAAGAAAGAGGCTCCCCTGATGGCCCTTGCAGTAATTCTGCTTATATAAAGGCCAAACCGTGAAATGTGCTTTCTTTGCTATCGCTGCTTATACCTCTGCCACACGATTAGGTGCTAAAACGAGTGTAATTACTCTGATAATGAGCACAGTTCCATTGAAAATGGTGCACCTAATGTCAAAGACGGCACATAATCTCCTATTAGCCCTCAGAGTTGTGGATTCTTCATGCTGACTTTGATGGGACTCACTGCTCACTTATTTCAATAAATTACCCATGGAATATTATAGGACTGTGGTTGTTTTCACATTAACAACTGTACGATTCCGACCTCAGGCAATCAGCTACTTCAATCTGATGAAGAGTAGATCATTTCTGTTTGACTGGCACATCTTTGTTTCATAGACTTTAGACGGTTATATAACAGGTCCATTAAATAATATGAACAGACGCATGCATTAGTAAAAGCTGAAATTAACATTAATTAAGATTACAACTACAGTTTCCACCAAAATACCATAGTTAAATAACATAAAGTTAAATAATTAAATAAAGCATATCAAACTATGCACATAAAACAGATGCATATCAAATAAATAAAATGCATATAATGAATAAATGCATAAATAAATGCAAGAAATGCATAAATATAATAAAAATGCACATAAAATAAATACAAATGCATATACAATAAATTAATATATGCATAAATGTGTGACCCTGGACTACAAAACCAGTCATAAGGGTCAATTTTTTGAAACTGAGATTTATACATCATGAATAAATAAGCTTTCCATTAATGTATGGTTTGTTAGGATAGGACGAGATACAACTATTTGAAAATCTGGATTCTGAGGGTGCAAAAATCTAAATATTGAGAAAGTCCTTAGCAATGCATATTACTACTAATAATACATTTATGATATATTTACGGTAGGAAATTTACAAAATATGTTCATGAAACATGATCTTTACTTAACATCCTAATGATTTTTGGCATAAAAGAAAAATCTATAATTTTGATCCATAATATATTATTGCTATTGCCACAAATATACCCATGTGACTTATGACTGGTTTTGTGCTCCAGGGTCACATATATGCAAAAGATGCATAAATAATAATAAAATGCACATAAAAACAAACAGATGCGTATAAAATAAAACAAAATGAATAAAATGGATATTAGATAAATTAAATGCATATAAAATTAATTTATAAATAAATGCAAAATAAATAAATAGATAAAAATACACATAAAAATAAACGGACGCTTATAAGATTAATAAATAGCATATCAAATAAATGAAAACTGCATAAATAAATACAAAAATGCATGAATAAAAATAAATAAACAAATGCACGAAATAAACAGATGCATAAAATGCATATAAAATAAACTTGTATATTATATTATTATATTGTATTATATTAATTATATTGTATTATATTATATTATATTATATTATAGAATGTCACCATAAGCAGGGTATTTTCTATTTACTCAGTGGCTTAAAAAGTTTTTCCTTTCTGAGGAACCATCATTTCAGCCACACAGACACTGGAGCCAGAGTCTTAGATTAATGGACTAAACAAAGAAAACACAGTAAACAACTAAAAATAAATGCATGGGTGAAAAACACAATGTTCTCTAAATGAAAGAACGATGCTGAATCATTCATTTATTTTTACCAATATAACAATAAACAGCCAAGTTTACCTACCGACATTTTTACAAATCATTTTAATGGAAAATTGTTGATGTTTTTGAGTGATGACGGAAGGAATCACTGAATTGATTAGTTAAAACGAACAAATGATTAGTGTAACTAAGATGCTTTCACAAATATGAATATTCAATAAATCGTCCGCCCTAATTGATATTACAATAAAATATAGTTATTGAATACGGGCTCTCCTTTTAAACGGTTTCAGATGGCTCTGCTACTAATGACACTACAATAACTTCAGTATCTACGGTATTTTGATGGAAACTATAGTAATCCTGATGTGTTTTTGTAAGGTCATGGTGACCAGCTAAGATCAGAGTCTATATCTGCGAGTCACATTTGTGATGTCGATTGAGGAAACACAAAGAGAACTGCTAACTATAGATGCAAAAACAGCGCTGAACCTTTGAGTTGGGCTTTGAAAACCCATTTACTGACTCTCTACGGGTGTCGTGAATGTGGACCTGAGGAGGTCGGGACCGGGTTGGTGACCACGCAGCCGACCACGACTCCATTGTGCACCTGGGAAAGTCATTATTAAGCTGTCATAGAGCACAGCGACAGGGGCCAGCTTGGCATTTAGTGAGCAGAGGTCTTGCTGAGCCCATATTATGTGTAAAACAGAGAGAGAGAAAGTTTGTGTTAAAGAGAAATGCTATCAAAGATTTGCTACCAAACAGAAGTGACATGTAATCCTAACCTTTATGACTCTCTTTGGCCCGCGAGTTACATTTCTAATCACATTTATTCTGCAGAAAGCACCCTTATCTTCTACTATTCCCCTCTCTACAATTCTTTCTACAAGTATATCAGGCTTGAAACATCATTATGCATTTTTTACGAGGAGCCCCATTCCTTACCGGTTGCCCTTTAAATCCATGTCCTCCGAGAGCAGGTCCTGGAGTGGAGAGGAATGTTAAACAGGTCGATCTTTGTCCTCCTGAAGGAAGAAACAGAACATAAACGAACAGCTTTAAATGTGCATTGCTTTGTTTTCAAATGTGACTAATTGGGATGTCCAAACTTTGCAAATGCTTAAATATTAATAAGTTACTATGTCATCCCACTTTTGAGATACAGTACCAGACAGACCAGCTTTTGCTCATATAATTTAAAACCATCTTTTATAGCTTTGATAAATAGATGGACTATGTGATGTATTGATTGTGTTTAATAAAGCATTTGCTTATAACATGTCAACTAGCAGACATTTAAAATAAAATGCTTAGAAATAAAATGTGCAAAGTTATGAAACAGCTATTGTTTTACATGATGTATTTATTGATTTATATATGTGTGTATATATATATATAAATGTGTGTGTGTGTGTGTGTGTGTATATATATATATATATTATATGTGTGTGTGTGTGTGTGTGTGTGTGTGTGTGTATATATATATATATTATATGTGTGTGTATGTGTAATATATATATATATATATATATATATATATATATGTGTGTGTGTGTATGTGTATGTGTATACACTCACCTGTCAGGATTATTAGGAACACCATACTAATACTGTGTTTGACCCCCTTTCGCCTTCAGAACTGCCTTAATTCTACGTGGCATTGATTCAACAAGGTGCTGAAAGCATTCTTTAGAAATGTTGGCCCATATTGATAGGATAGCATCTTGCAGTTGATGGAGATTTGTGGGATGCACATCCAGGGCACGGCTCTCCCGTTCCACCACATCCCAAAGATGCTCTATTGGGTTGAGATCTGGTGACTGTGGGGGCCATTTCAGTACAGTGAACTCATTGTCATGTTCAAGAAACCAATTTGAAATGATTCGAGCTTTGTGACATGGTGCATTATCCTGCTGGAAGTAGCCATCAGAGAATGGGTACATGGTGGTCATAAAGGGATGGACATGGTCAGAAACAATGCTCAGGTAGGCCGTGGCATTTAAACGATGCCCAATTGGCACTAAGGGGCCTAAAGTGTGCCAAGAAAACGTCCCCCACACCATTACACCACCACCACCAGCCTGCACAGTGGTAACAAGGCATGATGGATCCATGTTCTCATTCTGTTTACGCCAAATTCTGACTCTACCATCTGAATGTCTCAACAGAAATCGAGACTCATCAGACCAGGCAACATTTTTCCAGTCTTCAACTGTCCAATTTTGGTGAGCTCGTGCAAATTGTAGCCTCTTTTTCCTATTTGTAGTGGAGATGAGTGGTTACCGGTGGGGTCTTCTGCTGTTGTAGCCCATCCGCCTCAAGGTTGTGCGTGTTGTGGCTTCACAAATGCTTTGCTATATATATATATATATATATATATATATATATATATATATATATATATATATATATATATATATATATATATATATATATATATATATATATGTAATTTTCTCTTATTATTACTGGATAAATAAATAAATAAATAAATAAATAATCTAGAGACATGAGATTTTACAGGGGACTTGCACGGTTGTGCCAGATGAACACAAACGCCTGATGTTTTGTGGTTTTTGGCAAATCTGTGAGGAAAACCAGTCCCCATCTGTCACTGCTGTTGCAGAAGCTCTCGTGGCTGTCGGTCTGTGGCGGGCGTCCCTTTGTCGTAAACAGTCAGAGATGTTACCAAAGAAAGTTTAGCACATCTTCAATCTCCCATGAAATCTTATGATGATTACGAATGAGTCGTGTTCCCCTGCAAAAACAAAAAACATTTACATCAACGTTCTTAACAGAAGAAGATTACTTCACAATTAAGTGCAAACGTTATTAATGACAATAACCAGAAATGGGGACAGAGCACATGCTTCAGACATGTTGAACAATGAGAGATGTGGGTTTGAATCCAGTCTGAATGTCCTGTCACTGTTCTTCTTAATCCACAATTAGACTGCACTTCATGTCGTTACTAAACTAATGTACAGCCAGAAAGCTACTGTACTGTATTTAAATGCTACAGATGAGTCACTAACAACGCATTTAACAATATTTATGTGGTGAATTTGCTGTATAACAAATACATAATGTGCAATACCAGCAAAACTGATGTCATTATCACAGCATCAAACATCTGCTGTGGATCGCAGAGCTGAGAGCTGACAACATGCTAGTAGGGAAGCCGTCAGTTCCCTCAGTAAATCGTTAAGGACTCTTTTGATATTGTGCAGCCGAGAGAGACAGAGAGAGAGAGAGAAAGAGAGGGAGGAAGCCCTCAGCACTCCATGTGAGCTGTCTTCCAACAATGCCATCAGTTCCCGCTACATGCCTGTTGCCATGGAAACCCCTCAGCTATAGCAGGTGAAGATCAGGATGGGGAAATCTCATGAGTTATGAGAGGTGTGGGTGAAGTTGGCCAAGGTGTTCTTATGCAGTTGCTATGGTGTTCTGGGTGGTTTCCAGGGCGTTGCCAAGCAGAGTGGCCCAAGCTAGTAGAGAAATAATATATTATTTAAATTAATTATTTACACATAATGGTGACAAACATGAAGCAGGGAAACAACTCACTGCATGATGGAACCTATAGAAAGCAGTTAGAATGACCCTAATATTCAAGATATCAGAGCAAAAAATGCCCCAGTATGAGTTTTTGAGTTTTATATCATTATATAGTTAAGTAATATCACACGAGTAATATGCACAATATCACATGAGTGTTGTTTTTGTCCTGAATAGCACGAGTGCAAATGTGATATTGATTTTATACAACAGTTCAATAAATTAGAAGTTAATTGTTACATGCATGCTCTGTCTGTTGTTTTCCTTGTGTTTCAAGTTCAGTTCCTGTGTCCTAGTTTTCCCCCAGTCTTGTTAATTAGTTATATCATTCACCTGTGCCTCGTTTATCACCTCGTTATTCTCATTTGCTTTGTGTATTTAAGCCATCAGTTCTCCCTCAGTGTTCTCATCCTGGTTACATGGTAGATGCGTTGTTAGTTCTCCTGAGTTTGATTATTAAAGTTCCTGTCTCCTGTTCATCCTCGTCTCTGAGCTTATATACCCCTACGTAACGTTTATAATATTAATATTGTGTTCTGGACAAAATATTGTCTGCTTTTGCTCAATTTTGCCAACGAAAATATTATCTATAAAGCCAGAGCAGAACTGTTGTGTGTCTCCGAGCAACACACAGCTGTGCTTCGTTTCTGAATGACTCTGCGTTTTGAGTGAATCAATCGGGTGAACCAATGATTCAATGACTCATTCATAAAGAGTCATTTACTGAATGAATCAGCCATTTTAACAAATAGAATGAATGAATGACTTAATGGCTGATTAATTTTATAATGATATAAATATGAGACAAAAACTCATACAGGGGCATTTTTGCCCTGATATCTTGAATTTTAGGCTCATTCTAACTGAATCCTAAATTTGCCCCATAAACCCTTGCTCACTAATCCCTATGTTAGTCCACTGTACAGTTCAAGGAGTGAATGAAAACAAGTGAGTGAATTTGGACAGCCACTGAGTGAACATCCGTTATTGCAGTGCATTGTGGGATAGAATGAGTGCACTCGATAACGTCCACTATGGTTTCGGACACCACTACAAATGGCTGTCCCCTCAAACAGAGCCCTATTTGAGGGTATATGGGGCGATTTCAGACACAACCAATGATTTACTCATTTAGACATTAACTGCCAACTACTGGCAGTTTTAATTTCTTCTTTATTAAGAGTATCATTTAATAAATTAAAAAAAAAAAAATCATATTTCCATATCAATAAAAAAAACAAAACATTAAAGGTATAGTTCACCCAAAAATTCACTCTCAGCCTAAAAGTCCTGTAAGTTGCGAGGTGGGGCCTCCATGGATCGGACTTGTTTGTTCAGCACATCCCACAGATGCTCGATTGGATTGAGATCTGGGGAATTTGGAGGCCAAGTCAACACCTCAAACTCGTTGTTGTGCTCCTCAAACCATTCCTGAAGCATTTGTGCTTTGTGTCAGGAGCATTATCCTGCTGGAAGAGCCACAGCCACCAGGGAATACCGTTTCCATGAAAGGGTGTACATGGTCTGCAACAATGCTTAGGTAGGTGGTACGTGTCAAAGTAACATCACATGGATGAGTAGTTCTTGAGCAGTTTGAGCTCCAGTAGCTCGTCTGTTTGATCGGACCACTCAGACCATTCTTGTATTTCTGGAGAGCGTCGGCGCTGAATAATCGGCTGCGGCCGGAGGCTTGCTCCAAACTTCATTTCGCTGTACTTGTACATGTGTAATGACGAATAAACTTCAACTTCAACTTCAACCAGCCTCCGCCCCCACGTGCATCAATGAGCCTTGGCGCCCATGACCTTGTGGCCGGTTCACCACTGTTCCTTCCTTGGAGCACTTTTGATAGATCCTGACCACTGCAGACCGGGAACACCCCACAAGAGCTGCAGTTTTGGAGATGCTCTGACCCAGTCGTCTAGCCATCACAATCTGGCCCTTGTCAAACTCGCTCAAATCCTTACTCTTGCCCATTTTTCCTGCTTCTAACACATCAACTTTGAGGACAAAATGTTCACTTGCTGCCTAATATATCCCACCCACTAACAGGAGCCGTGATGAAGAGATAATCAGTGTTATTCACTTCACCTGTCAGTGGCCATAATGTTATGTCTGATCGGGGTGTGTGTATGTGTGAGATTTATAATATATATATATATATATATATATATATAAACACACACACAAAT
This sequence comes from Paracanthobrama guichenoti, assembly GCA_018749465.1. Taxonomy (NCBI): domain Eukaryota; kingdom Metazoa; phylum Chordata; class Actinopteri; order Cypriniformes; family Gobionidae; genus Paracanthobrama; species Paracanthobrama guichenoti. The sequence continues at coordinate 3,171,756 of CM031967.1, forward strand.
AAAATAAAAATGTGGCTAGGATGCTTGGCTTTATAACAATTTGTGTTACTGTTTTACTGCAATAGATAATAACAGTCCTGTTGTCTCATTATCAAATAAACATGGCTTATCCATCAGGCTGTATGTTCAGAGAACATGTAGGGCAGATATTTGTCATGGAAATCTGACCTACATCTGAGTATCTCTCACCCCTGGGACATCATCATCATCATCATCATCACCACCACATACTGAAGAAAACATGAGTGAGACCGCAGGAATATTCAGCCGGCCGATAAACGCACTTCAAAGAGACGTCATTGTGACTGTAAAATGACTAATGCCAGCGCTTGCCAGATCCAGAACGCCTCAGAGTGGGTGTTTGGCTGATGCCAACGGTTTAACCGTCATTATATCAGCTAAAACTCTCTCTTTCTCTCCTTATGTCTGATTTGGGCACTGACCGGGCCAGATGGACATGCATTGATCTTTGTTGGAAACAACGGTCAGTGTGGCCTGTCGATCATACTGGTCTCTTGAAGCTGCCGCAAGCATTTCCCCGCCGCTCTTATCTTCAAAGCATCAGTGCTCTGATTTCAGCTCTTTGTTCGAAGGAACTCAAAGCAGGTAGTTTGCGCAGTGAAGAAGTCTTCCCCAAACTTATGGATCCGCTTTACTCTGGGTATCTGCCAGCTGATAGCAGCAGGTTGCTATGGAAACAGACAGGACTTATCGTGGAGGAGGGGATGCATTTTATCACCAAGTGTCAGGCTGGAAAGTACAAATATCTTTAGTACAAACCATCATATGTTTGTTTTAATTCAGCAGAAACGGAGAAGCATCATTTCTTTTAAATGCCCCTATATTTGGGTGAATCACATTTCACATTAAAATTATGTTGTACATAAAAGATAAAGTTTGTTTTAAAGACTATTAGGAGCCATTAAACCACTTTTTCCATATTCTTGCCACTGTAATTGAGTGACAGTTTTATATATATATAAATACATATAAATGTTAAATAATTATTTTTGTTTTTGGTGGAGCAGAGAATATATATTTTAATAGTATAATAATACAAATGCATATAATTCCAATAAAATGTATTTTAAAGTACACGTATATTAGGGGTGTAACGGTACACACTGACGGTTCAGTACAGCAGGGGAGAGGAAACTAAATATAAAGTTGCTTTTAATTTTATTAAACAGTGGTTTACTGAACAAATGGTCTCGGTCCTTAAATTAATTCAACTATAACTAAAAGTTTCTTAAAGATAATGCTGTAAACTATAGGAGCCCTTACTTACACATTATAATATTAAAGGTTAACAGAGCCCAAACGATTAGCCTAAATTCAGTTGCTATTTATTTTTAGATATAATAATCAACACTCAAATAACACATTGTGTGCAAACAAACTTCACATAAGGCAGTCTGTAAGAGGGGAGACCAATTCCTCAGAGAGACAATATAATGAGGTAGATGAAGATGAAGGGAGGAGAACTGGGGGGTGATTCCCAGATCAGGTGCGTGGGGCAGAAGAGGGGAGGGTCGGTAGAGTCGAGAGGGAGTTCAATGCCCTGACAGCTTGGGAATGAAGCTGTCCTTCAGTCTGCTGGTCCTTGCTTGAGACTGCGAAGCCTCCTCCTGATGGCAGCAGACTGAAGAGGCTGTGCGATGGGTGGGTGGGGTCTCTCGCAATGAGGGCTTTGCGGGGGAGCCGGGAGTTATAAATGTCCTGGAGGGGTGGGAGAGAGACACCAATGATCTTCTCAGCTGCTCTCACTATGCGCTGAAGTGCTTTACGGCAGGATGCGCAGTGATGCAGCTGGTCAGAATGCTCTCGATGGTGCCTCTGTAGAAGGTGCGCATGATGGGGGCTGGGACTCCAGCTCTTCTCAGCTTGCGGAGAAAGTAGAGTCGCTGCTGTGCTTTCTTGGTCAGTGCTGTGGTGTTGGCGGTCCAGGAGAGGTCCTCTGTGATATGCATGCCCAGAAATTTGGTGCTCCTCACCCTTTCCACGGTCACACCGTTGATGGTCAGAGGAGCGCTGGGGGTGTGCATTCTCCTGAAGTCAACAATCTCCTTCGTCTTCTCCACATTCAGAGAGAGATTGTAGTCGCCACACCACCTGGCCAGGCGGCTCACCTCGCTCCTGAAGTTTGTCTCATCATTGTTGCTAATGAGACCAACTCATTAGCATACAAGATAATATAATGAATATATAGGCTGATATAGTGAATATATAGGCTGATATAGTGAATATATAGGCTAATATAATGAATATATAGGCTAATATAAAGAATATATAGGCTAATATAAAGAATATATAGGCTAATAATGAATATAGGATATAATGAATATAAAGGCTAATATAAAGAATATATAGGCTAATAATGAATATAGGCTAATACAATGAATATATATAGGCTAATACAATGAATATATATAGGCTAATATAGTGAATATATAGAGGCTAATATAGTGTATAGGCTGATATAGTGAATATATAGGCTAATAATGAATATAGGATATAATGAATATAAAGGCTAATATAAAGAATATATAGGCTAATAATGAATATAGGATATAATGAATATAAAGGCTAATATAAAGAATATAAAGGCTAATATAAAGAATATATAGGCTAATAATGAATATAGGCTAATACAATGAATATATATAGGCTGATACAGTGAATATATATATAGGCTGATATAGTGAATATATAGGCTGATATAGTGAATATATAGGCTGATATAGTGAATATATAGGCTGATATAATGAATACAGAGGCTGATATTATGAATACATAGACTAATATAATGAATATAGGCTAATATAATGAATATAGGCTAATATAATGAATATAGGATATAATGAATATATAGGCTAATATAATGAATATAGGCTAATATAGTGAATATATAGACTAATATAGTGAATATATAGACTAATATAGTGAATATATAGGCTAATATAGGTCATATATAAGCTAATATAGTGAATATATTAGTCTATATATGACCTATATTAGTCTATATATTCACTATATTAGTATATAGAGGTCATATATAGGCTGATATAGTGAATATATAGGCTGATATAGTGAATATATAGGCTGATATAGTGAATATATAGGCTGATATAATGAATACAGAGGCTAATATTATGAATACATAGACTAATATAATGAATATAGGCTAATATAATGAATATAGGCTAATATAATGAATATAGGCTAATATAATGAATATAGGATATAATGAATATATAGGCTATAATGAATATATAGGCTAATAATGAATATATAGGCTAATATAGTGAATATATAGACTAATATAGTGAATATATAGGCTAATATAGTGAATATATAGGCTAATATAGTGAATATATAGGCTAATATAGGTCATATATAAGCTAATATAGTGAATATATTAGTCTATATATGACCTATATTAGTCTATATATTCACTATATTAGTATATAGAGGTCATATATAGGCTGATATAGTGAATATATATACTAATATAATGAATGTATAGGCTGATATAGTGAATATATATACTAATATAATGAATGTATAGGCTGATATAGTGAATATATATACTAATATAATGAATGTATAGGCTAATATAGGTCATATATAGGCTAATATAGGTCATATATAGGCTAATATAGGTCATATATTCAGTGAGAGAGTTGTTTTCTCTAGTGAACTCACAGCTGTGGACACTGAAGGACTCCTGAGGTAAATGTGATGCTCATTGTTCTCAAGCTTTATTGACGTCTTTCCGCCGTTGAAACACTGAGCGATTACACGACATATGATACGTTTCAGTAAATTGTAATGTATCCTCAACATACCATCAGATGGTAATTCATGTTTATTCTTTAGGAACAGACGATCACGTTCACTTGAACTGACCCGATACAGTGATCAGTCACGTCACATTAAAGAGCATCAAATTTCGTGATAAAATGGACTGAATACTTAATATGTTGTGTGGGAACTCGGATTGAAGTGTTTTCCGCACGTAAAACAAGCTGTTAACTGTTAAAGCCTGCATTCGAAGCGCCCGGTACACACGTGCACCGAACCGAAAGCCCTGTACCAAAACGGTTCGGTACGAATATGTGTACCGTTATTTTATAGTATAATTTAAATGCATATAATTCCAATAACATATGTGAAAGTGATGCAAAAAAAAAAAAAAAAAAAAAAAAAAAAAAACACAGAATAATAGCAATTACTATTTATATATATATAATCATAATATATATTTTTACACACTTATACACATTTTTGAAACTTTTAAAATTTAAACAAAAAAGTTCCTACATCACTATAAAGATGCTAAATATGGCATTAAATGTGACCCGAACGTGTTTTTGTGAAGTTCACCTATTCCCACTGAATGCCGCGTGACTTGTTTTTCCCCAAATTAACTCATCCAGCTTAGGGTATCCCTGCTAAATGAATGAGTTTTGACGGCTGTTCAAGATCAGTCCGCTCTAAACTCTCTCTCTAACCCCTGTAAAAGATCTACTCTATTGTTTAAGCGGTCCGTTTCAGGTTTTGCCTTCCTAAACCTACTTGAATGTTTGTTTGCGGATAATGTCAATGTGTGTGTGCGCATTTGCAAATGACTAAAAGGCACCGAGCCCAGTTATTAAGAATGAAAAAATACGAAAAATACTTTACGACATGAAGAATGAAGCTTGCACAGCTGGTTCAGATTTCCGCTGTGCTTTGAACCACTTTCTGTCTCGCGCTCTCTTTCTCTGGTAATTCGAGCATAATAATTAATCAGGATTTATGCCAGGATGGAGAGATGCTGTATGATCACACTGTCTCACTTCCCTGCTCTTCCAGAAGGGGTTCCGATAGAAAAGGGCTGCTAAAATAATGAACGTTTCTCCATGTGGTTATGAGAGAGACAGAGAGACAGAGAGACCTGCTTTATCCAAAGCTGATCTGCGCTTTTAATGAAAGTCTAATTTCTGAGTTGCTTTAGATTTTTCACCTGGTATGAAAAGTAACTAAGAACTTATTTTCTAAGGATTTCATAAATTCCCAAAGCTTGAGAACAACCAATTTAACAACGAATGATACTGAAAGAATGAGAGAAGCTGAAAGAAAAAAAAGGGGAAAGATGCATCCGGCACAATAAAAGGTTGAATCGCAGCCAAGAGAATGAATAATGGATGATTTCCTCAAAGTTAAGCAGAATCATTCTAACATTTGTAAGATAAAAATGAATTGAATTGCTCCTCAGATGTTATCAGTCATGTGTTGTTTGATATTGACTGTGAACTACTGAACTCTTGAATCGTTCTCTTTAAAGGAACAGATGAAACCGTTGTCATCATTTACTCACCCTCATGTTCTTCCAAATTCCCTTTCGTCTGTAAAACACAAAAGGAGATGTTAAGCTAGCAGTAATGTCAAACCAGGTGTAAAATGAGACTTGAGAAGATTTTCAGGTAAATAACAGCTTGTCTGTTCCTCACATATATCCATTGCATTGTAAGGGTGGATCCTCTACAGCGGTTCTGACTGCAGGGTTGCCGAATGACTAAAGAAACGTTATCAGCAAGATGATAGAAAACTGTACATTTCTCGTCTTTACCACCCACTGCAGCTTATACCAACAACGGAAATAAGCGCAGTTACAATAGCTAAACATGTGGGAGAGCGTGGCTATAATGTGACTATATTGTATTGCAATAGGTAACACTTCAAAGTCAATACCAAATCAAAACTAGTTAGCACATCATTTGTAACTGAAAAGAATTTAATGACAAAATCTAGTTATGGTTACACTTAAAATAGTTACAAAATAAATGTATGAGATGATGAAAACTTATACCATTAATCGTACCCAGCATGAATGTTACCTGAGAGATAGAGATAGAGATAGAGAAGAGCCAAAGAGAAGCCCCCAAGAAGAGAGGGCCAGAGAATAAAAGAGCCAGAGCAACAGTTACAATCTTCTTTTATCTATTCCTTGACCATGTGACTGAAACCCTAATGTGAGACATTCAAACTGACCAATCAGACCAAACTTCCCCACGGTGTTACAGGTGTGACACACATTTGGCCTACAGGCCTTCAGCATTTCTTTGTCTTTAGGAATTCCAAATGGCCCTCCTGGAGAGAGATGGGGTTGAAAACAGTAAAGCAAATGTCTTTGTTCATTTTCAAAAACCAAATATCTTTGATTATTTTCAATTCCTTCAGCATGACTTCAGAAGACTTGAAATAAGTGCAAAAGTTGCATGGATTTTAGTCGCCTTTTCGGACAGTATAAATAATTTTTTACCATTTTGGTTTCCCAAAGAAAACTTTCAGTGAACAGTTCTTAAAGTAACCTTTTTTCCTCAGTGTGAATAATATTTCAATAATCTAAAGAAACTTTTTACACTTTGAAGAACATTTTGTGCAATGGAAAGTTTTAAAGGTGTCATGAATTGGCTTTTTAAAAAAAAAAAAGTATACTGTTGTCTGTGGTCAACTTATGACGTTTATGTGGTTTTTACATTAAAAAAAAAAAAAAACATCATAATGAATAAGTAATAGGCTATTTTCTACACTGGTAGAACACTCTCTCCTGCCCACTGCTATTAGCCTAGAAATCTAGACGCACCCTAGCAGCAGCAAATCTAATTTGCCACGAGTGTAGTCTAGCAACTCTAAAACCAAACTCTGGTCAGGCCAATCACATCGTGTATAGAGTCGGTGGGCGGGGTTAACATAATGACGGCAGAGTTGCGGCAGTTCCGCGTGCTACTTGAAAACAAAGAAGCTGGCGAACGGCGGTCTTTCCAATCGGCTTTGGCCGCAACTCTGGAGTTAAGCTTTTTTTCGAGAAAAGAACGGCACTGAAGTTCTTACTGATTCTTAAGGAAGAAAGATGTGTTCGGAGTTTTGTCGACTGGATACGGGCGAAAGTTCAATCTATCAACTAGCTTGGCTTCACCTTCTCCGTTGCTCTGGTTGGTTGTAATTTGAAAGACAACCGTTCATCCCGCCCCTCGTATTGAGCCCTGCCAATGGGGAGTTCCCAGACCCAACATCTTGACGCGAGTCTGGCTTGTCAGGCTACACTGCTATGATTGGATAACAGTTTTGCATAATAATGAGCTTCAGCTCCCCCGTCAGTACATGTGGGGAATTGTTTTGAAAACTTCCAATGTGGAGAAACAGCAACCGGATCCACCCAAGGGCTCGTATATTTGATATGTCTTTATCAAACAAACACAATTATTTATCTCATCCACCTGCAATTAATATGAATGTTATTTTTATTACTTGGCCCACCCAATTGGTGGATATATCCACACACACACACACACACACACACACACACACACGGTCAAAACTTCCACAACATAATCAGTAGATATCAAAACGATCTGTAACAATGCAGTATAATACATATCACATATTAAAACATGTTTTACTCACATTAGTGTGTTGCACTATTCCAGTCGGATCCAGTATAGAAGGCACAGCATTGTGTTTTAATCTCAATATGTCTGCTAATCCAGTCTCGAGCTGTGTCTTGTTTACAAACGAATCCGTGCTATGTCTTCCCACGTGAGCTGGATCTTCATTAAAAATAAAGTTCAACCACTCATTCCTAATATTAGAATCTGAAGGAAGCTTCTGCAGCGACTGTGTTCTTCCACAACCAGGCACAGCGCAATATCTTGCTATCTTCGGCATGTTTATTGCTCGGTAGCGCGATCCGTTTAGCTCCACGAGTCGGTGGGCGGGGCTACAGAAGCAGGCGTACAGATTAATCTGTTGAGGCGGCGTTTCCCCGTTCTATGACGTCAATGGTCGACATATTCTGAGAGCTCTCGTTTGCTGGACCTGGTTTTCTTTGACTAGCAAGGAAATTTTCACTAATACAGGATATTCTTATATCACGATGAACTTTTATACACTCACCTAAAGGATTATTGGGAACACCATACTAATACTGTGTTTGACCCCCTTTCACCACAGGACTGCCGCATACTGGATGTTTTTCCTTTTCACACCATTCTTTGTAACCCCTAGAAATGGTTGTGCGTGAAAATCCCAGTAACTGAGCAGATTGTGAAATACTCAGTTTTATATATGGAAATACCAACAACCATGCCACGCTCAAAATTGCTTAAATCACCTTTCTTTCCCATTCTGACATTCAGTTTGGAGTTCAGGAGATTGTCTTGACCAGGACCACACCCCTAAATGCATTGAAGCAACTGCCATGTGATTGGTTGATTAGATAATTGCATTAATGAGAAATTGAACAGGTGTTCCTAATAATCCTTTAGGTGAGTGTATATCAAAGGCTCAAGGGAAAGTTGATTTCTCAATTCATCACCCCTTTAATGGATGTTAAAGGTTTTTAATGGAACCACTGATTGTCAATAATACATTTATTTTTGCATGGAAAGCGCTTTCCATGCAATTTTTTCATTGCATGGAAAGCGCAGCTCAAACATGCCTAACAACTTCTAAGTTTCACTGAAGAAATAAAGTCATGTGACCTGTGCTGGCAAATTAGTCAGAGTGTGCTCAGGATAATTTCGAGCTACAGCCAAAACAAGTGAAAAATGTTGAATTTGAGGTTCACACAAAAATTAGTTCATTAAGCCCTCGTCTAGCGATCCCAATGCTCCAAATAGCAATTAAACATCTAAAAGTATCTGTATTTGTACACTATAAACCCTAACGCTCAAAATAATTTCATTGGTTTGAGTAGAGCCAACTCAAATTTAAACTTTGCCTAAATTTTTTTGCCAACTTATTCGGGTTTACTGTGTGTTTTCTGAGAAGAGTACCTTTCCCTTGTCCATGAAAAAATGAAGTTTTTCTCTGCTCGCCTCTTGAAGGCTGGCGCTTCCCCCTCGGCACAAGTTTGGTGTTGTTTTAAAGCGCAGTATTCCAAGTTTGTGAATATTCATAGCAAATTCTCGATTGCACAAGTCTGAACCAATGAAATGTGATTTTCAAACTCCTGCTGATGTAAACAAAACGATCATACTCATGCCGATTGATTGACACGTCCGAAGCATGTCAGTTTTTCTCAGACAGCGTGATCCCGATACACACACACACACACAAAATGGGCTTGATTCTGTTATTCTCAAGGCATGTAAAACATTTTTTTTTACAAATCTTGTCTTTGACCCCACAATTTTGTTTTTGTTTTTGTTTTGTTTTTTGAAAACAGTCAATAAATTCAGCATAAATCTGAAAATTTCCAATTTCCACACTACAAGTAAGGGCTGTTGCTAGGAGAAACTAGATTTTTCTCAGAATTGACTTCAAACAGGAGTAGTTCAGTCATTTTTTTATTCCAATTTGCTTATTGCAACTCATTTTGCCAGCACACTTCACATATGGATTTGAACAAAATGATTGTAAAGAACTATTCCTTTAAATGTTCTTCTCAGTCTCAGATCTCCTATAGTGTTCTCTTAGCTGATGCGATGGTGCGCCACGTGTAAAATAATAAGAAAAAAGGTGTTGTCTGTTAAATGTCAGCTGCACTGCTTGAGTCTCACCTTTCAGGTTATTTTGGGATTAATTGATGTTTGAATCTCCATCTCCAAAGATAGATTTTGCGTCCTTGAACTCTGACAGCTTTACAAGAAGTCTCTTTGGTCAGTGCTATATGGGTGCCAGCACACGTCAGCACCGTGTCTGTGCACTTGTTACATCACGCCAGGAATAACTGATCAAGGCGGAATGATTCACGAAACGTGCCGGTCAAGACCAGATTTTCTTCCCTGAGTGGAGATTCTGATTCCCAAAACTTCTCCCAGGACAATGATGCAATTTTAATAAAGCAGGAGTGGTTTTAAATCACATTAAAGCACTTCCAGATAAAACAACCCATGTTAAAAAGCTCATAGGTTGTTCTTCGATGGAATATTTCCCAAAATATTAAAAGAGCAGAGTTTCCTAAAATAAAAACAATCAAGAAAATAAAACCCAGTGAAACCCTTAAAAAAACAACTGTGGTGTGACTGAGGTTTAGTGCTTGGGGCTGGTTATCTCAAAGTCGCAGTTTGATCACCACAAGAGGTGAACCATGAACCCTCGAGCATAGCACTTAACTCTAGGTTGCTCCAGGCAAAGTGTCCCTGTAATGGAGATATTCGTTTGTGACATCAATTTTTAGGTCAACCCGGCAGGCTAATTCACCACGGGTAGTCTCAGTTACTTCAAATGGTTTAAAAGAGGAGTTTTTAATTTAAACATTTGAGGAAAAAAAGCCTGGATAATTGTAATGGAGACACATTGAAGTTGTCTTCCATCACTGTTTTTACTTACTGTTCATGTGCATTTTATAATATTTACGGTGGGTTTGCTGTTCTATATGTCCTGTATTAGCTGAGTGGGCATGGTCTTAAAGAAAGCGTGACCTGTAGGGAATTGCTCATTTTAGCCATTAATTTATTGTATTTTTTGGCTTGTTTCAACACTTGTTCTTAACCCTCATCCTCCCCTCAGGTCATTTTGACCCGAAACTCTTTTTTTTTTATTGTAAAAATTTAGTGTACATCAGAGTAGTCCAAGACCCTAGGACTTTTGTCGCACTTGAACCACAAATACAAAAAGAAAATTGACTGGATTTGAGGAGTTTTGTGGTTGAAGTTACAAATCCTTCCCTCGCGGGTCAATTTGACCCCCATAGGAATGAATGTAATGCGAGGAATGCTTCAGTACACAGAAAAGCCTAAAAATGCTAAAACTTTTCCAAAAAATTATTTTATAATGTGTCCATGACATTTACTGAAGAGGTAAACTCGTGAACTGACTTTAGGACCCAGCAGAACAGCTCATTTGCTCCATGTAAAGCCATCTAGTATTTAAAGTTTTTTCCACAAGAGCTGATTTTAAAGGGTTATGCATGAAATTGTGAAACATGAAATAGTTGAAAGAATGTGAAGAATGTGCTTAAATAATTATTTATTGATTGACAAAATCTAGCGATTTAAAGGTAAAAAGTGCATAAAAAAGAAGAAAATGTCCTCATTGGTTGCTTTGAACCAGGGTTATGCCAAGCTGTCAGGATTAGTGACTCAGTCCGATTCCTATGAGGTCCCACAAGGCTGTGTCCTTGGCCCACTGTTGAATCGGTCTATCTCCACCAAAGCTATATCTCGTAACCCCCAAAACCCTAGTATCTTCTCACCCCTTACCCCTGAGTCCAATCAAGGCCTCTCCTCAACCCCTCCCTCACCTCAATCCAACCAGTCTCTCCATTCGAGCCTTGTGGTCCAGTCCTGCTGTGATCAGTGGCTTAGCCACCCAATTACCCAGTGAGGAGAACAATGAGCTCAAAATAACAGCAAGCGAGAGAACGTTTTCTCTGGCCTCTCTGACGTCAGGCTAGCCATGGCAACTAGCCTGCTCTGATGAACCATCCCACAGACATCAAACATTCCTTTTATTAAGATCAAAGCTTCCATGCTCCCAGATTAGAATTATTTCTGTACAACCAATCCGCAAGCGCTAGGAGACACGGATCTGCATATAGCACACACAAGGGTCATTTCATCACATGGATGGACACTCAAATGGAAACAGAAATATAAAATGAACACCAGGTGGGCTTTAAAAATGAAGGATAATTTATCCATATCAGTGAATAACATGCAAAAAATACTGTTATGACACCTATAGGAAAGAAATGTAAAATAATATACATAGCATTAAAAAAATTCTCATAGATAGCAATGCGATTAGCAACTAGAGTAAATGGATACATCTGATTACGTTTCCACAGAAAAAGATCTCTCGTGTTTCTCCTTCAGAGTGTTAAAAATCTCAACGTCTCAAACTGTGCTAAGATTTGCCAAGATACAATCTGCAATCAAATGTCTCTCAATATGAACCCAAAATTCACATTTGAGTTATGAATATCATTATGAACTCAAATATTTCTCATTAAATGATCTGAGCTGCTCCACATTCATTTTATAGCTCTATACCAGGGTGGGTTTAGACATGGCCCAGTAGGCCCGTGCGTTAATCGTCCCTGCTCTATACTATACTATATATTGTCAGTGTTGGGGGTAAACACACAGCTTTTAAAATTACAATGTGGCAAGCAGGACGAGGCAGAGAGCCGTGAGAACAGAGTGAGGCCAGTAGCATGATTGCTAATGAGCATCACCTGCGCACCGCACAAGCGGTCTCTAAATACACAATTTTGGTGTCACTTTACAGGAAACCCTTTGAAGTTACATAAAACACTGCTAAAAGTGATAAACGTTTAAAGTATATGTTGAATAACGCATTATTCTCAACAAAAAGTAACTAAGTACCACAATTAGTTACTTTTTAAAGGGAGTAGTGGATTACTTTTAAAAGTAACTTTCCCCTTCACCGTTTCATTTGTGTCTACTTTTGTTAATTTTAACTTAAATGAGAGTTTCCTGAGCTAAGAAAAATAAACCTCTCCACAATAATACATTTTCCTCTGGGTCTCTTTAAGATACAGAACAGCACTTCAGCTCAAAGATCTGTCATACCGACACTTCTGTCAGGAATGTTTATGTCTCTTGGAAAGCAGTATGTATGTAATTTTGTTTGTGGGGTAATGGATGGCATAAAGAATGTGTGTGTGAGTGAACGTGTGTGAGATCCCTCTGGGCACGGATGACAAATCAAATCTAATTCATCGTGTTTCTTGCCAGAGCTTCTCTTCACCCTACCACTGTGCACCTGTGTACGACACACACACACGCAGATGAGAAATGAGTTCTAGGGCATGACAGACAGATGTGACATGCATGCGAGTGACCAGGGACAGTTTGTATAACCCTGAGGACACATTTTTTGCACAAATAGCCTTTTTTTTTTTTTTTTCATTCCTCAGTAAACACCACAAAGAATAAAAAGGGCTGACAGGTGACCCGTCATTCGAAACAAGTCAAAAAATAATACTTTGCTTAAGGTTTAAATATTAATTTCTCACAAATTTCCTTGTATAAATGCCATATATGCAAGCAAAAAAATATTTTGTATCAGAGTTTGTTTCTCAAAAGACAACGATGAGATCAAATGCGAGAAACAAATGAGATAAATCTCTAAAATCAATGTAGATAGCAGCTCAGATCATATGGCCTTGAGGAATATTATGGGAAATGTTTCTCATATTGTTCATTACAGTTCATATTGATGTCTCTGATTTTTGCCTCCTGCATTTTGGCGTATCTGAGCACAATTTGAGTTTCTAAAAATAAAAAAAACTTTGAAAAGTGTTCTCAACACCGTCTCTAACTGTGCTCAGATTTGCCAAGATGACAAAGTCTGTTATTCACAAAGTCTGAAAGTGATATTTCAATACTAATAAACATTTTAGGACATGATTTAAGCACAAGTTCAAACTCTACCGGCATCCTGAGCCATGAAAGTGAAAACGGTCAGCACAAATATGATATTTCTAGTATAAAGCCGAAACTCTCAGTGCAGCTCCACCCAGCCGTCCAAACTAAGGTCATGTTTGTCATCTGTCGCGAGCAGGTGTCTCTGAGCGCGAGGTCTGTGATAAATCTGTTAAATTGATTTTCTGTACGTTTCCGTGAAGTCTGCACATATAATCGAGATATTATGCAGAAGAACTGATCCTTGGGACACAGACGGCACAAATAAAGAGATGAAAATAGCAATATTCTCTTACATCTGATGTTTTCACTCTTTTTTCAGGGAGAGCGTCAGTGTCTGGGTTTCAGGGCCGATCTAATTTACATGTTTCAGTTATCAATGCAAATGAGGCCTGAGGATTTTTGCTGACGATCCAGAAGATTCTGCGATGCAAATTCAAACCCTGAACATTGATAAAAGTTTCTCAGGACATAAAATTAACAGTTAACATTACAGTAAACGTTGCACTCAATGTTACGAATTGAACTTGTTTAACACTTCTTGCACTGATTTTGAAGGAAAATCTGTAGTATTTCACAGAATGGAAAATAAATAAATTTCGGCGGTGGACAGGGGTCAGCATGGGCACCCTGACTGGTCAGCGGCTATGCCGCCCCATACACATCAAACTGAGATCACTGTGTATTCTGACACCTTTCTATCAGAACCAGCATTAACTTCTTGAGCAGTTTGAGCTCCAGTAGCTCGTCTGTTTGATCGGACCACACGGGTCAGCCTTCACTCCCCACGTGCATCAATGAGCCTTGGCCGCCCATGACCCTGTGGCCGGTTCACCACTGTTCCTTCCTTGGAGCACTTTTGATAGATCCTGACCACTGCAGACCGGGAACACCCCACAAGAGCTGCAGTTTTGGAGATGCTCTGACCCAGTCATCTAGCCATCACAATCTGGGCCTTGTCAAACTCGCTCAAATCCTTACGCTTGCCCATTTTTCCTGCCTCTAACACATAAACTTTGAGGACAAAATGTTCACTTGCTGCCTAATATATCCCACCCACTAACAGGAGCTGTGATGAAGAGATAATCAGTGTTATTCACTTCACTTCTCAGTGGTCATAATATATATATGTCTGTGTGTGTGTGTGTGTGTGTGTGTGTGTGTGTATGCTGAATATTATATATGATCCATCCATTATATCCATTATCTTCCACTTATCTGGGGCCGGGTCGTGGGGGCAACAGTCTAAGCAGAGATGCCCAGACTTCCCTCTCCCTAGCCACTTCCTCCAGCTCTTCCGGGGGAACCCCGAGGCGTTCCCAGGCCAGCCGGGAGACATAATCCCTCCAGCGTGTCCTAGGTCTTCCCCGGGGCCTCCTCCCGGTGGGACATGCCCAGAACACCTTCCCGGGAAGGCATCCAGGAGGCCTCAACTGGCTCCTCTCGATGTGGAGGAGCAACGGCTCTACTCTGAGCTCCTCCCGAGTAACTGAGCTTCTCACCCTATCTCTAAGGGAGTGCCCAACAACCCTGCGGAGAAAGGTCATTTCGGCCGCCTGTATCCGGGATCTTGTCCTTTCGGTCATGACCCACAGCTCATGACCACAGGTGAGAGTAGGAACGTAGATTGACCGGTAAATCGAGAGCTTTGCCTTACAGCTCAGCTCCTTCTTCACCACGACAGACCGGTACAGCGACCGCATTACTGCTGAAGCTGCACCGATCCGTCTGTCAATCTCCCGTTCCATCCCTGCACTGGGAACAAGTCCGACTTGCTGCCGGCAATGCGGACCAAGCTCCTGCTCTGGTCGTACAGGGACCAAACAGCCCTAAGCAAGGGGCCCCAGACCCCGTACTCCCAGAGCACCCTCCACAGGACGCCACGAGGGACACAGTCGAATGCCTTCTCCAAATCCACAAAACACATGTGGATTGGTTGGGCAAACTCCCATGAACCCTCCAGCACCCTGGAAAGGGTATAGAGCTGGTCCAATGTTCCACGACTGGGACGAAAACCACACTGTTCCTTCTGAATCCGAGGTTCCACTATCAGCCGAATTCTCCTCTCCAGTACCCTGGCATAGACTTTCTCGGGGAGGCTGAGATGTGTGATCCCCCTGTAGTTGGAACACACTCTCTGGTCCCCCTTCTTGAAAAGACCCCGTTCTGCCAGTCCAGAGGCACTGTCCCCAACCGCCACGCGATGTTGCAGAGGTGTGTCAGCCAAGACAGCCCCACAACATCCAGAGACTTGAGGTACTCAGGGCGGATCTCATCGACCCCCAGTGCCTTACCACCGAGGAGCTTTTTAACTACCTCGATGACTTCAGGTGATGGATGAATCCACCTCTGAGCCCTCAGCCACTGCTTCCTCAATGGAAGACGTGTTGGTGGGATTGAGGAGATCCTTGAAGTATTCCTTCCACCGTCTGATGACATCCCCAGTTGAGGTCAACAGCTGCCCATCTCCACTGTAAACAGTGTTGATAGGGCACTGCTTCCCCCTCCTGAGGCGGCGAACAATTTGCCAGAATCTCTTCAAGGTCAACCAATAGTCTTTCTCCATGGCCTCACCGAACTCCTCCCAGGCCCGATTTTTTGCCTCCACAACTATCCGGGCTGCAGTCCGCTTGGTCTGCCTGTACCCGTTAGCTGCCTCAGGAGTCCCACAAGCCAACCAGGCCCGATAGGACTCCTTCTTCAGCTTGACGGCATCCCTTACGTCCGGTGCTCACCACCGGGTTCGGGGATTTCCGCCTCGACAGGCACTGGAGACCTTATGGCCACAGCTCCGAGCAGCCGCGTCGACAAGGGAGGTGGAGAACATGGTCCACTCGGACTCAATATCTCCAGACTCCCTCGGGATCCGGTTGAAGCTCTGTCGGAGGTGGGAGTTGAAGATCTCTCTGACGGGGCTCGGCCAAATGTTCCCAACAGACCCTCACAGTACGTTTGGGTCTCCCGAGTCTGTCTAGCTTCCTCCCCCACCATTGGTTCCAACTCACCACCAGGTGGTGATCAGTTGACAGCTCCACCCCTCTCTTCACCCAAGTGTCCAAGACATACGGCCGGAGGTCAGATGAGACGACCACAAAGTCGATCATCGACCTCCGGTCTAGGGTGTCCTGGTGCCACGTGCACTGATGGACACCCTTATGCTTGAACATGGTGTTTGTTATGGATAAGCCGTGACTAGCACAGAAATCCAATAACAGAATACCACTCGGGTTCAGATCAGGGGGGCCATTCCTCCCAATCACGCCCCTCCAGGTATCACTGTCACTGCCCATGTGTGCGTTGAAGTCCCCCAGTAGAACGATGGAGTCTCCAGTTGGAGCACTTTCCAGCACCCCTCCCAGAGACCCCATTAGGGCCGGGTACTCCGCACTGCCGTTTGGCCCGTAGTTACATGCGACAGTGAGAGACCTATTCCCTACCCGAAAGCGCAGGGAAGCGACCCTCTCATTCACCGAGTTGAACTCCAACACATGGCAGCTGAGCTGGGGGGCTATAAGCAAACCACTCCAGCCTGCCGCCTCTCACCATGGGCAACTCCAGAGTGGTAGAGAGTCCAGCCTCTCTCAAGAAGTGTGGTTCCAGAGCCCAAGCTGTGCGTGGACGTGAGCCCGACTATTTCTAGCCGGTACCTCTCAACCTCCCGCACAAGCTCAGGCTCCTTCCCCACCAGCAAGGTGACATTCCATGTCCCTAAAGCCACTTTCCAGAGATCGGGTCGTCGGGGGCCTAGCCTTCGACTGTTGCCTGATCCACTGCGCATCGGTCCCATATGATCCCTCCTGCAGGTGGTGAGCCCACGGGAGGGTGGCCCCACATCGCTCATTCCGGCTGAGCCCGGCCGGGCCCCATGGGGGTAGGCCCGGCCACTAGGCGCTCGCATACGAGCCCCAACCCTGGGCCTGGCTCCAGGGTGGGGCCCCGGCTGCGCCATGCTGGGCAACATCTCGTCCTTGTTTTAATTAGACTCATATTGGGTTTGTGAACTGCTCTTAGTCTGGCCCGTCACCAAGGACCTGTTTGCCTTGGGAGACCCTACCAGGGGCATATAGCCCCAGACAACATAGCTCCCAGGGTCATTCGGGTACTCAAACCCCTCCACCACGATAAGGTGACAGTTCAAGGAGGGGGATATATTATATATGATATTATATTGAAACAATTATTTTATATTTTATTACATTAAAATAAACTTATGAGGTCCTGGAGAAGTTCTTCGATTTTAGGCGGTCCAATTCTGTAGAGTTCAGGTGCAGAATCCATGTGGCCTTCGAATCACTGATCTGAAACACAGGAGTTCAAGAAACTTAGTTGAGGACACCAGAGAACAGTTGTGTAACAGTTCGACAGAGAACTACTCGAGACTGGATTCTCAGTGATAGCGAGCTTAAGGTGGGCTCTCGATGAAGAACTAATTTTTGTGTGACGATTGAGAAGCTAGTCCTGCACAGGCTCCTTTCTATTGCTATAGCTGCTTCCATGGAGAACGTCTGCAGTTTGCAGCCTACAAACAAACACAAACTGCATGATTATTCAGACTGAGAAGCCGATATTCCTCATGAGGCTCCGACTGTGATAAATTCCTTTCCTCTTTCAGATTTGATTGACGGCTAGAAGCGGAATACACAGTCCTGAATGTCTCGCATATGCTGTATATAGAGATCCCGCTGGAGGCTTCCCCATAGAGAACCAAACAACATCTAAATAAAACCTCTATATGTGATAATAATATGCAGCGGCTTCAGAGATTACCCTCAACAATTCAGCCTGATCACAGCAAAGCATCTGCCAGATAGACATAATTATTCTCATTTGAGCAAACAGCCTTCAAAAAGGTTTGTGTCATGATTTAATGAAATGTCAGCTGATTCATGGTCCAGACGGAATCTGTGGACAGTTTTCTGTACTGATTTTAGCAGGAAATGCAGTATAAATTGTGGTAAGCCAGGCTGAAAATCCTACATATGAAAGCATTACAAAACACAAAGAAAAAGGATAAAATTCATAAAAATAATAATATAATTCATATGCTTTTATACAAGTAGTTTTGAATACATTTAAAAAAATATTGTATATTAAAATGGACATATACAAAATAGAATATTTTTTTACAAATATATTTTGTAATTAAATGTCATAATTATAATAGTAATAATATTATTTTTATTATGTAGTTATTACTATATATAAAATAATAAATATTAATAATAATATATAAGTAGCTTTAAATATATTTTATTAAACAATTATATAGTATATATTAAAATAGAAAGACAAAATAACACAAATCAATATTTTTATAAAACTTTTGTAATTATATTTCATATATTTTGTGCATTTATTTATTTTATTATACTTATATATAAGTATATATATAAGTATAATAAAATATATAATATATAATTAATAATAATGTTATTCATATACTTTTTTATAATAAGCAGCTTTATAACAATTTAATATATTATATATTAAAATAAAAATAAGTTATTTTTACAAATCTATTTAGTAATTATATTTCATATAATAATAATAATTATATTATTTTAAGTATATATATATATATATATATATATATATATATATATATATATATATATATACATACTTTAATAATATAATTATTATAGTTTTTATTAAAAACACAATATAAAATATAATATATAAAATACAATATATAAAAATATTTTAAATTTATATAATAAAGTACAATATATTTTATAACATTTGAAGTATACTATTTTATATCAATCTAAGATATAAAAATATAAATTATAGAAATATATCATATATAAACTAAAAATAATGTTTTTAGTCTGGATTGCTTTGTTCTCAGATTCTCAGTCTTGTCAGTTTTGGAGCTCTAGCTTGTTTTGTTTTTTTCCTCCCACAGTACTCCAAATGATCCATTTCAAGAAACAACTGGTAAGACATATGATCCCAATGACATTTTAGAGTTTTGATATTAGCTGTCTGCAGTCTGCAGAAGGTTGGGGCTCTGCTAGGTTCACTGGTCCAAAATCACAGACTTACCTCTTCAGTCAGGACTGACTGAGATTGATTTGGTCCAGATTCTTCGAAAACTTCATTTGTCCTTCAGAGGCTTGTGGGACACAATCCAGGCCACAAAAAGTGATCAAATGGCCAGTGGTGAAATCAGCCCAGGAAATGAGTGATTTAAAGCTTCATGAGCTAGAATTAGAAATATAATTCATTGCTTTTGACAAGAACTGACTTATTATGAATCACAAGTAAAACCGGCCAAAACTAAAGCCAGACTACCAGGTGTGTTGAATTTATCGGCACAGGATGGCTCTTCTCTGCGGTGTCCCCAAAATGATTTACAATAAAATCCGCTCGCTTATTTTGAACTTGGATGGGGTTTTTATTTCTTATTTTGATGGTTTTCTCTCTCAAATAAAATATTTCAGAATAAACCTACAAGGTAATCAACTGTGTTTCCCCGGAGAGAAACGGGAAAAGAATGATGCATCCAAATTACAGATGACATTCAAAAACACTCCCCCGGGGTCCAAGAGATGACCTTTAACCTGTGTGTGCTTGTAAGTAATGAGCCGATCACCTTCTCCCATAACTAATTCACCAGTGACACCCTCCTCTCGCCGGCCAGCGTCTAGAGCCCACGGGTACTGATGTGTTGTGATCCGTGCATTTTCTGCGCTAAAGAAAAATCCATAATTGTTTGGGCAGAGAGCAGGATTGATCCTGGCAGTGATGTTTCGAGCACTGTTTTCACACCGATTATATTACAGCCAACGAGCTCTAAAGTTTCCCTTGGTGGACTCAAAATGTGTTTTCTGCATTTATTGCTGATTTATTCATTCCCATTCAGTCAGAGGTTCAAATGTACTCTAATTTGTTTCATGGCGGCTCTTTGATTTCTGTTTCTGTAAGTTAAATTAGAGAGGTAGTTTTCTCGCGGGAGCCGCCGCCATGTGGAGAACTATCATCTGTGTAATGAATTGTCAGATAAATAAAGAGTGAACGAAAGAGAAATGAGTTGAGTACAGCGCTGGAAAAGCTACAAGCTCATTATTTGCTCTACAATTCAGCTTCCCTTTTAAACAAGTAGTTTACTACAGTGTGAGCTACTAACAAAACTAAATTTAAGTGTTTAAAATAACCACACACACACACACACACACACATACACAACTGTTCAAAAATGTGGGTTCAGTAAGTTTAAAATATTTTTTTTTAATTGTTCACCAAGGCTGGATTTGTTTGATCAAAAATACAGTAAAAACTATAATATTGTTAATTATGTTAACATCTCAATTAGACTGACAACATTAAAACTTTGAATAACATACACTATATTGCCAAAAGTTTTGGGACTCCTGCCTTTACATGCACATGAACTTTAATGACATCCCATTCTTAATCCGTAGGGTTTAATATAGAGTTCCACCCTTTGCAGCTCTAACAGCTTCAGCTCTTCTGGGAAGGCTTTCCACAAGGTTTAGGAGTGTGTTTATGGGAATCTTTGACCATTCTTCTAGAAGCGCATTTGTGAGGTCAGGCACTGATGTTGAACGAGAAGGCCTGGCTCACAGTCTCCGCTCTAATTCATCCCAAAGGCGTTCTGTCGGGATGAGGTCAGGACTCTGTGCAGGCCAGTCAAGTTCCTCCACACCAAACTCGCTCATCCATGTCTTTATGGACCAACTCTTTGTGCACTGGTGCGCAGTCATGTTGGAACAGGAAGGGGCCGTCCCCAAACTGTTCCCACAAAGTGGGGAGCATGAAATTGTCCAAAATGTCTTGGTATGCTGAAGCATTAAGAGTTCCTTTCACTGGAATTAAGAGGCCAAGCCCAACCCCTGAAAAACAACCCCACACCATAATCCCCCCTCCACCAAACTTTACATGTGGCACAATACAGTCAGGCAAGTACCGTTCTCCTGGCAACCACCAAACCCAAACTCGTCTTACGGATTACCAGACAGAGATGCGTGATTGGTCATCCAGAGAACACGTCTCCACTGCTCTAGAGTCCAGTGGCGGCGTGCTTTACACCACTGCATCCCACGCTTTGCATTGCACTTGGTGATGTAAGGCTTGGATGAGCTGCTCGGCCATGGAAACCATTCCATGAAGCTCTCTACGCACTGTTCTTGAGCTCATCTGAAGGCCACATGAAGTTTGGAGGTCTGGAGCTATTGACTCTGCAGAAAGTTGGTGACTTCTGTGCACTGTGACCCTCAGCATGCGCTGACCCCGCTCTGTGATTTTACGTGGCCTATCACATCATGGCTGAGTTGCTGTTGTTCCTAATTGCTTCACTTTGTTATAATCCCACTAACAGTTGAGCGTGGAATATTTAGTAGTGAGGAAATTTCAGGAATGGACTTATTGCACAGGTGGCAACCTATCACGGTACCACGCTTGAGTTCACTGAGCTCCTGAGAGCGAGCCATTCTTTCACAAATGTTTGTAGAAGCGTCTGCATGATACATTTCATGGAAAAATACACTAATTCGGACAACAAGAAATCATGATTTTCAGCTATATAAGACACTTTTTACAGAAAATATTATATTGTTATGATCTGTAACATCTTGTGATCCAGGACAATAATTAATAAATTATTAAAATAATTAAAAATATAACCATTTGAAAAAAAAGACTTTGGACACCAAATGTATATAGAATTAGAGAATCACCCACATATACATATAACAAGTATTACAAGAATCATATGAATGAACTGAAGATGAATCACTCACCTACACTGTGATCTTGTAGCCTTCACTTACACACGTCTGGAAAGTCCATGAAACTATATGATACAAGACAGAGAGGATTTGAGATATTTAAAAAAAAGCATGAATGCTATCTCAAGTGTTATTAATTTTTAGACCATGAAATCTATAGATAAACATTGAAGGAGGGAGCCATATAAGAATATCATTTTGACATGGGCTAGTAAGCTAATGAAATTCAGCTGTCGAGCCGGTAACAGATTTTCAGCAGAAGTGACAAACCGCCACATCATTTCAGTGCACTATTAACAGGGAGATTATCACTCTGACGGCAAAGACACGCACCGCACGACCTCCGTCTGCAGGTGATCTGCGAGGTGAAGACCACGCCAGGCAGGGGTCAGAGGTCATGACCCATGGCTCTTGCGTGTACACAGTGCCGGGAAAAGAGCAAAACAGGCTGATAACACAATCGCTGCAGCCTCACCTCACTGTACGCTGCTAAAAATAAAGGTTTAAAGGTCCACAAAGTGCTTTTTAATCTCTTGTGCTTCATGAAACTATCTGTTTTGATGGTTTAAAGAACCAAGAATCTAATACGATGACCTTAAGAGGTCATTATGTATCACCAAAAACATTTTCAATTTCCAAAAGAACCAACTAAAAGGCCTTAAACAAACAAAAATGTGTCCAGAACAGCCTTTTTGCTTTAATAGCTCAAACAGTGTAAAGCTGATCCTACTTGTACAGTCAAAGCACAGCACAGATCGCCTCTAAACGTCTAGTTTGTCTATACACTCTTAAAAATAAAGGTTTCTCAAAGGTTCTTTGTAGGTTCGGGAAAGAATTATATGCATCTAAAGAAATAAATTGGGTTCTTGAGCAGGTTATATGGAGGTGTTTGGGGGTGTTAGGAGGAGGTTTTAACCCATGAAGGCGAGCCACACAAGCAGTATGCAAAATATGCGCAAGTGTTACCGGTGAAGAATTCTTTAACCTCAGTCAATTCATTACAGAAAGTGAAAGTAAAAACTGCTTTCATCACACTGCATTAACGGCGCATATTCTCCCAGAGACGACGAGAGATGTATCTACATCAACATATGCTGATAATGGTATACAAGTGTCTTCATTTATTCCCATAATATTCCTCTTGTGGCACTTAGTGAAAAAAAGAAGTTGAAGTTGAAGTTTATTCGTCATTACACATGTACAAGTACAGTATAACGAAATGAAGTTTGGAGCAAGCCTCCGGGCCGCAGCCGATTATTCAGGCGCCGCCCTACGCTCTCCAGAAATACAAGAATGCAATTTAGCAAGCATTACATAGCAAACACAACAAAACATAAACATAAACATAAACATGATACAGTACACGTGGTCACGTGATGGGATTTTTGTATGGAGTGGGAGAGGAGATAGATAAACAGGCAGACGGTTGGAGGGGGTGGGATCGGGTAGGTTGTGTATGGTGCAGAGTGAGTCTGAGATTGTGTTGTGTGAGAATGTTAGCCATAACTTCAGATGTTTTCGAGTTCAGTTCTATGGTTTGTCCTTGAAGGGAGATAAGGCAGTGCACAGGGAAGATAGATAGCAGACAGCTGCCCGGCTGACCTCCCAACCGAGAGATAGGGACCAAGTGAGGTTCGTTGGGCTAGTTGATTAGGTCAGGCAAATACAATTTATTATTTTTAATCCATTTGATGATCTTCGGTAATTTGTCCGGATCATAATCAATCAATCAGATCTGGTCCTCAGCATTCGCGTCCGGTCTGTGCAGTTTCCCCTAGACATTACGTCCAGCCTCATGGCCAGACCGGTTACAGTCCGTAAAGTTCACCGATCTGACCCCCGATAGAGCCCACTCTTCCCTGCGTATCCGCAGTCCGGACTGCGTTGTTACGGTTCAGTTCCTCAATTCCTATCACTTTCTGATCTAATTCCTTCAAACGGTCACACAGAACCCCAAGCATTGTTTAATTTCCACAGACAGCGGCTGGGTGAATTTGCTTGCAGCTGTCTTACCAATCTTCCGATAGGTCAGGGCAATCCCAAAGCCAAAGAATAGGAACCCCGCCATCAATAATCCAATCATGTATAAATCTTCCGCATCCTCCACGGACAGAGCCTCCAGGCACAGGACTTGCCAGTTGTTCCATACGTCCTCACGTACCCTGCGGCAAAGGTCCCGTCCGGGCAGGTGGGTTCTCCGAGGGCACCCTTCCTTAGTGAGAAAATCTTGTCGATTGCGCTGATTGACCAGTTAATCAATTCCATTTCAGTATTTTCAAGAGTCCAGCAGAGCAGCAGTCAGAGAAGAGAAGAGACGAAACACTAGACAAAACAAAACAGCGCGAGAGCCAGCAGGGAACAGAGAGAGAAAAACACGTCTGCACGGATACAAGGACAGAATGGAAAAGAAAAGTAATTTGTGTTAAACAGGTTGTTTTTAAAGTCTGTGCTTGAAATAAGTCAGTGGCTATTTGCCCTAAGTGAAAATAACATTTTCTTAATGATAATGATATTTACACTAAGTGAAAAGAGTGATATTTTCTATTAACAACATGTAAAAGTATGTGTGCAATATGTTTAAATAGTAATTACATGCTATTTATACTTTATTTTGACGGATACATACTATTTGCACCTCAGTATTGTTGTACATTAACAATAATAACACAGAGTGTAAATTATTATATTTATAAAAATGATTAAATGGACACCACCTTAATCAGACAATAAAAGCTGTCCTTACACCTACCCCTAACCCTACCCAATAAATGCTTTTGGTAACACTAATAAGGTCTCATTAATTAACATTAGTTAATGTATTAAAGGTGCACTATGTAACATTTTTTCAGTCAAATATCCAAAAACCGCTAGGTCAGTGTTATATATTTTGTTCAACTGAGTACTTATAATATCCCAAATGTTTCCAACTATTTGTAAATCGTGAGAAAACTGCTATTTTACCCAATGAACTGGGACGCGAGGACGTGAGGGCGTGGCCTGTCAATGGCGTCATATCTGCGTTCCCCTCGGTTTCTGGTTTTATTCTGCAGAAACGCTTTACTCTCACTGCAGTGTGAACAAGTGTCCCAGCAGCCGCCGAGTGAACGCTCAGAGTAATGTCATCACATCATTGAGAACACACTCAGATGTGTTTAATATGATAATCAGAGCTGCGTTACCTTATACTCATGAGCGGAAAAGCAAAAATGGCGCCGGCGACTGTGGCATAATAAAAGTCCCACTGCTCGCATGGCGTGTGTTGCGTTCATCTAATTAACAATCGCTCCAGCGGCCTCGCTCAGCTCCACAACACTCGGTCCTGCTCTGCTTCACACTACAGTAACGTTAATAATCGCATCCATGAACATGATCTCTGCCCGAGTCCTATCCCGATTCTTTTCCACTGGCTGTGAGGGGAAGACCACATGTACCAAGATTCTGCGCTCAAGGGGAATCTTATTGACTTTTTTGGAGAGGCTATCCCCAGATCCCCTGTGTCTCCTCCCACACACAGTTTCGACTCGCCTCGGGTCTTCTGTCCAGCAGTTCCGCCCAACACAGATGATCCCATGTCGTCACCACCAGTCTCCTCACCCTGCACTCCACCGCAGCCCGTTGACACTTCGACTACGCCATGGCTCCTCCCTCCCTCAGCTCCACCGGACACCTTCGGCCATACGGCTTCTCCGGGCTCCCTCGTCTCTCCGGCTCCGCCTTGGTCAGTCGTCGACCTGCCTACACCTTTCTCTGGTTTGGTTTGGTCTGGCTCCGCCTTCCCCTCAGCTCCACCTTTATCCTCAGTCGCACCGGCTCAGCCTCTGTCCTGTGGTGTTCCGGCTCCACCTCGGACGCTCGTCTTACCGGCTTCTCCTCGGCCTCCTGGGCCTCTGGTCTTGTGTGGGCTTATCGACCTGGCAGCTCCTCCAGTGGCTCCATCATCGCTGGCGTTTTCGTCGTTGGTTGTCCCCAGGGTGTGGTCTGCCTCCATTTTGACACATCCATGGCTCCTCCCACCATCGACTCCGCCCTGGGGCCTCATCCTGGCTGGTCTCTGTGCCATCTGGCTCCTGCTCCAGGCTCCCCACTGGCTCCTCCCTCCTTCCACGCCCCTATGTACTTGTGTTGTTTTGGACCTTTCCCCTGCTCCAGAGCCCCCACCCTCCCTCCTCAGTTGTTCCTTTTACGGCGCGAGGACGCGCCTACTCGGAGGGGGCATAATGTTACATGTCTAGTCTGTTTCTGTTGTGTTTTTGTGTCCTTTGTTCAGTTTTCCCACCACTCCTGTTTTCCCATGGTCACACTCATTATGAGTTCATTTGTCCCAGCTGTGTCTTGTTAATTAGTCTAGTCATCACCTTGTTAAATACCTGTGTATTTAAGCCCTCTGTTTGCCCTTAGTGTTGGTCGGTTCGCGTTCCTGTATATTGGTGTTTTTCCTGCCCGTTTCCTGAGTTTTTTTTAATTAAAGTACCTGTTCCAAGTTCTCCTTTGTCCTTGTGAGTTTGATCAACACCAAGTCCGTAACAGACCTATGATCTGTTTTTTTTTTTTTTTACTTGAAAATTACTCAGATGTAAACAACACATAGTTATATTCTAGTTTCACAATGCAAGAAGCTTTTTTACATTATAAAACTAGTTTATAACCGTTTCCCTTCCAGTTTCCTAACTGAAAGTCATTTAATTCACTTCAACCTGTTGTTGTGCTTCTATATTGTGATTTTGCCAACAAAGTAACAATTTCCCTTCCAGTATTTCCCAACCCTTTCAGCAAATACCAAACATTTCCATCATTACAGCGTTTCAGAAGTTTCAAAAGAAACGCTTATGATGACCTAAATTTCTTTATTTCCCGTGGCGGGCGTAAGCTGTCCTCGAGTGACTGCTTTTTGCTTTGAGAGCTCATTTTGCGGTTTTCTCTCGCCCAGGAATAAATGTTTAAGCAAGTGCATAGAACTTGGGTTTGTAAACATCATCTTTCCTCACGGCTCTGACGCTACACCTGTGATTTACAGCCTAGACGGGCTCTTCCGGCGGGTCACAGCTGAATTAATGTGCTGTGTTTGGAGCAGGAGATTGTTTACCAAAAGTGACAGTTGTTCCTAGACTACACTGGCCCTGGTGTCCTTTCATTGTGTGTGTGTTTATTGACAGTAGCATATGCTCGTGTGCTCATGGATCTAATATTGTTATGTGGGCAGATGTGCGTGAGAGAGAGTGAATCTTGCAGCAATTCAGAGCCACTGAAAGTGTTTAATGTGACACTACAGAGAGATTTTATTTAATCATAACTATATTAGTAGCAAAAAAGACCCTTGTCACACACACATGCACGCACACTTTCAATGACACTCAGGGCACAAGAATAATTCAGTCATTAATTCTGGTCAAAATCCCTTGACAGTGTGTGTGTGTGTGTGTGTGTGTGTGTGTGTGTGTGTGTGTGTGTGTGTGTGTGTGTGTGTGTGTGTGTGTGTGTGTGTGTGTTTGAATAAGAGACGTAACCTTGTGTGATCCCAAATACACAAAGGACACACAGAAGAGCGTCAGAGTAAATTAGATTAAAGCCTAATGGAAAGACAACACACACACACACACACACACACACACACACACACACACACACACAGACAGGTTTGTTTGTCTGAGGATATCCATAATATAATGTAATATAAATAGAACATACATATCATAAAATAAATAATAAAATATCAAATAAATAAAATGTATACACAGACACTGCCCGGCCAAAAAAACGTCTGTTTGTATTTAAAAAAATCAATGATTGGATGATTATTGCAGTGATTATTATTATGTTATATGTTTGGCAACAGTTCTCCTAACCCTCATTGATGGAGTGTGTAGCTTTACGTTTCTTAAACAACCATGTATGAAGACACATCATGGCCATATTTCAGGATGACAATGTCCAGATTCATCAGCTCAAACTGTGAAAGAATGGTTAGGAGGGAGCATGAAGCAATAACATCATACCATTTATTTCCATCAAGAGGTGCATCCATTTTTGGTCCAGATCTTGTAATGTCAATGCAAGAGTCCAGCACTGTGTAAAGTCTCCTCCAGCACATCCCAAAGACTGGACTTAAGGTCTGGACTCAGAGGTGCCGATTCATGTGTGAAAATGATCCTTCATTCTTTCACAATCTGAGCTGATGAATCTTGACATTGTCATCCTGGAATATGGCCATGATGCGTCTTGATGATGATCCACTCACTCAGCTTTACTGTATAAACGCAGCACAATGGCACGTAGAAATACTGGTTTAATTCAGCCATATGTGTTTGAACCAGAAACTGATTCAGAAGAAGTGGAAGAGTGAATTATACAGGCTCGTCTACAAGTCGATGCATCAGAATGGTAATGCGTTTTATGCATCGCTCTTTACAATCTCAGATACATATTGGTAATTAATATGATTAACCTTTTGCTTTATGTTATCACACAGCTAATAATGTGTTGCTAATGTTACACAAACCATGTTCCCGTTCGCCACCTCAAAGTCAGGCAGCTGCCGTCTAAAAATAAGCTTTCTTAGTTAGAAACGGCAGTGAAAGCTGTGCAGTTCGTCATAACATCGTGTTTGTGACGTAAGAAACACCGTCAATTTTAAACCATGTTTTCACTGCAGTTTTAAGGAGAAAATACTCAACAATGGAGTTGACTTATGCTTTAAGACAAAAAGAAAAAACAGCACACCAACATATAAACAACCACAGGAGGTCTATATATATATATATATATATATATATATATATATATATATATATATATATATATATATATATATATATATATATATATATGAAATATATTTAATTTAAATATTATTAACATATATTAAAATTAATACAAATAATTTGGTCCATTTTTTTACTTTAATGAGGACCTTACAGTTGCACTAGATAAAGAAATATCAAACAGTCTGGGTCTAAAATTAAATACATATAATAATACAATAAAAAGAAATTATCTATGATATACACTCACCTAAAGGATTATTAGGAACACCTGTTCAATTTCTCATTAATGCAATTATCTAATCAACCAATCACATGGCAGTTGCTTCAATGCATTTAGGGGTGTGGTCCTGGTCAAGACAATCTCCTGAACTCCAAACTGAATGTCAGAATGGGAAAGAAAGGTGATTTAAGCAATTTTGAGCGTGGCATGGTTGTTGGTGCCAGACGGGCCGGTCTGAGTATTTCTCAATCTGCTCAGTTACTGGGATTTTCACGCACAAACCATTTCTAGGGTTTACAAAGAATGGTGTGAAAAGGGAAAAACATCCAGTATGCGGCAGTCCTGTGGGCGAAAATGCCTTGTTGATGCTAGAGGTCAGAGGAGAATGGGCCGACTGATTCAAGCTGATAGAAGAGCAACTTTGACTGAAATAACCACTCGTTACAACCGAGGTATGCAGCAAAGCATTTGTGAAGCCACAACACGCACAACCTTGAGGCGGATGGGCTACAACAGCAGAAGACCCCACCGGGTACCACTCATCTCCACTACAAATAGGAAAAAGAGGCTACAATTTGCACGAGCTCATCTAAATTGGACAGTTGAAGACTGGAAAAATGTTGCCTGGTCTGATGAGTCTCGATTTCTGTTGAGGCATTCAGATGGTAGAGTCAGAATTTGGCGTAAACAGAATGAGAACATGGATCCATCATGCCTTGTTACCACTGTGCAGGCTGGTGGTGGTGGTGTAATGGTGTGGGAGATGTTTTCTTGGCACACTTTAGGCCCCTTAGTGCCAGTTGGGCATCGTTTAAATGCCACAGCCTACCTGAGCATTGTTTCTGACCATGTCCATCCCTTTATGACCACCATGTACCCATTCTCTGATGGCTACTTCCAGCAGGATAATGCACCATGTCACAAAGCTCGAATCATTTCAAATTGGTTTCTTGAACATGACAATGAGTTCACTGTACTAAAATGGCCCCCACAGTCACCAGATCTCAACCCAATAGAGCATCTTTGGGATGTGGTGGAACGGAGCTGTGTCCTGGATGTGCATCCCACAAATCTCCATCAACTGCAAGATGCTATCCTATCAATATGGGCCAACATTTCTAAAGAATGCTTTCAGCACCTTGTTGAATCAATGCCACGTAGAATTAAGGCAGTTCTGAAGGCGAAAGGGGGTCAAACACAGTATTAGTATGGTGTTCCTAATAATCCTTTAGGTGAGTGTATTATAATATAAAAAAATCAATATATATATATATATATATACACACTATTTTATATATAATATAATATAATTACCCCAAAATGAAAAGAGTGAAATAAGAAATATGTTATTAATTTAAAAATAAAATGAAGTATATTTTTAGGACCAGGAGTTTTTTTGTTTGTTTTTTACAATTAAGACTAAATAAATAAATAACTAAATAACTAACTAACTAAATAAATAAATAAATAAATAAATAAATCTTAAACTAAATGTTTTTAAAGCATAAATCACTACATCAGCGTAAATTATTAAAAATAAAAAAGTTATTAAAAATTAAACAATTATTAAAAATAAAAAAATACTGTATTATGGTAATAAGGATGTAATAAAAAAATCGAGAATAATATAATTACACAAAAAGGGAAATAAAAGGTAAATCATGGATGCACTATATATATATATTGAGAAGTTTGGGGTGTAATGCAACCTTAATTATTGATTAAAAAAAAACAATAAAAAAAAAACTTTTATTTATATGCTATAAAAATATAATTTATTATCATCATGTTTTTGATACAACGTGACCTGGACATGTTCCCCAAACTAGATCTGTTGTTTTATCTTTTATCTTTTCAAACACATCAAACATCCTTTTGAGAAACATTTAGCTTATAATGCCACAATAATGCCACTTGCTTTGATTTATCCAATACAGTGATATTCAGAAATATAAGTGTTATTCGTGTGTCCACATTTTTGCATGGGGCCACTGTATACACATATACACACACACACACACACACACACACACACACACACACACACACACACACACACACAGATGCTCAAAACCACAAAACATAATTCTCCCCACACAACCTCCTCCTCTCTCTCTCTCTCTCTCTCTCTCTCTCTCTCTCTCTCATTGAGAGCTTTACCTTCCCCTCCCTCCTTTCTCACATTGTACTCTCTCTCTCTCTCTCTCTCTCTCTCTCTCTCTCTCTCTCTCTCTCTCTCTCTCTCTCTCTCTCTCTCTCTCTCTCCATTTGGAGCTCCTGGATTCACTGGTGAGGTCTTCAGCTTTGGCTCTTCTCTGATATTTGACGGACACATCCAGGAGACCAGCTGGATCAGGATGAACTCCACATTAACGGCCACCCAGTGTGCAGCAAAAGAGTTTGAGGAGCAACAAAAGACAAACTGACGCAGACAGAAAGAGAGCGAAAGAGCGCAAGGAGGAGGACAGAAGGGATTTCTTTCTGAGGGATTCCCCCTCCCAGGGAAACCGAGGTGAGTGCCGACTGCTGTTTCTGATAAAGAAGGAAAGCAAGTAGTATTTCCGTCAAGTGGGGGACGGATCGCTCCGTTTAATGCTCCGAGAGATGCCAGACTTCTGATGGATGATTGCCATAAACTTGTGAGAGGTTGTGCGTTCGGTCTCGAGCACCAGGTGTCTTTCTTTTTCACTTTTGATTATGACTTTGCGATCTGATGAGAGCACAGAAGCACGTAAGTGCGTTTATGCAGAAAAACAGAGATTTTGGTCTGTTTTCTAAAAATGTCTAGTTACTAAAAAGTAATATGGTATTATCATGATCTTTTGGATGGCTATATGAAGGTTTGCACATGTTACTATGGTAATACTGTGATTTGGATACATGGAAATACCTCTGTTAGAAAAAGTACTGTAGCAGTGCCATGGTAAAGTGATGCCATTAGATGTTATAGCACCTTACGTATGATATTTACATAGCAATTAATAGTACTTTTTTTGTATGTGCGTGTTTTTAGATATGGTACCATGATAATACCATGGTTTTCGGGCATATATTATCCATGTTTTTTTTTTTTTTTTTTATACAGTAACATAGGTAAAAGTACTGTGTTTGTACCATGGTACAGTGAGGATTTCAGATGGTAATACAATGCAACTTTGAAATTTAATATGATGCTAAAATTCATGTAACATGATATTTGGTACCTCCAAGAATATCATGGTAGTAACACACATATATACACACACACACACACACACACACACACACACACACACACACACACACACACACACATATTTATGCATGTATGTATGTACATATGTGTGTGTGTGTTTAAAGGTGTTTTTTAATGTGCTAAATGATTATCATATAATAAAATCATGCTAAACGTGTTATATATACATACATGCATACACACACACATATACATAATTATACGTATATATACGTAATTTCCATCTTTACATTAATATTAGATTGTCAAAAATATACTTTTTTTTTTGACAGAAATAAAATCAATATTAGATATATAATATATAATAGGTGTAAAAACCTCAGCTGTCTTGTGGACATTTTTTTGCCAGTAACAGCACTTTTTGTTCTCTCAGAGAACCATGCGTACTAATTGTACAGGAATATGGTCATCTTTACAAAGGGTCATGGCATTACCATCAATGTACCATGGTACCACCACAGTAAATGGTCATCCTTCCCTCATATCACTGTTTTGAAGCTTATAAGGTGTTTCAGAATTACACTCAACTGGCAGCAGAGTGAAGCTGGTAACTTGGAAACAGGCATGTCTGAGCGCTCACACTCACACACACACACACACACACACACACACACACACACACACACACACACACACACACACACACACACACACACACACAGGAGGGATGGGGGCGGTGGTTGTCTTTCATAGAAATAAAAGAAGAATCCATGTGTTCCACCACGGCGGTGTGTGAGAAGTGGTAATGATGGTCTTTACACTGAGAAGTGTGTTTGTGTGTGTGTGTGTGTGCGCATGTGTGTGCGTGTGTGTGTGTGTGTGTGTGTGTGTGTGTGTGTGTGTGTGTGTGTGTGTGTGTGTGTGTGTGTGTGCGTGTGTGCGTGTGTTTGCATGTGCAAATGTGCATGAAAAAACAAAAGAACACCGTGTATTAGCAGAATAAATCGTGTTGCTGAGCGAAACGGTGCAATCAGTCCATGAGAGCTTGAGTTCATTACTACTCAAAGCCAGAGGTTTGCTGGTTCCTGAAGAACCTCATTCACACAGAAACGGTTTGATGAATTATTAATCACATATTAGAGTGTTTACATCAATAAAAGATGAAAACAGGCCGAAAACAAACATCATAGTACTCCGATGATACCGCCCGCCCAATAAATGATCCATAAACCTGCCAAGAATTAATGCACATCCTCTGTCTCTGTGTGTGTGTTTGTGTGTGTGTGTGTGTGTGTGTGTGTGTGTGTGTGTGTGTGTGTGTGTGTGTGTGTGTGTGTGTGTGTGTGTGTGTGTGTGTGTGTGTGTCTGGAATAGATGTTGTTTTCTCCGGCAAATTTTGTGATGTAATTAGTGCTAAAGTTTTCATCAACTTCTCAGCATGAGTCTCGTGTGCTGATGGACGGCAATTTATTACCTTTTAATTAAGAACAAAACAACACAGTGGGCGTCCAAACACACACACACACACACACACACCTCATAAATACACAGGTAACAGTTGTCATTGCTGTCAGCGCTACATTCATTCAATCATTCAAATTCTCATCCTGCACAAATCAAGCTTGAACCTTTTCCCATGTTATCGGCATAAACTATTAAGCATAACGCATCACAACAGACAACAATATACCGAAATTCTGTATTCAGAAGTACAATATTCTAACAGAATTAAATGGAATAATATTTTGCATTAGAAACAATTAGAATTCTGTAATTCCAAAAGCTTAACAAAATACAGTTTGTCAGCATCTAGTCTGTTATCAGAGCAAGATCAAGGTGAACTCAGTTTTCAAAATGTAAATAAACATATTTAAAGAGAGATAGCAGGATAAATAATGTACATGCAGAGAGATGAAGTGTATATATAGTATATGCACACAAAACGAGTGTACTTCTTTCTTCAGCCAAGCTCAGTCGCTGTCCATTTAGCAGATGCTTTCATCATCTGAAGTGACTAACAGGACGCTAAGTGCAGGGATGGTCCCAGTGGAGATGTTCGGAGTTAAGAGCTCAGAAGTGAGAGAAACTGTCGATTAACACGCCTCTACCTGAGGCCAAACCCTATTCAAGTCTCTTTAATGTCACTTTCAGTCCAGCAAATAACCACCTTCAAACTGAGAAGCATTTTTCATTGTATAGAGCTCCAGACGTCACGTGACCCATTCTGTTTACAAGGCCATATTGCCAGGCAGGGAGCGAATATGAAACTTGAACAGTGTTCACTGCGCACTTTAATTCAAAAGACATAGACCAGGGGTCCGTTCTTCGTACCTCGCTTAATACATCTGAGATTATTTGACAGATCCCAGATCTTCTAATCGTGATAACTGATCTCTGGCTAATTTGGTTCTTCAAATGAATTTGCGGATTGGATTAAAATGTCTGGATTAAGTTATCTGAGATTACTGCACGTTCCTGTGTTCCCTGAAGAGGGCAGATGCATCGATACTCGAAACCACGATCAGTAAAGCAGCGATTGGCTGGCGTTAAGACAACGTAATGACATCATTTAATTAAAAAAGCCACCTGGCAAAAGACTTGACAAATTACACAAAACCCCACAAATTTCTGGACCTTTATAAGGAAACGGCCAAACCAACTTAAAAGTTATAACAGATAAATGATCAATGTTTTTTTTTTAAACATGATTCCCAATTATTTATATTCACGATTTTATAGTATTTGTACACCCTTTACATTTTTATTTCAATGTTGTAATTAGCAATTCATTTAATTAAGTCAATTTGAAGCAGATTTGTTATGTGACGGCATTAATTAAAGTTTCTTAAGGGTCAAGATCAAGTTATCTGCTTCCCCCTGCGCTGCATCAAGCCATCCCATAATACATCACTCAAATTAATGCACGGCTCAGAGTAACGTTACAGCATGTGTGTAAGTAATTATTCCATCACAAATAAATCTCTCGATCAAGTGGCTGTGTCTATAGTATTACACACCTTTTACACAACATTATAATATTATTTTCAAATACATTTTTAGATTATTATTATTATTATTTATAATTATTATTGCCCCTGGTTCAGTAATGAACTCTTGTAATAAGGTAGCAGAGGCTGGGACAGATTTTAAAGTCCTCATAAAATCAAAATGGACCCTATTTACTTTGTTAGCACATATTAAAGGTCTCAGGGTGAACAATTAATCCGTGCAAGTTAATACACAGAAATAAATTGCTTGTCGCTGTAATCTTTAATCAAAACCTGAAAAGTAACTTCCGGTCTGGAAACGGCGTTCCTTCTCAGATGATGTCAGTTTGACGGCTTGGGTTTGAAAATGCGCAACCACTCCCCTCCGACCGTTAGTCCGCTATGAGTCGAGAGACAGAGCGCTGAAGTGAAACCCCGCCCTCTATTCAATATTCCCTTTCACTTGGAAATATGTCACAGCACTGAAGAAAACTCACTTGCTACTTCCAGTTCACTGGGACTTTAAGCATCACCTCAAGATGCAATCTAATCCTGTTTACATGAAATAAACTGCTCCCGAGCAAAAATTAATATATTAAACATAACAGATCCCTATAAAGCCCCGGGTGCTCTTCATGCGTATCGATAAAGGAACAGATAGCTTTCCTGACCTGCAGTATCCTGGGGTTGTACCAGCTGTGTGCAAGTTACAAGTAGCCTAGTTTTGACGTAAATGAGCACTGAGTTCTAAGAGCACTAAGTTTGTTGTGGCTTGATTTCGCTGTGTTTTGGTGTTGTGGCTTGATTTTGTTGTGTTGTGGCTTGATTTTGTTGTGTTGTGGCTTGACTTCGTCGTGTTGTGGCTTGACTTCGTCGTGTTGTGGCTTGACTTCGTCGTGTTGTGACTTAATTTCATCGTGTTGTGGCTTGACTTCGTCGTGTTGTGGCTTGATTTCGTCGTGTTGTGGCTTGATTTCGTCGTGTTGTGGCTTGACTTCGTCGTGTTGTGGTTTGACTTCGTCGTGTTGTGGCTTGATTTCGTCGTGTTGTGGCTTGACTTCGTCGTGTTGTGGCTTGACTTCATCGTGTTGTGGTTTGACTTCGTCGTGTTGTGGCTTGATTTCGTCGTGTTGTGGCTTGACTTCGTCGTGTTGTAGCTTGACTTCGTCATGTTGTGGCTTGATTTCGTCGTGTTGTGGCTTGATTCCGTCGTGTTGTGGCTTGATTTCGTCGTGTTGTGGCTTGATTCCGTCGTGTTGTGGTTTGATTTCGTCGTGTTGTGGCTTGATTCCGTCGTGTTGTGGCTTGATTCCGTCGTGTTGTGGTTTAATTTCGTCATGTTGTGGCTTGATTTCGTCGTGTTGTGGCTTGTGTTGTGGCTTGATTTCGTCGTGTTGTGGCTTGACTTCGTCGTGTTGTGGCTTGACTTCATCGTGTTGTGGTTTGACTTCGTCGTGTTGTGGCTTGACTTCGTCGTGTTGTGGTTTGACTTCGTCGTGTTGTGGCTTGATTTCGTCGTGTTGTGGCTTGACTTCGTCGTGTTGTGGCTTGACTTCGCCGTGTTGTGGCTTGATTTAAATCGTGTTGTGGCTTGATTCCGTCGTGTTGTGGTTTGATTTCGTCGTGTTGTGGCTTGATTCCGTCGTGTTGTGGTTTGATTTCGTCGTGTTGTGGCTTGATTTCGTCGTGTTGTGGCTTGTGTTGTGGCTTGATTCCGTCGTGTTGTGGCTTGATTCCGTCGTGTTGTGGCTTGACTTCGTCGTGTTGTGGCTTGACTTCGTCGTGTTGTGGTTTGATTTCGTCGTGGTGTGGCTTGACTTCGTCGTGTTGTGACTTGATTTCGTCGTGTTGTGGCTTGATTTCGTCGTGTTGTGGTTTGATTTCGTCGTGTTGTGGTTTGACTTCGTAGTGTTGTGGCTTGACTTCGTCGTGTTGTGGCTTGATTTCGTCGTCTTGTGGCTTGATTTCGTCGTCTTGTGGCTTGATTCCGTCGTGTTGTGGTTTGATTTCGTCGTGTTGTGGCTTGACTTCGTCGTGTTGTGGCTTGACTTCGTCGTGTTGTGGCTTGACGTCGTCATGTTGTGGCTTGATTTCGTCGTCTTGTGGCTTGATTTCGTTGTGTTGTGGTTTGATTTCGTTGTGTTGTGGCTTGATTTCGTGGTGTTGTGGCTTGATTTTGTTGTTTTGTGAACTTATGTTTGCTTTTTACATTTTATTGTGTTGTGCACTAGTGGGCCACCGTAGCCTATAGTTTCTGAATAGCTTCACTTACTGTGATAAAATTATTTCCCCTTTGCTTTCCCCGCCTGTTCTGACATCCTGACGCACAGCAGCTGTCCACCATGCTAATTCACACTAACAACAAGCTAATTTAATGTTAGCAACATGTCAACTCATGCTAGAAGCATGTTAAAACATGCTAGCAAAATGTTAAATCATGCTAAAAACATGTTAAATCATGCTAAAACATGTTTAGTCATGCTAGTAACATGCTAATTCATGCTAGCTGCATGTTAAAACATTATTTATATATTGTTAACATGAATTAGCGTAAGCATATTTCATTATTTTTAATTTTTCTGTAATAAAAATATACATTATAAATAGTCAGACAGGCAGACAGCTATAGTAGTATCTTTAAACATGCTACAGAAACGAAATAATATATTTTAATAATATATAATTATAAAAATACTAAAATATTTTATATAAAATGTATTAACATATTATTCTCTAAACATGCTAGAAAAAAGATAGTATATTTTATTTGTTTCTGTAAAAATGTGAGTGAAACAATACAAAATATGTAAATTAAAACAATCTCTTTTTTTTTACCGAAACATAATCCAAAAAGAACTCCCAGTCAGATAAACATAAAATGAGCCAAAATCATAGGAGTTCACACATCTCTGCCAAAATTAAAAATGCAGAGCTGAATTGATGACATCATCAAGGACCTAATAGAATGTTCCGTTCCATTTAGAACCCACAGCTTTGGCTCTACTAGCCAAAGATAATAAATAACAAACACACACACACACACACACACACACACACACACACACACACACACACACATACAGAAGCCTGTGAGTCAGTCTCTCATAGACCGAGTCTGGGGGTAGACACCAGTCAACACTTCAGCCAATCAAAACAGCCGCACAACATCATCATTCAGAATCAATGAACGGTCACATTTCCAGTCTAAACAGACCTTCTGGAGTCTGAGGGGGAAAAATCCTTCGCTATTGTTGATTAGTTGAAATGAGAGGATCTTAGTTGGAGTGTCTTCATGACCTTCCAGATGGACATCTGTCTCGACCTATACAGCACCAGCATCCATTATAATTTATGAATCATAAATGAAGCACCAAAAGCTCTTAAGTACTTCATCCTGAATATGCATTAGAAAACCATTAGAAGCCTTTCATATCATCTTGATTTGACCTGTCATGTATTTCTTCTCCGTGAGGGAATACAGGCCTCTTAAACAATCAGCATCCATTATGTAGCGGACCGCAGCTGATGCTGAGATGGTTTTCAGATCAGATATCCTGGCTCCTGCTGTATGTGTCACATTATCTTGATTACCGGTAACAGAAACATATTCTTAGCTGCACAATCCAGCCAGGAAATTGATTTGCATCAACATTTCAGCGCCATCATCTCTTTGTTTCCAGTAACTTCTAAAAGCAAGAAGCTTAGTTTTAATGGCTGTTTGTCTTGACCACTTATCAGTCGGCTTCCTACTAAAAGCATTGTTGATGCATTATGGGAAATGTTTCTCTAATAGTCAACCTTCCATTTGCAAGACCCTTAATTACGGCGTTGCAGCTGATTGTTTCCTCTCTGATGGGCGGTGACGGACAACACAAAGACCTCGGAGCAGTTTATCATCAGAACGACGGCTAGAAACATATTATTATCCTGCAGCAGACCTGAGTTCAGAGAGAGACCACAGATTCAGTGCATACGTGTCGAGACTCATGTCATTAAAGGAATATTCTGGGTCAGGCCATTTTACAGGGTCTTAAAAAGGCAGAAGTGTGAAGCTTGTGCTCTTGATATAAGACTTGCATGGATTCTTTGGCTAAAAAAAGTTTGTTATTGCTCATATTTAGAGTTAAACAAACAAACCCTAAGCATTAAACTTCAGTGCAAAACTTGTACCACAACATTTGCGCTATACAGATATGAAAAATACCACAAATAATGTCTGGTTGAGTGGATTTTCACTAGGCAAACAGCTTGGGAGAGAAGCAGTCTTTCACTTAAGGATGGCCAAAATATCACAGAGACTTCGGGGGAGATCTTTTGACCACCTAGCAACCATCTAGAACACCCCAGAAACTACCTAGTAACACCGTGGCAACAACCAGAACACCCAAAACATCATACAAACCAACAAGAACACACTAGAAACCACTTAGTAACGGTTTAGCAACCGCCAGAACATTCTGCGAACCACCTAGTAGCAGCCTAACAACCATCTAGACACCATAGAAACTACCTAGTAACACCTTGGCAACAACCAGAACACTCATAACATCATACAAACCAACCAGAACATCCTATAAACCATCTAGTAATGGCTTAGCAACTGCCAGAACATTCTGCGAACCACCTAGTAGCAGCCTAACAACCTAGCAACCACCTAAACACTCTAGAAACTAGCAGAACACCCAAAACATCATGCAAACCAACCAGAGCACCATAGAAACCACCTAATACTGGCTAAGCAACCACATGCAAACCAACCAGAACAGCATAGAAACCACCTAATAACAGCTTAGCAAACACCAGAAATTTTCTCAAACCACCTAGTAGCAGCCTGGCAACCACCTAAACACCCTAAAGCTACCTAGTAACACCTTGGTAACCACCAGAACACCCAAAACATCATACAAACCAAGCAGTACATCCTAGAAGCCACCTAGTAACAGTTTAGGAACCACCAGAATATTCTGCAAACCACCTAGTAGCGAGCCGGTAACCACATAGACACCCAAAAGCCACCTAGTAACACCTTGGCAACAACCAGAACACCCAAAACATCATACAAACCAACCAGAACACCATAAAAACCACATAGTAATGGCTTAACAACCACCAGCACACCCTAGAAACCACTTAGTAAACGCCTGAAAACCACCAGAACACTCTAAAAAACAACTAGCAATGTGTTAAAATCACCTAAGCACCTGTCTAACTAGATCACTGATTTTGTAAAACAAATTTTGTAGCAACATATTTTGTAGCAACATATGTTTTGTCATTGTTCGAAAACCATTCACAGACAAATTAAAATTAAATCAAAATATACGTACATCCAGAAATTTACATTCAAAAGATGTTTCAAACAAAACTGTTAGAGTGCAACTGTACCCTTGTTGGATTAATTAAAGCCATATAAAGGGATGAGACAACAGTTTCTATGGAAAGAACAAAGAAATATCAACAAACACACAACATATGTTGTGCAGTTGTTCAGAATGCCCTAGACTTGAGTAAAGATGCACAAATCTAAGAGTCACACGCCATCTAATCTGGGTTCATTATACATACACGCTAAATTATTTGACTTCCACATTCTGTTTCTAACCCCTCCATCACAGAGACCTGCTCTCCAGAGCATCTCTGCTCAGTGATGGGTTTATATCCCAGAGTCATTACTGAATTAGAGAGGGGAGATGAGGGTTATTCACACTATCACAAGCCTTGTTAACACAGGGTGAATAATCAGTTTTTAATGCATAACCATTAATAGCTGTGAATCGCGTGTACACTCAAACACTGATAGAGCCGTTTATTTGCACATGCTCTGTTGTAGTACCCAAATCACTTATAAGCAATGGCTTATCCTTTGATTAATTACTGCTGTCATGATCACTAGAATAAAATTATATTTACTGCCCACTTTCTGTGGGCGTTAACATTAATTGAGCCAGGCAAAAGAGTTTAATAAATAAGATTCCATTTCTAACCAGCCAAATTTACATAAAAAAGGTGCTTGTTTGTGCTAAAAAGAATGACAAATTACATAATTTTACATTCTGTGCAGAACTATTAAAAAAAAAAAAAAAGCAAAAAGCTACAAATAAGCAAATAAATAAGTTAGATTAGTTCACTTTTAAATAAACTTTTGCTGATAATTTACTCACCCCCATCTCATCCAAGATGATGACACACACACATGGACAGTCTTTCTTTCTTCGGTCGAAAAGAAATTAAGGTTTATAGAGATTTTTCTCCATATAATGGACTCCAATGGGCTCCAAACGGTTCAAGGTCCGAATGACAGTTTCAGTGCAGCTTCACAGGGCTTTAAACAACACCACACGATGAGTAAGGGTCTTATCTAGCCAAACGATCAGCCATTTAAAAAAATAATAAAAAAGTTTACGTTGTATAAGCACAAATGCTCGCCTTGCTCTGTTCTGTGATACGCGTTCGTGACGTCACGTAATACGCAGTTACGTTGAAAAGGTCACGGTTCAAAAAGGTAGGGCAGGGCGAAAAACTCCATCTCATCTTCTCCTCGAAGTTCAAAATCGTCCGACATCGTTGTTTTACCTTTTAACTCCCTTTTTTGTAAATGGCGTTTGACTTAGCATGTGCACGTTCAACTTGTGCACACTGACTTGGTACTTGCGCCTACGTCAAGCGTGACCTTTTCAATGCAATTGCGTATTACGTGACGTCACGAACAGCGTTTGCATTAGATCTTGACGTAGCTACAGCATACACTCGACACAGAAGTATAAATTGGGCTTTATTCATCGTCTGGTGTCGTTTAAAGCCCTGTGAAGCTGCACTGAAACTGTCATTCGGACCTTGAACCGTTTGGTTCCCATTGGAGTCCATTATATGGAGAAAAATCCTGGAATGTTTTCATCAAAAACCTTCATTTCTTTTCAACTGAAGAAAGACAGACACGGACATCTTGGATGACATGGGGGTGAGTAAATTATCAGCAAGTTTATTTAAAAGTGAACTAATCCTTTAATGAGCAAAAATAGTTAAGTAAATAAATAAAATAAACAGCAAATAAGCACATAAGCAAAATAGGCAAAATAAAAACAAGTAAATAAATAAATTAAGCAAATGAGCAAAATAAATAAAAAGTAGTGCAACGGTTGAATTCACTATACTACAAAATACTGTGGTGAATTTTACAGTAAATAATTTTCTAAGCATGCAAACAAACAAAAAAATAATATATGCAGATTTTAACAGTTTTGAAAATGTACACATTGGCTTTCGATTTATTTCAAAAGTTTATTTTTTCCCTAAAAAAGTTTTTCATTCACTGCACACCATAACGTTAAAGTGAAACTATCAAGTTGAATATCAATCCCACAGAGCCCGTCCAGCTGTGTGTCACTGGGTCACAGATATTTAGAGCCGCAGTCAGGAAATACTGCAACCAAACAGAAGCGGACAAAACCGCAGCCGGGGGCAAAGCTACACACACAGTTTCAGATAAGGAGAGAGAGTGAGTCCATCATATCTGTGATCCCTTGAGCCTCTGCTGTCTCGTTCTGTTTTTGTGTGTGTGGTGATGACTGTTAGATAGACTCTGAGCTCGTCTGAATCCCCTGTTGAGACTAAAGCAGACCCACTGTCACAGCGGCGGGCGCTGTTAAACTTAAACTGCTTTTAGTTGTAGAGCAAATACAATGTGTTCCAGATTTAGAATGAAGTGTTTTTTTTTTTTTTTTTTTTTTTTTTTTAAAGAGCATTTTACAAGTTCCGGCAAAGCATTTAGTTTCTAGAATATTCCTTACAATTGAAGCCTAGTAGGCAAGCAGACCACACCATGAAAAAATGCTAATAAGCAAATAAGCAAAAATAAGTCATCAGCAAAATGCATATACAAAGAAAGCTGTGTTTCTCAGCATGTGATCGTGAATTCAGTTCTCTTTCACATCTTATTGCACTTGAATGGTAGAATACACATGCAATTATGTCAAAATGCATGTTTTTGAGAAATGGGAGAGCACTGAAACTGGTATGTAGTTTGAGAGTATGTGTTTTTCACCAGCCTTGTATATTGGAATCACCGTTGCCGTTTTCAGAGATTGATCACATACATACGTTAAAGGTTTAACAACACAACCAATAATACTTTTGACCATAAACATGTCAATACCATTCCAGTCTGTGGACTTTTTACTCTTAAATGTTTTGACAATCTCAATAATTTATTTTTCATCACAAATATAGATTCACTAATGTTTACATTCTTACTCTGCACATAATTTATAACTTATGATGTTTGTGTGGTTTTTACATTAAAAAACTTCATAATGAATAAGTAATAGGCTATTTTCTACCCTGGTTTTGAGGCTCTCTCCTGAACGCTCGGTTTTTATGGGTGTGCCGCACTGAAGACTTGGAAGTAAATGCCCACGGCTAGGATTGGATAAGATTTGCATATTTAATGAGCTTCGGCTCCCCTGTCAGTACATGTGGGAATTGTTTTGAAAGCATGTGGGAAAACGGCAACCAGAAAGATTCGCCCAAACAAACACAATGATTTAGCTCTCATCTAGCCGGGATTGATTGGTATATTATTTTTTTATTACTTGGCCCGCCCGATCGGTGGATATAACTGCAGACTGTACACACACACACACTCGTGCAAAAAAACACACCTTGGGCTTTGTGAGCCCTGGCCCATACATGTCCGAGTCTGATCCCAAATCGCAATGAACCAACAACACCACAAATAAAGGATTCTCCAGCCTTTGACAGCGTGCTAAGTTATGTTCAGTTAGACACGTACACATAATCAACAGATCTATATCAAACGATATGTATCAATGCAATATTATCACATATTAAAAAAAAAACTTTTACTCACATAAGTGTGTTGCTTCATTCATTCATTCATTCATTCATTCATTCATTCATTCATTCATTCATTCATGTAATATCATCCTGTCTGCAAATCTCTTGTTTACAAATGAATCTGTGGTGAAATGAAGGAACAAATGCATAATGTCTTCTCTGCATGAGCTGGATCATCATTAAAAATAAAGTTCATCCATGCATTCATTATAATAGAATCCGAATGAAGCTTATGCGGTATGTTTATTGCTTAGAAGTTGGATCCGGTTTACAAACCCGATTCCAAAAAAGTTAGGACACTGTACAAATTGTGAATAAAAAAAGGAATGTAATAATTTACAAATCTCATAAACTTATATTTTATTCACAATAGAATATAGATAACATATCAAATGTTGAAAGTGAGACATTTTGAAATGTCGTGGCAAATATTGGCTCATTTTGGATTTCATGAGAGCTACACATTCCAAAAAAGTTGGGACAGGGAGCAATAAGAGGCCGGAAAAGTTAAATGTACATATAAGGAACAGCTGGAGAACCAATCTGCAACTTATTAGGTCAATTGGCAACATGATTGGGTATAAAAGAGCCTC
Organism: Paracanthobrama guichenoti; assembly: GCA_018749465.1. Taxonomy (NCBI): domain Eukaryota; kingdom Metazoa; phylum Chordata; class Actinopteri; order Cypriniformes; family Gobionidae; genus Paracanthobrama; species Paracanthobrama guichenoti. The sequence continues at coordinate 3,216,480 of CM031967.1, forward strand.
TCAGAGTGGCAGTGTCTCTCAGAAGTCAAGATGGGCAGAGGATCACCAATTCCCCAATGCTGCGCCAAACATACTGGAGCAATATCAGAAAGGAGTTTCTCAGAGAAAACTGCAAAGAGTTTGAAGTTCTCATCATCTACAGTGCATAATATCATCCAAAGATTCAGAGAATCTGGAACAATCTCTGTGCGTATGGGTCAAGGGTCAAGGCCCGGAAGAACCATACTGGATGCCCGTGATCTCAACATGGGCTCAGGAATACTTCCAGAAAACATTGTCGTGAACGGCACTGCATCATACAGGAATGCTACTACTGTACATGGAAATCACAACATGACATGGCTCAGGAATACTTCCAGAAAACATTGTCGTGAACACAATCCACCGTGCCATTCGCCATTCGGCTAAAACTCTACAGGTCAAAAAGAAGCCATATCTAAACATGATCCAGAAGCGCAGGCGTTTCTCTGGGCCAAGGCTCATTTAAAATGGACTGTGGCAAAGTGGAAAACTGTTCTGTGGTCAGACCAATCAAAATTTGAAGTTCTTTTTGGAAAACTGGGACGCCATGTCATCCGGACTAAAGAGGACAAGGCCAACCCAAGTTGTTGTCAGCGCTCAGTTCAGAAGCCTGCATCTCTGATGGGATGGGGTTCATGAGTGCGTGTGGCATGGGCAGCTTACACATCTGGAAAGGCACCATCAATGCTGAAAGGGATATCCAAGTTCTAGAACAACATATGCTCCCATCCAGACGTCGTCTCTTTCAGGGAAGACCTTGCATTTTCCAACATGACAATGCCAGACCACATACTGCATCAATTACAACATCATGGCTGCGTAGAAGAAGGATCCGGGGACTGAAATGGCCAGCCTGCAGTCCAGATCTTTCACCCATAGAAAACATTTGGCGCATCTTAAAGAGGAAGATGCCACAAAGAAGACCTAAGACAGTTGAGCAACTAGAAGCCTGTATTAGACAAGAATGGGACAACATTCCTATTCCTAAACTTGAGCAGCTTGTCTCCTCAGTCCCCAGACGTTTGCAGACTGTTATAAAAAGAAGAGGGGATGCCACACAGTGGGAAACATGGCCTTGTCCCAACTTTTCTGAGATGTGTTGATGCCATGAAATTTAAAATCAACTTATTTTTCCCTTAAAATGATACATTTTCTCAGTTTAAACATTTGATATGTCATCTATGTTGTATTCTGAATAAAATATTGAAATTTGAAACTTCCACATCATTGCATTCTGTTTTTATTCACAATTTGTACAGAGTCCCAACATATTTGGAATCAGGTTTGTAGCTCTATGTAGGCCTATGTCATGTCAGGCACGAGTCGGTGGGCGGGGCTACAGAATCAGGCATTGTTCTTCTTCTGCAGAGGCGGCGTTTCACCACACTCAGACGTCACAGCCTGGCATATTTTGAGATCGAGCGTTTGCTGGGCCTGGTGTCAATAAGAGCTTTTCTTTGACTAACAAAGAAGTTTTCAGCTCTGAAACTTACAGGATATTCTTATATTACCATGACCTTTTATATATCAAAAGCTCAAGGGAAAGTTGATTTCTCAATTCAGGACCCCTCAATCAAAAAAAGAGAAAACAACACTGCTCTTGACTTGACTTTTTTTTTAGCTTTAAAGTGGTCATGAATTGCATTGTTTTATTGTTTTATAATGTTTCTTGTGGTGCACTTATAATGTTAGTATGATTTTTACATTAATAAAAATTTCTACACTGATTTTAGCCTCTGATTTGAAAACTCTGTTCGAAGGGGCGTCTCTGCTGTGATTGGCTGCTGTGAGACTTCAGTGTAACTGCCCACTGCTGTGATTGGCTGATATCTTTGCATATAAAATAGCTAAGTATTACATGTGGAACTCTCTTGAAAACTTTTAGCACGTTTTTACTATTACAGCTCTCAAGGTTAGCTAATCATGAAAAGTGTTGATTATAGCATATATTTAGATCTGTAGCATTATATTTAGATTGTTGCAGTGATGAGCATTGTAGCAGACATCACAGACATCACAGACATGTTGAGCGCATGAATGCAGTGATCTCGTCATTGTAACTTGATTTCTGCACACTAACAAATGCTTTCCTCATAACAGTGCAAACACAATGTAAATAAGAAATTTGTTGATTATAAACTCGTGCTGTTTGATTGACAGCTCCAGCGATTACAAATGGAGCGTCCTTTGATTGCTTTCTATATATAATTTAAATCACAGTTTAAATAACAGATTATTTTCATCCTACTAAGAGAAACAGTGTGAAGTTGACCGTTTAGTCACTGGTTTGATTTACTGACACAGACAAAAAATTAACACGGTTACTTACATGTTGTGGCATTACTGTCAAGTCCATATCGTAAAAGTCTGTTTGCAAAGCCTGTGCTGAAATTGTGACTGATTTACCAAAGAATCCACAGTGAAATGTAGAGAATACAAATAAATAATGCTCAACTGAGACATTCACATTATTGAAAATAAATAACCATTCCTAGCATTAGGATCCTTTGGAAGGTAATGTTACTTTTAGTCCAGTGATCCTGTATCACTCTTCTCTCCTCGTCATCTCACTAACACGCCAGTGGGCGGGGCCAAAGTTGCAATGATGAAGTAGGGGTTGATTTTCTGCAGAGGTGATCTTTCACCTTGCTGTAGGCACATTCCACAACGAGTCGTTCTCTGGGCTTGGATACAATAAAAGCTGTTTTTGGACTAAAAGGAAGTTTTTGGTTCTGAAACTTACAGGATATTCTTATAGTACGATGACCTCTCATATGTCAAAAGCTCAAGGAAAATTTTATAAGAACACATTTATAATTAATTTATACAATGATGACTATGCAACATTAAATTTCTGTACTAATTCTAACTACATGTTAAATAAACATATTCTACCAGCAAAACTTCATTTGTTTAATTAATATTTTTGTTATATTGTATTTGTCCTATTGTTTGTAATTTTTCTTAATTTTAATGACAGAAGTGAGATAAAATTACACAAAATAACTATATTGTGATATATATCTTTATTGTGAAATAAGAATTTGGTCATATCGCCCACCCTTAAATCAGATTATATAACAGACTGCATGCCTAAATTTCTGTCTATTAGCATAGATTAAATAAACCCAGAATATACAGTACTTTTTGAGGGTAGACACATTCTCACTGGCTAAAAGAGCATGATTTTCGGCTTCAAAATGCATGACTAACAGCATTGCAAAAGAAAGGTTCCTTATTCCAGAAATGGCATTTTCTTTCTATAAATTGCAGGATTTCTCCGGGTCTGGGTAGGGAACACAGAATCCTCTTACAGGAGCAGATAATAGCTGGCGTTTTCTCCCACAGTGAGCTCTGTCTGACTGGCTCTGGAGGAAGTGCTATACGACGGCATATATGTATTATGTTGTGGAATAATTTGCTCCCTCAGATCCCTGTCATGTAATAAATTCCACCTATGAAACGCAGCTGGCTCTTGTTAGAAATCTCCCCACTGTACGACTGCTTCCGTCACCGTCACATAATGACACAGAAGATATTCTGGGTTTAATTCTAGAGATGGGGAGGCGTTCGAAATACAATGTGTGACGAGGGGAAGCAAAAAGAAATTGTGCACACGTTGTTTTAATGAAGTTGGATAGCAAACTTTGAGATCAACCTGTGGATGATATCGGTTGCTATTGGAAACCTCTCGCTAGCTCACATGGGGAATTAATCTTGCAAAACAAGTCGTGCGGCTTCCAATATTAGTAAGGGCTGTGGATGATCCAGATATACACACAAATACTGTTTCATAAGTCTTCAAATAAATAAAAAAGGCAAAATTTAAGCAAATAAACAAAACCAAACATGCAGCTAAATAATGCATATAAATAGGTAAATAAAATATTTTCGCACAGAAATAATTGTAGCATTAGATCTAAGAGTGCTATAGATCTCAATATAATACTATAATCCACACTTTTCATTATTAGTTAACCTTGAGAGCTGTAATAGTAAAAACGTGCAAAAAGTTTTCAAGAGAGTTCCACATGTAATACTTAGCCATTTTATATGCAAAAATGTCAGCCAATCACAGCATTGGACGTTTACACAAGTCTCATAGCAGCCAATCACAGCAGTGGGCGTTTACACTGAAGTCTCACAGCAGCCAATCACAGCATTGGACGTTTACACAAGTCTCATAGCAGCCAATCACAGCAGTGGGCGTTTACACTGAAGTCTCACAGCAGCCAATCACAGCATTGGACGTTTACACAAGTCTCATAGCAGCCAATCACAGCAGTGGGCGTTTACACTGAAGTCTCACAGCAGCCAATCACAGCAGTGGGCGTTTACACTGAAGTCTCACAGCAGCCAATCACAGCAGTGGGCGTTTACACTGAAGTCTCACAGCAGCCAATCACAGCAGTGGGCGTTTACACTGAAGTCTCACAGCAGCCAATCACAGCAGTGGGCGTTTACACTGAAGTCTCACAGCAGCCAATCACAGCAGTGGGCGTTTACACTTAAGTCTCACAGCAGCCAATCACAGCAGTTTTCGCACAGAAATAACTCAAAAGTAGTGCAACCATATATACACATATATATATATATACACACACACACACACACACACACACACACACACATATATACACACACACACACACACACACACACACCTGATTGCCCCTTCTCTCCTAAACCCCGCCTTCCACAGACACCCTGATAACATCAGACCCTGTCACTCAAATTGATTGACAGACAAAGAGCGCATCACAGTATGACTGGCTAAAAAGCATCCCGCAGTCAAATTTCCGGCTATTTACAGAGCCTTGGGCAGTCACACACACAGCAGGGAAATCTCAGCATGCCTATTTCCAGTCGTTTTATGAATGTTATTCCATTTTAAAAACTTTATGGCATGCCAAAGCACCAACTGCGAGTAAAAAAAAAGTTCTGGTGAGTAAATACAACTTACTGACCAGCTGGCTTGTCATGCACAGACAGACTTTTGACTAAAGGCAAGACTTAATGTCACCAAAAACTGCCCACTTCGACAGGAAGTGATCACCTGACTGACATATAACCTGCTTCATGTTGTTGTGGAAAATGTGATATACTACCATTAAAAAGTTTGGTGTAAGTACAATAATTTTTTTATAAATAATAATAATAATAATACTTTTATTCCAGAAGGATGCCTTAAATTGATTAAAAGAAGTAAAGACATTTATAATGTTACAAATGATTTCTATTTCAAATAAATTCTATTCACAAAGAATAATGAAATAATGTATCACGGTTTCCACAAAAATAATAAGCTGTTAGTAAGTTAATGGAGTACCATAATTGATAATAATTGAGCAGCAAATCATCATATTAGAATGATTTCTGAAGGATCATGTGGCACTGAAGACTGATGCTGAAAATTCAGCTTTGCATTACAGGAATAAATTACATTTTAACATTTATTAAAATAGAAAATAATTATTTAAATTGTTAAAAATATTTCACAAATTACTGCTTGCACTGTAATTATTCCAAACTTTTATCCGGCACTATCATGCCAATGTTTGCAAATTGTCTTACAGAAAACACTGCAAAAAGTAGAATAAATACTGACCATTTCACAGGCAGGATATACACAGGCTCATGAATATCTAGCTGTCTTGTCTCAAAATGGTCTTTGAAGTGCAAAAGAAAAACCCTGTGCACCTGTTGAAGACTGCCATCCGGGATAGGAGCTTTTCACAAGCGCTTTCTAGATTTTCTGTGCAATATAGATCAGACGAGACTGTGGGCGGTTCGTGGGCATGCGATCCCAGGCTGAGACTAACTGGCTGTTAACGTTTTTAGGAACTGAACCATAATATATGGTTCAAATTGCAACAGAAGAACCATAGTCTAAGCCGTGTTGTTTTTTATCTGACAGGAGTGAGTCAAATCAAACTGATACACACAGTCTACTAAAGTGTAGTGTCTGTCAACTAGGTCTAATGCATCTTTATGAGCCTTTGCCTTTAAAGGACAGAATAGCAGAGAAAGAACAGGGAAAATATAGAGAAAGAAATGAAATTGTGACGAATTGACATTTCAATGAGGGACTGGTTAGTATGTGATGCAATAACCTGCATTATTTGCTGGAAGTATGCAAGAAAACAACAGACATATATAAAAAAAAAAGTACAAATAATCATGTCTTACAGCAATGTCATTACTGTTAAACTAATAAAATAGTTTTTTTATTAGTTTGTATGTAATTCAGTAATTTTTCATATAATATTTATATTTAAATTCATCTAATATTTATATTTCAATTTAAATCTTTACAGATACAGTACTAAAATTGCTAAAACTGAAATCATTCCAAAAATATATATAATATTAATAAATACTAATAGTATACACTATATTGCCAAAAGTATTGGGACGCCCAAAATCACTGAGTTCAGGTGTTCAATCCCTTCATGGCCACGGGTATATAAATCAAGCACTAGGCATGCAGACGCTTCTACACACATTAGTGAAAGAATGGCTCGCTCTCAGGAGCTCAGTGAACTCAAGCGTGGTACCGTGATAGGTTGCCATCTGTGCAATAAGTCCATTCCTGAAATTTCCTCACTACTAAATATTCCACGCTCAACTGTTAGTGGGATTATAACAAAATGGAAGCAATTGGGAACAACAGAAACTCAGCCACGAAGTGATAGGCCACGTAAAATCACAGAGCGGGGTCAGCGCATGCTGAGGGTCACAGTGCGCAGAAGTCAACAACTTTCTGCAGAGTCAACAGATACAGACCTCCAAACTTCATGTGGCCTTCAGATGAGCTCAAGAACAGTGCGTAGAGAGCTTCATGGAATGGGTTTCCATGACCGAGCAGCTCATCCAAGCCTTACATCACCAAGTGCAATGCAAAGTGTGGGATGCAGTGGTGTAAAGCACGCCGCCACTGGACTCTAGAGCAGTGGAGACGTGTTCTCTGGAGTGACCAATCACGCTTCTCTGTCAGACAATCCCATGGACGAGTCTGGGTTTGGCGGTTGCCAGGAGAACGGGACTTGCCTGACTGCATTGTGCCAAGTGTAAAGTTTGGTGGAGGGGGGATTATGGGGTTGTTTTTCAGGGTTTGGGTTTGGCTTCTTAGTTCCAGTGAAAGGAACTCTTAATGCACCAAGACATTTTGGACAATTTCATGCTCCCAACTTTGTAGGAACAGTTTGGGGATGACCCCTTCTCGTCCAACATCAGTGCCTGACCTCACAAATGCGTTTCTAGAAGAATGGTCAAAAATTCCCATAAACACACTCCTAAACCTTGTGGAAAGCCTTCCCAGAAGAGTTGAAGCTGTTAGAGCTGCAAAGGGTGGGCCGACTCTATATTAAACCCTTTATGGTCATTGAAAAGATGGAAAAAAACAAATATTAGATGAAAAAATTAAACATTAAAACTAAAACCTATATAGAAAAAAATAACTGTGTGTGTATTATATATATATATATATATATATATATATATAATTTTTTTTTTTTTAAAAGCACATCAAAAAACGCTTAATCAAAAAGAGCCAAAAATAAAATATTAATAAAAACAATAATAGTACATAAATATTACTAAAATAAAAAAATCTAAAAAAACTAAAATCTATATATATATATATTTTTTTTTTTAAAAAGCACATCAAAAACGCTTAATCAAAAAGAGCCAAAAATAAAATATTAATAAAAACAATAATAGTACATAAATATTACTAAAATAAAAAAATCTATTTTGAAGTCCGATTGGTTTGTTGAGACACAGCTAATGACTGTCGAGAGATACAGAAATAGGAAAAGATTTAAAGATTTGGTTAAAGAAAAGACAAATGTTCATACAGTATATACCCTCCAATTAAGAGGAATGATTGCTCTGAGGTCTCCTCTGATTGACACACACCCATGATTGTGATTTGCTTCTAGGCAGCAAGTCTGACAACTGTATGCTAATGCGGACACTTTATGATAATTCAGACACTGGATGCTAATCATGAAGCTCCACACAGACGTGACATTTGGTCCGGCTCAAAGATAGAGGGCAAATATACAAAACAGGAAAGTGACACGAATGTCAGAGACTCTGATTAAGTCCCACCACATTGAGCGCTATATCATTCAGGTTTATTTATTGCCAAATTAGAAGAACAAAACATGATGTCCCTGCAGAAAAGACCAGAACTGCTGGTCCTCATGTTGTAGCATAAACCACCCTAAGTTGATTTGATGGTCTTGACTGGTTTAAATAGTTTTTAGCTGGTCTTCTCGCCTAAAAAACACCAAAGGGAAACTAGCTGGCTTTCATTGGTCAGACTGGTCAAATGTGATGGTTTTAGACATGTTTTGGGCACCTGATAAGGCTATGCTGACCAAACAAACATTAACTAGCTGTAAATTCATGCTGGGTTTTTCAACATGATGTCTGCATGGAGTGGGTGGGTGTTTCACTTCTGCAGGTTTATTTCGGTGTTTAGTACAGAGTGATGTTGTGGTTAGTCAACGGCTTATGATAGCACAAGCTGAAAACACATTTAGTTGTGATGAGTGCTGCTCAGTCATTAACCTAAAGTCAATCAGCAAACCGCTTTAATGCTTAGAAGGTTAAGAAAGTAAAATGTCACAGTAATTATTATATATTTAGAAGCCGTGCTGAGTCACACAAAATTATCTTCAGAGAGCACAAAGAAGCCATAATACTGGAGGAAGAGGGCGGAACAGACCGGTTTTAGAACCGGAAAACAGGAAATCAGAGGGAATTTCTAATTGTTCACAAAACAAAACAATTCACAATCAACATGATGGAAGTCAACTGACCATGCTAAACGGAGTTTCTACAAAAATAAATAAATAAAAGATTAAAGAGAATTATACATTTAAGCTAGGTATAGTTGTTTCTTAGCCCATTTCATTTCTTGAATAAATAATAAAATGAATTCTTAACAGACAGAACGACAGACAGACAGATGATAGACGGATGGACAGACAGATGATGGACTGATAGACAGATGATAGACGGACAGACAGACAGATGGACAGACAGACAGATGATAGATGGACGGACAGACAGATGATAGACGGATGGACAGACAGATGATAGACGGACGGACGGGCAGATGATGGACGGACGAACAGATGATAGACGGACGGACGGACAGATGATAGACGGACGGACGGGCAGATGATGGACGGACGGACGGGCAGATGATGGACGGACGAACAGATGATAGATGGACGGACAGACAGGCAATAGATGGACGGACAGACAGGCGATAGATGGACGGACAGATGACATACAGACAGATGATAGACGGACGGACAGATGACATACAGACAGATGATAGACGGACGGACAGACATGTGATAGATGGACGGATGATAGATGGACGGACAGATGACATACAGACAGATGATAGACGGACAGACAGATGACATACAGACAGATGATAGACGGACAGACAGACATGTGATAGACGGACGGATGATAGATGGACGGACAGATGACATACAGACAGATGATAGACGGACGGACAGATGACATACAGACAGATGATAGACGGACGGACAGACATGTGATAGACGGACGGATGATAGATGCGGATGATAGATGGACGGACAGATGACATACAGACAGATGATAGACGGAAGGACAGACATGTGATAGACGGACAGATGATAGATGGACGGACAGATGACATACAGATAGATGATAGACGGACGGACAGACATGTGATAGACGGACGGATGATAGATGGACGGACGGACGGACAGACAGATGATAGACGGACGTACGGACAGATGATAGACGTACGGATGGACAGATGACAGACGGACAGACTGACAGATGATAGACGGACGGACAGACAGATGACAGACGGATTGGACAGATGGACAGACAGACAGATGATAGACGGACAGACAGATGATAGACGGACAGACAGATGATAGACGGACGGACAGACAGATGATAGACGGATGGACAGACAGATGATAGATGGATGGACAGACAGATGATAGATGGATGGACAGACAGATGATAGACGGATGGACAGATGGATGACAGACAGACAACAGACAGATGACAGACGGACAGACAGACAGATGATAGACGTACGGATGGACAGATGATAGATGGATGGACAGACAGATGATAGACGGATGGACAGATGGATGACAGACAGACAACAGACAGATGACAGACGGACAGACAGACAGATGATAGACGTACGGATGGACAGATGACAGACAGACAGACAGATGATAGACGGACGGACAGACAGATGATAGACGGATTGGACAGATGGACAGACAGACAGATGATAGACGGACGGACAGACAGATGATAGACGGATTGTACAGACAGACAGACAGACAGACAGACAGACAGACGAGAGACAGATGACAGACGGACGGCCATGACAGACAGATAGATGGATATATTAAATGTAATAAATACAAATGACTTGGACTAAAAAGAAACTACCTAGCAACCATCACAAAACCTTAGCAACTGTATAGCAAAGTCAGCCACTCGCATAGCAATGTCCTAGAGACTATCCACAACCCCCTATCCAAGCTTAGGGAATAATCTTATCCAGTGTATAATGCATGGATAACATGATCTTCCACACCCAGGATTTTAGCATCAATTTGCTGGACATTATCAGTAAAGCAGAAAAAGAAAACTGCTTTATTTCCCCCAGAAGCGATCACTGCAAAGAAAGATGAACAATAGCTAGTTATGAATTCTGTAGAAAAGGAGAAATGTCACATTCTGACACTCAACACCAAATTAAAATACTAAAAATATTACATGGCGTTCTTGCCTTGTTCTCGCTCCGTTCGCAATCAACGGAAAGCCGCTGTGAGCCTCTCGGCACAAATGTTCTCATAAAGACATCTGACACATTCAGAGGCGCAGTCTAATATTTCATGTTAACATTTCAACTCTGGAGCAGAGATAAAAGCAGCTAAATCAAGCATATTATTAGCCGCTGCACTTTATTACTTGCCTTATTAATGATTTAAGAGCTGATTAGCATGTTCCCTTTAAATGTTATAATTATTTCTGGGGCTTAGGCAAATATCCATTCTGTTGACTAAGATTAAAGTTAAAGATGTGAAAGTTTCTTGGGCACAATTTCCTGACATTTTAATATCCTTTTCTGCCTTGATGTTAAATTATTTTGTTTCCTCCTCAAATCTTAGCTTTGTGCTTCACACACTCTAAGGTGTTTTTCTGCAGCACACACACAACCTCAGATGCCAGTTCCAGAAGACAACATGAAAAGGAAACATGCTGTTATTAGTTACATTTATGTCTCTTTTTCCCCTTGCATCCTTGGTAAATGTCAAAAGTTTTCATTTTGATTAAAGGAAAAAACAACAACAAAGTGTTCTGATGAATTGTGCACAATAAAACCATGCACATTTACTAAGAAAGTACATAAAATGTAGAGCTGGGTATAGATTCACAAGCTCTCAAATCGATTCGATTTTTATTCACAAAGCTCTCAAATCGATTTCGATTCACACGCTCTCAGATCGATTCCATTTCGATTCGCGAGCTCTCGAATCGATTAAAAAATCGAGCTCTCGAATCGATCCCATTTCGATTCTCGAGCTCTCAAATCGATTCCATTTCGATTCTCGATTCGATTTTCCATTTCGATTTTCCATTTTCGTTCGATTTTTGATTCTCGATTCAACTCAATGAATATAGATTAAATACAAATACCATAGGTATTTATAAAAAAAGAACAGTGAACACAAGTTTACAAGTGGGTAATTAAAAAGAAATGAAGAGCCACAAAGCTGTATATTAAACTCTTTTTATTTTAGGTGCACTCGGGTACATTAAAACAGAACCCATCTCTAGATTTCAAATGCATACAATTGTTAAAATACAATACAATTTTGCAACTTTATTCTAAAAGATTTATCTGAGAGGTATTTTATACAATTTTGTTTTTATTGATATTTTGATATATTTATTCTAAAACATAAAAAGGATATTGGATCGGTACACAACAAGCTTTTCCTGCGATTTTGCCGCCCGTCGTGTGTGCGGTTACTTTTCATTCACGAGAAGCGCGTTCATATCGGGACACGAGTAGTTGCCATGGTAACGAACAACAAAACCTTAACGTGCTGACTTATGTGGACTAACTTTAATTTGAGGAAATCTGTTATTAGGTTTGAATGATTGGTCCTGCGCTGTGTATTGACTCTGATTTGAATGTGTCTATAATGGCTAGCGTACGTGCTTAAGTGAACGCTTAAGTTTGATCCAAATGCAAGGCAAGCATTCGCGTGTATGTGATTATTTTTAGCGGTTGTGTGCTCGGCTGTGGGGGTGTTGCAACGTCTGGGTGATGTCTCATCTAATGGTAGTAAATCTGTAGTATTACATCGCATTACCTCAGCATTACAAAAGGCGACAACGCACCGGAAGCCGCCATTCAAGCACTGAATGAATGAATGACAGGCGCGTACAGAAGACTAGTAATTAGATTTACGTTAATCTTATGTTCAATGTTAGAGGAAATAAATATGGAAATAAAATCGATTCGTGGCCTTTGAGAATCGATTTTGAATCGAGCACATTTTTAAAAAAAAACGATGAATCGAAAAAATACCCTAATAAAATGTGTAAATAAGTACATTTAATTGCAAAAATTAAGCACTACTGCTTTTACTACCATTTAAACACTTAATGAATAAATGTTATGGTGCATGTTATGATTTTTAGATAATAAGAAAGTACATCAAATGTGGTTAAGATGAAAATATCAATATTAAAAATAAATAAATAAATAAAATACTAGTATGTTTATTAATATTTAATAAATAACCGTAAACCCTGTTTAGTAAATCTGGCCCTTAGTGTAAAAAAATGTGAGAAAATGCTCCAATTTAAACTTCACTGGGTTGCAAACTGAAATACACACAGAGTCTACTTTAAAGAGAGCCACTTAAGTGTCATTCGGCGCATTAGACCTATGAAACAAACCAAAACTCTGCATGTAAAGCATGAACTCGTATCGTCAAACTGTTGGGGAATCCCACTCCACTTCAAGTGACCGAGATCAAGAGCAGAAAATCACACAGGCCTGTAGCACAAGCACCATTCACCGTCCCCAGCAACTAAACCAGCAGATGCACAGTGTTTTCAGAACTAAACCAACACATCTTCCACATGGATATTTTTTAGAGCCGCCCTCATCCACAGAACAACGGCATGCACAGAAAACAAGGAAGAGCAAAACACTGAGAGAAAGAACAAATGTGTCTGGGATTAGTCTTGAGTTTCCTTCTCCTATGGAGCAGCACAATCAGCCCAAATGAGATCAAATTGCCAAACAGTTGCAAAAATAAGCATTATATCCATCACCAGCTCGAAATGAACAAATCACAGCATGCAGATTAGCCACACTGATTCTATTTAAAACGCTTTCAAAATCAGCCACAAAAGAACTGGTAATTTAGAACCCAAAGCCCACTAAAGCACGTCACACACTGTGCAATTGGACCTTTTTCACAGACTGTAGTGACGAGTTATTAACATCGTAAATCTAGCAAAGATTTTTGTATTTTAATATTTTTTTTAATCTAAATAGGCTGCATTTATAATACTATACTTTGGGCCAGATTTACTAACAGCTTGCGCCAGTGCAAACCTGTTAAAAACTACTGTCATGATAAAGATACGAACAGTTATTTTTGTGACTGATCTCATATTGCATTTGTAGAAGTTTCAGATGCAATATCTATGGGAGGAGAGTATTTAAATTAATAATGCAACATGACTTACTAAGGCTGTTTGCACTAGTCAATTTACTGGTATTTATACCATTATTTAACACCCCAAAAAAGCATATCCTAAAGGGATAGTTCACCCAAAAATGATTTACACATCCTCATGTTGTTCCAAACCTGTATGAGTTTCTTCTGTTGAACACAAAAGATGATATTTTGAAGAATGTTGGTACCAGACAGTTGTTGGATCCCGTTGACTTCCATAGTGTTTTTCCCCCTACTACAGAGACAGAGCGACACGCGTCATAATCTGGAAACCACGCCCACCGGGGGGAAAACAAACCAGCCGTCTCCATTGACTTTGTATTGTGTGAGGCGGCCTCCTTGTCATTTCTGACTTATAACAAAAAAACAGAACAATGTCTAAAAGCTGCTATGTGACAAGGTGTACAGAAAACAGGCTAATAAACCCAGAACCAAAAACCCATAAGTTTTTATAAGCTGTTGACCCAAAAACGAGCTTTTAAGGACACAAAAGTGGATACAGGCAATTGAGATAGAGCGCGATATGTTATATTACACTGAGAACTACATCCACTGGAGGGGAACGTGATCAGCGACAGGGAATATCATAAATATAAAACTGACATTTGGATATTTGACTTAACAGTGACAAAATGTTTACTGGACACGTAGGCATAGGATCCCAGGAGACGGCGGGATTGCATTTTAAATTGATACAATTTAATTTAAAATACCGGTGTGGGCGTGGCCTAAATGAGCTCTGTTTCTATGGAAGTCAATGAGTGCCATCAACTGTCTGGTTACCAACATTCTTCAAAATATCTTCTTGTGTGTTCAACAGAAGAAACTCATACAGGTTTGGAACAACTTGAGGGTGAGTAAATGACAGGATTTTCATTTTTGGGTAAACTATCCCTTTAACCCATTTTGCGCCGGTGTTGTTAGTAGATCCAACGCTATCTCACGACCAATTCGTTCATATTTGTACGAGGCGGCTAATTTGTACGAATTCGTGCGACCTTACTCATATGATACCCATACCATGATGATTGTTGAACAAGATTAGTTTAGACTCAGGTTACAAGATAACTTTCAAGTTGACAAAACCAAACCAGTCCAATCAGGCTTTGTTGGTACCATGACGCTGATCAAGGCTTTGATTCTGAGTTCTAACCATAGACCGTAAAAAAAATGGACGACGCTCCACTGAAGAAAAGTGAAGCCACAAACGTCCGAATATGGCGCTGCACAGATTTGGGACTGAGTCTGCGCAGTAGAGAGCAGGAAGTAGAGACGCAATATCAAAACCCCACCCACACTCTCACACATGCAGAACAATTCATTATGTTGGAGTGAAATAAACAGTTATGGAAATGTATAAATTAAAGCTAAAGCTCCAATCTCCTCCTGAAAAAACTTCACTCAGAGAAGCCGTCAATCATGACACACCCCCGTTTTTATAACATCAAATAACTAACTAAAACTAAACTTATTTAAAAAACTAACACTTGAAATGAAACCATCGTGATAAAAACTGCTTAAAAGGACAGAAGCCATCTTTGGGAATAAATATTTGAAGTGTAATTTGATTGTTTAGTTTGTCTGGCGTCCATTAGAATACACAGAAGGGCGGGGTTATGAGCTATACTGGGACCAGCCACCTGGGGGCGATCGAGACGCTTTGGCTTCACTTTTCAACATGGCACGCTTGGTTCTAACCATGGAGCATGTGCACAAGAAAGTGTGACATCAGTAGCAATCAGCCAATCACATGCTGTGAAACTGCGATTCACTTCTCTCTTCTCCAGAATATTAGGAGATTGAAATATATTAAGAATTTAAATGCATTGACACCGCAAGAAGAGTCTTGCTATGTCAGTGCATGTAAAGTTGTGACATTAGTTTAGTACATCACTCCTATCGATGAGATTGCAGTCTCACACTCAGGCCCTGTTTACAGCTGGTAATAAGATGAATTTTGGTCGATGTGGGAGAAGACAAAGGAGACACATTCCTGTTTAAACCTGGGGTCTCTTTTATCCATTTTCAACCACTTCTGTCCTGATTTCTTCGAGGGGAGGGTCAATGGGCGGGGAAATGTATGGGACAAACATCCAACTTAAATGTTTCAGAAAAAAACGTTCTGAAAACATTATTAAAGACCAGATAAGTTTTAACGAACGTTCTATTAACGTTACTGAAACGTTGCCAGAACATTAGCCTTCAGTTCTGAGAACGTTCCCTGTTAGCTGGGAAAATATCCTAAATTAAATCTGGTGGTGTTCATGTGCGCTCATCATTATGGCTCTGAATTCGGGCAGATGTTTAGTTTGGGTTGACATAAATTAAGGCTAGGCTTGTTTGAGCAAAGTTGGAAATAAAGTGAACCTCAGAAAAAAAAAAAAAGACGCAAGCAATGCCAGATCTTACCGTACAGATGTCTTGGCGTGATCATAACACCTGCCCTCTTCTGCTACAGGTGTGCTGGCAAACTGTCGCAGTCATGAACAGAAGCTGGAGATAAAGATGACATCTGGAAGCAGCTGAAGCTGTCAGGCTTCATGTCTCCACCCTCCCCTGAGGGAGGACAAGAAGATGAGTGTCACCAATCATCACTCCTTCAACATCCTGACCATCATCTTCCTCTTTCTGTCTACTACAGGTAAGACGACGTGTGCAGATGGTTTAGTAACGGTGGGTTGCTATACATCTTCTGTCTGAATTCTGCTGATATAGGCACAAACAGAGCCATCAGAAACCCTGAGAACATCTAAAACTAAACCTACGTGTTTCTTCAACTATGGACACTTCTGGTCCCGTGGAGATTTAGAAATTAATTTCTATTTATTATACTGTAAATGTACACAAATATATTTCATTTATTTTTTTACACTTTTAAATTATTTGACAATATTCAATTTAATTTGTCATTTATTTTAAACAGAATTTATTAGGAGCAATTTTTAACTTTATAAGGCATAATTATAATTTTTTTTTTTTTTTTATTAAATCACAGTAAATATAATTTTATTTTGGTTTGTGTATATTTTTAAAGTTTTTTAAGTAACTAATATTTTTATTATGGAGAAAATGATAACATTAAGTAGGAAAAATAATTATACAAGTACAATCAACTTGGATGTTTAAGTCATTTCAACTTAAATTGCATTAAACTGACAAGAAAATGAGTTGAATCTTGTATAACTTAAAAAAAAAAAAAGTGTATTAGTTTTTGTCAACTAAATGATCATGCCATTTTTACAGTGGGGTCAAAACACATTTGTTTCAATAAAATTAAACAATTGTATTACACTGTATAAGTACACAAAAAAAAATGTTATGCTTTAATTTAAAAGTATTTATTCTTTTATAATTTAATTTGAAACTAATTTAAATGTAATTTATTAGGGGCTGTTTTTAACCTTCGTTAGGTGCAAACTGACTGTGTAAAATTGTAACATTTTTCAGTGTTCAGCGATGTCACGCGTTTTTTAGGCCAAACATTTTTTTGTCACATACAGCAACATCTCCTCGATATCCGCTAGCTGCCTGTCCCCTGAACACACTGTAAAAAAACACGGCCTCTGTAGTCGCCACAAGCTCCAAAAACGGCAACAAAAACAAACGGGTGCAGTCTGGACCACGAAACATAATAAACAGTGCTCCAGCCAATAGCCGACAAGAATGATTTGGGGGTGGAGTTTTGGGGTTGGTGCGCGTGCACATGAAGGGG
The DNA here is from genome assembly GCA_018749465.1 of Paracanthobrama guichenoti. Classification (NCBI taxonomy): domain Eukaryota; kingdom Metazoa; phylum Chordata; class Actinopteri; order Cypriniformes; family Gobionidae; genus Paracanthobrama; species Paracanthobrama guichenoti. Next base: position 3,234,030 of record CM031967.1, read on the forward strand.
GGTGTGTAGAAGAGAGAAGCATAAAGAGGGAAGTTCGGATTATGTGATCTTGATATGGCCGACACACGACGTTCTAATGAACACCTGGAAAAGAAGAAGGAATGCACAAAGTCCCGAATTTACATAGGAAAAGCCTTTGAAAGGTGGCGAGAACTCCGACGGCAGAAGGGCTTCCAATCTGACATTCAGGTGGCACGGGGGGCGGGCGGAGGAGGAGGGAGGGTCTCTGTTTTGTTTGACAACACTTCGAACATCAACAGGATCAAGCACCTTTAAATCACACTAAATGCATGTATGTTTGTGTTGAATTCTTACTATAATTTAAAAAACTGAGTAAAACTTTAAGGAAAAATTAAAGGAGACAGATTTAAAGTGACCACAGCAAAGTCAAAACCTATTTTTAAATAATAAATTCAATCAGTGGGACACAAAGGTGCTGGTAGATGAACAAACATCCTCTTATCAGCTTTACGGCTGTCATGCGGCCATTCTTTTGAGCCCAATCTCTGAGCGGTACGATTTGTCTCGTCCATTGTCCATCTGTGTCTCACTGAGCTTTAGATGATGTCTCGCTGTGAGTTTTCTCTCCGCTGGGAGACTGAAGCTTCCGGCTTTTACATTGATCGGGTGGTGGGATTGTGTGAGATTAGAGGTCATAAAGCTGGATCAAATTGAAAAACCTCTTTAATTATTAAGACAGGCGTGAGTCATTCTCCCTGCAGCTGAGTTTAAAGTCTTGGACAGCAAAGTCATCAAGAAGTCTTTAAACGTGTACCGTGGTAATGTAATATATATATATACACACACACACATTGCCATTCAAAAGTTTGGGATTGGTAAGATTTCTATTTCAGATAAATGCTGTTCTTTTGAACTTTCTATTCATCAACGAATCCTGAAAAAAACTGCACAGAACTGTTTTCAATGATAATAATCATAAATGTTTCTTGAGCATCAAATCCTCATTTGAGAGTGATTTCTGAAGGATTACGTGACTCTGAAGACATTCAGCTTTGATCACAGGATCAAACTGAATTTATTTTAAATAATATTTCACAATAATACTGTTTTTACTGTATTATAGATCAAATAAATGCAGCCTTGGTGAGCCGAAGAGACTTCTTTAAAAACATTTTACTGACTTTTGAATGGTGATATAAATATATACATACTGCACACATGCACACACACATACATATAGTATATGCATTTATGTATGTGTATACAAGTGTGTGTGTGTGTGTGTGTGTGTGTGTGTGTGTGTGTGTGTGTGTGTGTGTGTGTGTGTGTGTGTGTGTGTAACCCTGGAGCACAAAACCAGTCATGCGTCTCACATGGAGTATATTTGTGGCAATAGCCAACACTACATTGTATGGGTCAAAATTATTGAAGTTCTCTTTTATGCCAAAAATCATTAGAATATCAAGTAAAGATCATGTTCCATTAAGATATTATGTAAATTTCCTATCGTAAATAGAGATTCAAGATTCAAGAGTTTTATTTGTCACATACACAGTTATATACAGAATATACAACCGGCAGTGAAATGTAAACAGGTCCGCTCCATGGACAGTGCAAATTCACAGTTAAAAACACAAGGAAGAAATTATAATAGAAATAGGATATAAAAAAAAGTACTATCTATATATATATATATATATATGTCTATATCTGTAGAATTATAAATAATCAAGTCAAGAGAAAAAAAGGTAACAAATAAGGATAATATATCATAAATGTATTATTATTAGTAATATGCATTGCTAAGGACTTCATTTGGACAACCCTCAGAATCCAGATTTTCAAATAGCTGTATCTCGTCCTATCCTAACAAACCATAGATCAATGGAAAGCTTATTTATTCAGTTTTCAGATTCAAAAAAATGACTGGTTTTGTGGTCCAGGGTCACATAATATATAGGCATATATATATATATATATATATATATATATATATATATATATATATATATATATATATATATATATATATATATATATATATATATATATATATATATATATATATATATATATACATATACACACACACACACACACACATCAGTCCTTCCAGATTTATGCGATTCCGCGATCGCTGAATACCACAAACTCAGTTCAGGACGTGTGACAGTATTGGGTCCGTGCTTTACTGTAGGTCTTTAAAGTGAAAGCAACCTAATATAGGCGATACCCATCAAACAACACCTGAACAAAACAAACTATCCTCCTATCATTTGTTTATTAGTTCTTATTTTATAACTGACTGTTTATTACTTGAGCACTTTTTACTTGTATTAGGCAATTGCTTATTGCTGTGATTTACTTATAAGATTTTGGTCATATTTCCCACCTAAGTGATCATGTTATTAATAAGCCTTTTTAGTAAGATACCAAAATAAAGATTTGTGCATTTAGTTTGTTCTATTGTGCATGTAACATCATACATAATATGGTAAATGTGGTATCCTAATGATAAAAAAAAAAAAAAAAATTCTGAAATTACCACTCATTTTGATTGCAAAAATCACAAAACATCGCAACTGACTCATATACATATACATAGTGTGTAGACAAAATTTTTGGTCAATTTTCCCTGAAGTGAAAGACTGTAAATTTAACAAATGTTCATTACTAAATCAATTTTCAATGCATTTTTAGGGGCTTTTAGAAGAGCGCGAGCAAACAAATGCCCTCATTAAACTAAAACTGTTCAGGACAAGCTTTTTGGAATTAAAGATTTTTTTGACATACTTGTAATATGAAGAGAAGTTTAAAATAAAGTACAAAAAAAACTGCACTTTTTTGCTCTGTTCATATAATGAGGGCATTTTGTTGCTGCGTCCTCAGACAGACAGCTTCTGTTTGTGAGCATCTATTTGGCATCAGGTGAAAATATGAGTTCTTTCTAAATTGCAGCTAAACTTTGATTAATAAATCATTGTCTGGAAACGTTCATTATGCGATACGTAGAAAATGTTTACTTCTTAAGACTCCCAGGCTTTTGTGTTGTCTTAATTAAACCACATGAAAACCCTCATGATTTGCACCCTGTTTAAATTAGTTTTGAAGCTTTAGCTCTAGTTATTTTTCTTCTCACACTTGTCTAATTAAATCTGGTTGAGCCTGAAAGAATAGAAACTTGTGCTGAAATTGAAGAACATTTTCATTTATCTACACGAGTCTTCTGTGAAGCAGTGCAGATTTATCATAGAAACCTTCACCACCTATGAATGTATCCGAGCTAATTAGGCTGAATCGATTGAAATTCAAAACGAGACTATGTGGTGCTGTCCAGGAAGAAAAGTACTCTTTCTAGCACAACGTCTGCGAGCTGTTGTTGTTCAGGGTGAATCGTGTCAACATGGGTTAGTCGCTCAGACCTCGCTGTCACTCTCTGTTTTGAATACGCAGATGAATAATGAAGCAGAACTACGACTGTCATATGAAGAAAGAAAAAAACACCAACCCTTCCTGCATTTTCTTTGTGCGTGTGTCCGAATCAGTGGGAATTATTCAAAGCACGTTTTTATGCTTCAGAATACCATCCAATTCCATTTCCATTTTTGAGAGGTCCACTAAACGTGGTGAGCATCATTAAATCAGGGGTGAATCATAACCGAAATTCAGTAATTCACCATCTTATTAATTTAAAGGCTTGGCTGAAGATCAGTGGTTTGAAAGTGAATGCTACCTAATGCCTTGCTACAGACGGCAATCCATTACAAATCACACATGGATCTAATAAACTTGGGTACAAGCATACGTTTGTAGACTGTATGATGATGACACCTGGATCGTAGGCTACGACGCAAGTTAGTAGAAGAATAAAATGCCATCAGCATGGGCTAGTGGTGAACAAATAGAGCAAGATGAATCGCACTTTGGCAATTGTGATTGTTACATGCGCTAAAAAAAAAGAGGAAGAAGAGAAAGGAGAATATGAAGGTCAGTGGCGTAGGCAGAATTTAATTTTTGGTCAGGGTGCACGTTCATGCAGGGGGTTGGATATTAGTGATGTGTCGTTCATGAACGATTCGTTCATTTTATATGACTCGAGAACAACGAGTTGTCTCAGAGAGCGATTCGTTCATTTTGTTTTGACCGAGCATGCGCAACATCCCATATGTTCTGTACAGGAAACAGAATTGATTAGTTCACCTCTCGAGTCTTCGGGTTCGAGTCGTTCGTTTAAGTCCCCATAGGATGAATGCAGAAACAGAAAAGATTAGTTCATCTCACGAGTCTTCGGGATCGAGTCGTTCGTTCATCTGTACTGGAAACAGAAAAGATTAGTTCATCTCTCGAGTCTTCGGGATCGAGTCGTTCGTTCATCCGAAACAAACAGAAAGATTAGTTCATGTCTCTAGTCTTCGGGATCGAGTCGATCGTTCATCTGTCCCGGAAACAGAAAAGATTAGTTCATGTCTCGAGTCTTCGGGATCGAGTCGTCGTTCATCTGTACCGGAAACAGAAAAGGTTAGTTCATGTCTCGAGTCTTCGGGATCGAGTCGTTCGTTCATCTGTACCGGAAACAGAAAAGATTAGTTCATGTCTCGAGTCTTCGGGATCGAGTCGATCGTTCATCTGTACCGGAAACAGAAAAGATTAGTTCATCTCTCGAGTCTTCGGATCGAAGTCGTTCGTTCATCTGTACGGAAACAGAAAAGATTAGTTCATCTCTCGAGTCTTCGGGATCGAGTCGATCGTTCATCTGTACCGCAAACAGAAAAGATTAGTTCATCTCTCGAGTCTTCGGGATCGAGTCGATCGTTCATCTGTACCGGAAACAGAAAAGATTAGTTCATCTCTCGAGTCTTCGGATCGAAGTCGATTGCATTAGTTCATGTCTCGAGTCTTGGATCGAGTCGATCGTTCATCTGTACCGAAACAGAAAAGATTAGTTCATGTCTCAGGAGTCTTGGGATCGAAGTCGTTCGTTCATCTGTACCGGAAACAGAAAAGATTAGTTCATGTCTCGAGTCTTCGGGATCGAGTCGATCGTTCATCTGTACCGGAAACAGAAAAGATTAGTTCATCTCTCGAGTCTTCGGGATCGAGTCGATCGTTCATCTGTACTTGAAACAGAAAAGATTAGTTCATCTCTCGAGTCTTCGGGATCATCGTTCGTTCATCTGTACCGCAAACAGAAAAGATTAGTTCATGTCTCGAGTCTTCGGGATCGAGTCGTTCGTTCATCTGTACCGGAAACAGAAAAGATTAGTTCATGTCTCGAGTCTTCGGGATCGAGTCGTTCGTTCATCTGTACCGGAAACAGAAAAGATTAGTTCATATCTCGAGTCTTCTGTGTATCGACAAATAAAACTTCGCTCATCTGTACTTGAAACAGAAAAGATTAGTTCATGTCTTAGTCTTCGGATCGAAGCCGCTCTGTATCTTGAAACAGAAAAGATTAGTTCATCTCTCGAGTCTTCGGATCGAAGTCGATCGTTCATCCGTGCGAAAACAGAAAAGATTAGTTCATCTCTCGAGTCTTCGGATCGAGTCGATCGTTCATCTGTACCGAAACAGAAAAGATTAGTTCATCTCACGAGTCTTCGGATCGAGTCGATCGTTCATCTGTACCGAAACAGAAAAGATTAGTTCATGTCTCGAGTCTTCGGATCGAGTCGTTCGTTCATCCGCATCGAAACAGAAAAGATTAGTTCATCTCTCGAGTCTTCGGGATCGAAGTCGTTCGTTCATCCGTGCGGAAACAGAAAAAAGATTAGTTCATGTCTCGAGTCTTCGGGATCGAGTCGTTCGTTCATCCGTACCGGAAACAGAAAAGATTAGTTCATCTCTCGAGTCTTCGGGATCGAGTCGTTCGTTCATCCGTGCGAAACAGAAAAGATTAGTTCATGTCTCGAGTCTTCGGGATCGAGTCGTTCGTTCATCCGTACCGGAAACAGAAAAGATTAGTTCATCTCTCGAGTCTTCGGGATCGAGTCGTTTCGTTCATCCGTGCGATCGAAACAGAAAAGATTAGTTCATCTCTCGAGTCTTCGGGATCGAGTCGTTCGTTCATCTGTACCGGAAACAGAAAAGATTAGTTCATCTCTCGAGTCTTCGGGATCGAGTCGATCGTTCATCTGTACCGGAAACAGAAAAGATTAGTTCATGTCTCGAGTCTTCGGGATCGAGTCGTTCGTTCATCTGTACCGGAAACAGAAAGATTAGTTCATGCTCGAGTCTTCAAAGATCGAGTCGTTCATTCATCTGTACCGAAACAGAAAAGATTAGTTCATGTCTCGAGTCTTCCCATCGAGTCGTATTGTTCATCTGTGCAGTGGTGGATTAGTTCATGGTCTAGTCTTAAATATCGGAGTCGATCGACTCATCTGTACAGGTCATTTCAAAAGATTATTTTCTCTGATCCTATTGAAAAAGAAATCGTTCATCTGTACCTTGTAGAAAAGATTACCATCGTCTCAGTCTTCGGGATCGAAGTCGTTCGTTCATCTGTACACGCAAACAGAAAAGATTAGCTCATGTCTCGAGTCTTCGGGATGTCGATCGTTCATCTGTACCGGAAACAGAAAAGAGCATGTCTCGAGTCTACAACACATCGTTACAATAAATTTTTATTTCCACTTTTGCGAATATTTTCTTCATTTTTATTGAAAATAAACGCCTTTCCGATCTGATATGTGATGGGAAAAGATTAGTTCATGCTCGAGTCTTCGGGATCGAGGCGGATTCGAACATCAGGTGCCGGAACGCAGAAAAGATTAATGCCTCTCGAATCGAATGACACTATCCGTACAATTGACAGTTCCTCTCGGTCTTCGGTCGTGCTGTTTACAGTGCGAACAGAAAAGATTAGTTCATCTCACGATGGATGGGTTCTTCGTTCATCTGTACAGTGCCAGAAAAGAAAGTTCATTTTTAGAATTTTGCATCTGCTGTTCATCTATCACGAAACTGCAAAGATTATGGTGAATAGGCAAAGTCACACTTCATGGACTCACAGGTACGACATGAATGAGATTAGTTCATCTCTCAGTCCTTCGGATTGCCTCGACACATCTGTACAATCAAACAGAAAGATTATTCATGCAAAAGTCTATAGATCTGTAAAAAGAAAAGATTTCATTTATCTTTAATATTTGAGATGTTGTAATAAGAAAAGATTCATCTCTTCATGTAATTATGTTAAAATAATTGAAACAACTGTTATTTCACTCATAGTATTATTATATTCATCTGTATAATAAACTGATTCATCATAGTCTCGGGTCTTCGGATCGCCTGTCATCCGCTCTGCCAGAAAAGATTAGCCCATCTCTGAAGTCTTCGTCGAAGTCGCTCAGGTAAAAAGAGGCCAACTTGGCATGCCAATTTTGCAAATGGAGCTTGAGAAGTAGTTCAGTTTTAGGCTGTGTATCCACCAAAGCATCTTTTCATGTGGCTGCCATATTTTTCCTATTGTTTTCAGAAAAGATTAGTTCACTCGCGGTCATGAGCGTGCTTTTTTCACGTGCCTTGCAAAGATCCGAGCTGTAACGGATCGCTTCAGATCAGATAGAACAGTGTTTTTATGTTAATGAGAGGCACCTTTTTTTAAATAGTTTTCTATTGGCAGTGAGTGTTTTGTGTGCCGTTTATCTAGGAGTGCTCTAAGCACCTGAAGTTGAAGAAGAAAAAAAAAGTCAATTCTGAGCAGAAAAGCGCTCGACATCATACACTTTATTTCCACTTTTGCTTCATTTTTATTGAAAATAACGCCTTTCGATCTGATATGTGATGGGAAAAGGAAGTAGAGCCATTGTCCAATCGAATGAATGGAGAGGCGGGCCTTCCTGGTGTGTGCTGTTTACCTTGATTAACCTGACAGGACAAGTTGATTTGGTTCTTGCCTAGTGCCATTTTTAAAAGTTCTTTTTAGAATTTTGCATCTGCAACTATCAACCAAATTATGGTGAATACCAAACACACTTCATGGACTCACAGTGCATGAAGAGACAGCCTATCAGTAATTGCTTAAAGGTTCAATCAAACTCATCAAGCATTATGCAAAAACTATAGACTGTAAAAAAAATACATTTCATTTATTTTAATATTTGAGATGTTGTAATAATTTTGTAATTATGTTAAAATAATTGAAACAACTGTTATTTAACATATATTATTATATTTGTATAATAAACTGATTCATCATAGTACCTTAAAGGTGCCATGTCAGGCAGCCCGCTTTAAGAATGAAGGTCAATCAGTAGGAAAAGGTTCATATCAGCATGCCAATTTTGCAAATGGAGCTTGAGAAGTAGTTCAGTTTTTAGGTTCATCCATCAGCATCTTTTCAGAGAGCGTATTTTTACCTATTGTTTTCAATGTGAGCACCGCGTATGAGCGTGTTAACCGGTCAGCATATCAGACGCTCAGATCAGACAGAGCGTATTTTTACCTTAAAGGTTTTCATGTGAGTGCTTTGTGAGCGTTTATCTAGGAGTGCTCTAAGCACCTGAAGGTTGCGTAGAAAAAAAAAGTGCTTTAGAAAAGAGCGACATCATCCTTTTTTTAAATTGTTCATATCAGTGCTTTAAGAGAGCGGGCCTTCCGTTGTGGTAAAGGTTCATATTAGACTGACAGGACAGCGTATTTGTACCTTGCCTAAGCAACATAAGAGCAGCGTAACAAACCTTATTAATACCTTAAAGGTTCATATCAGTGCTTTAAGAGAGCGTATCAGTACCTTAAAGGTTCATATCAGTGCTTTAAGAGGCGTATTAGTACCTTAAAGGTTCATATCAGTGCTTTAAGAGTGCGTATTAGTACCTTAAAGTTTCATCAGTAAGAGTGCGTATCAGTACCTTAAAGGTTCATATCAGTGCTTTAAGAGAGCGTATTAGTACCTTAAAGGTTCATATCAGCGCTTTAAGAGTGCGTATCAGTACCTTAAAGGTTCATATCAGTGCTTTAAGAGAGCGTATTAGTACCTTAAAAGTTCATATCAGAAGAGCGTATTAGTACCTTAAAGGTTCATATCAGTCAAGAGCTTTAAGAGAGCGTATTAGTACCTTAAAGGTTCATATCAGTGCTTTAAGAGAGCGTATTAGTACCTTAAAGGTTCATATCAGTGCTTTAAGAGCGTATATCAGTACCTATAGTAAGGTTCATATCAGCGCTTTAAGAGAGCGTATTAGTACCTTAAAGGTTCATATCAAGTTTAAGAGAGCGTATTAGTACCTTAAAGCTTTAAGAGAGCGTATTAGTACCTTAAAGGTTCATATCAGCGCTTTAAGAGAGTATTAGTCCTTTAAAGGTTCATATCAGCGCTTTAAGGCGTATTAGTACCTTTAAAGGTTCATATCAGTGCTTTAAGAGAGCGTATTAGTACCTTAAAAGTTCATATCAGCGCTTTAAGAGAGCGTATTAGTACCTTAAAGGTTCATATCAGCGCTTTAAGAGATTAGTCCCTTAAAGGTTCATATCAGCGCTTTAGAGTGCGTATCAGTACCTTAAAGGTTCATATCAGCGCTTTAAGAGCGTGCGTATCAGTACCTTAAAGGTTCATATCAGCGCTTTAAGAGAGCGTATTAGTACCTTAAAGGTTCATATCAGCGCTTTAAGAGAGCGTATTAGTCCCTTAAAGGTTCATATCAGCGCTTTAAGAGGCGTATTAGTCCCTTAAAGGTTCATATCAGCGCTTTAGAGAGCAGTATTAGTACCTTAAAGGTTCATATCAGCGCTTTAAGAGGCATGATTAGTCCCTTAAAGGTTCATATCAGCGCTTTAAGAGAGCGTATTAGTCCCTTAAAGGTTCATATCAGTGCTTTAAGAGTATAGACTGTGTATAGACTGTCTCATCTAACGCATGCCGGAAGTTAACTTCCAGTCTGTGTTTGTTTATCGGTTTGGCAAACGGATAGTATGGCGCTCTACTCAGTAGAAACACATTTTTGACATACTATTCTTGGATAACATGATACAAATATTAATGATCAAGCATAGAGCATATGACACCAGCACAAAAACAGTGTGTGCGACTCACCAAAAAGCCTATGCTTCACAAATATCCAGTCTGACTGCATACGAGAGCAGCATCTAATGTTCAAGATTCAAGAGTTTTATTTGTCACATACACAGTTATATACAGAATATACAACCGGCAGTGAAATGTAAAGAGTTGTTGCCATTGAAACTCAATTAAAAAAACGCCTACCCTGCCTTTAACACTAACAAGCATTTTCTGAAAAGCTTCTTTGAAACAATATGCTAACTGTCCTGTAATTTACTTGTTATTTATTTTGCTTGTTATCAGAAATAATCTACTCTAGAGGTAACGTATTCTGATGATCACATGCGATCACCGTGATCCAATCAAGCAGATCGGCTCATCGGTCAATCAGGACACAACACGTTTAAATTTTTTTCATATCAAGTGGTCGCCATCTGGATAACTGATCGGATTTATGTTTCCCGCAAAATATTTAAATTGGGTATGTAATAGGCCTTTATCACAAATTGTGTAAAACAACTTTGCTTTATCCTCTATTAATGGCAGTGCCCATAGAGCACGGCATTTCTGTGATGCATTCATATACAATCAAAGAAACACGATATTCGCATTGCATGATTGAAAGGCGAGCGTGCAAGCATTTATACAGGCTACTGTACAGAAAAAGGCATTACACGGTCTTTAAAGGGTTGGGGTTGGGATCGACATGAGGGTGAGTAATTAATAACAGGATTTGGGGGGGGGCGTTTCCCCCACTCTATATTGCAGACAGAAATGGGAGATTATTTATAATAAACATGCTGAAACAATAAAAACATATAAAATAAGATAATGTTGCACAATTAAAACGAAATATGATAACACATAAGAAAGAAAACACAACCTCTGTTGTTATTCATTCTTTGCAGACGTCTACCGGAAGTTACGTTTGGGCCACACAAGCGCGCATGCGCAGTAACGTTTGTTTATGTTGTTGCCATTGAAACTCAATTAAAAAAACGCCTACCCTGCCTTTAACACTAACAAGCATTTTCTGAAAAGCTTCTTTGAAACAATATGCTAACTGTCCTGTTTATCATTGTCTTTTCATGCAGCTCTCTCTGCTCACTTTCGAGTGTGTGAGCCTTACTTCGACCACAAGGGGCGCTACCACTTTGGATTCCACTGTCCTCGTCTCTCGGACAACAAGACGTACATGTTCTGCTGTCACCATAACAACACGGCCTTCAAGTACTGCTGCAACGAGACCGAGTTCCAAACAGTCATGCAGGTCAACCTGACCACCTCACCGGACGGCTACTCTCACAAGTGAGTCTCCTGCCTTCAGCTAGAAACAAACACTCCAGATTATTAAACTAGAGGAACGGTGCACCAAGTAGCCTGGATGCAACATCACACATACAATATGTTTTTGGTTACCAATGCTTTTTCTCACCTATTATTATTTGTGCGAACAAGAAAGGGGCTTACAGGCAAATTGAGTAGTATTGGCAGGTCATGTGATCTCAACACTTTGAAGAGGCCATGTTTTTTGGCCAGAGGTCAACACCTGCTTGGTTTACTTTCGAATGCTATGAAACGCTTCCCTTCTCATCAAATATTAACTGAAAATATGAACCGCTCCCAGATCAGCGTAACAGCCTCACATCGCCCCTCTGAGACGGTCTCATGACAGCTAATGATGTGGAAATGTGCTGCTGTGCTCTCAGGCAGGCTGCACGTTACTGAAAGGGCGGATGTCCTGGTGGGAAGCCATTTCATTCTCATCTGTGGTCAGCAGGATGCAGCCAGTGGTATTTACTGATGGCCTGAGGTTAAATCACCCTCACAGAGTCTCTGAAGCAGCCGAGAGGCCACAGAACAGCATCTCTGGACATATAAAGCTTTGACATATAAAGGCGTATCTGGTGCAGATTTGAGTTATTGTGCATGAGTCCAGGTTAGAATGAAACAATGGCACACCACTGTCAACAACCTGAGATGTGTGTGTGTGTGTGTGTGTGTGTGTGTGTGTGTGTGTGTGTGTGTGTGTGTGTGTGTGTGTGTGTGTGTGTGTGTGTGTGTGTGTGTGTGTGTGAGATTATGGCCCAAAATAACAAAATTGGTGTGTGTGTGTGTGTGTGTGTGTGAGATTATGGCCCAGAATAACAACATTTGTGTGTGTACAAAAGTACACACACACACATTTTCATATTATAAGAAATATTACATAAGTAATTTCACACCAACCGTGACACAATGGCCTGTCACAGAAAAAGTAAAACATTTAAATATAATTTTTTCATATAGAAAATAATATGCTTATTATTATTATTATTATTATTATTATTATTATTATTATTATTCATAAAATATCTAACGTCTATAATTAATAATCACAACTTGAATAATAACAGCTTAAATTAATATTTAATATAGTAATATTAATCATTTTAATGTTTTTATATAAATATTTTAATTAAATATTTATTATTATTATTATTAATAAATATATAAAAAATCTATAATTCATAGTAATCACAACTCAAATCATAATAGTGTGAATATTTAATATAATAATATTAATAATTTTAATATTTTTATATAAATATTTTCACAGAACAGGTCAAATGTGAATATGATTTGTCATACAGAAAAGATTATTATTATTATTACATTATCAAACATTTATCATTCATAATAATCACAACTCAATAAACCATAATAGCTTTTATATAAATATTATTTAAATACTTTTACTTGTTTGTTTGCTGTTTTTGTTTTGTTGTTGTTTTTATGTAGGAAAATAGAGCAGGAAATTTTGCATCCAATAATAGACAAGCCAATCATTTTAATAAAAACATTGTGACCCACTTGGATTTTCTTCTTGGATAAAATCTATTTTGTCACGTCACCGGTTATTTCAGGAGATGCAACAATGATGAAGTTATTTTTCTAACGTCTGTTTGGATCTCTTTTACTTGTTTCACATCACATATAAAAGCGAGGGTCCAGCTATCATATTTAGTATTATATTGCAATTTGTTTCATATGTTAAAACTAGCCAGCAATTCTTCTTCATATACTCGCCAAATCCAGTTCTCCTCACATTTTGGCGAGTGCTCATGTTGAACGCATCAAAGAGTTCTGATATCTCACACACACACACACACACGGCATCTGTTCCCCTTTGCTCTTGGCTCTCATAACACCATACATTATGGAGACCTCAATATTGTCCCTGTCAGTTGTGGCCTTGTCTGACAGCACAAGGTCTGTGCTTCATCAAAAAGTGAAAAGACTGCCATTTTCTTTCAGTCTGTGCATGGGGTTTACTTCAGAAGGAACTGTAAAATGGTTTATTAACACTAAATGCCTCATATAACTCTAATGAAGTTTGAATTTATTGAAGTACTTTAACTTTTATAAGACCACTAGTGCTGCTAAAGAGTTTCCATCCATTCCTCAAGGCGTTTTGATACTGTATATCGTAAAAATGCTTGTTTATGGCCACATAAAACATTAAGTGCATCTACTTTTTACCTTTTTTCTCTGTTGCAGCAATTACTCTGCATTAATTGGCGTGTGGATCTATGGATTCTTCGTCATGGTGCTGCTAGCGCTTGATTTTCTCTATTACTCGGCCATGAACTATGAGGTGTGCCGGGTTTACCTGGAAAAGTGCGGACTGGGGGGCCGCTGGCTGAAACAGGCCCGTGGTCAGTGGCACGGAGAGGGACAGGTGGAAAGGGACGGGCGGACCGCTCAACCCGCAGCTCCATCACAACCTCAAGAGACACATCAACATGGCTGCAGTCAGGCCAGACACAGCCTGACGGGAGACGCACAGAGTCCAAAACAAACCACACACAACACGACAACGGCCTGGTGAGTGAAACAAAACGTACAACAACAACAACAAAAAAACACATCTAGGGTGTGTTCACACTTGTAGTTCGGTTTGTTTGGTCCGGACCCAAAAAAAAAGAAAAAAAGAAAAATGATATATGATATATATATATAATCCTGGTTTGCTTAGCTTTCACATTTCCATTTTAACACCAAACCTAAAGATACGTTCACAACCTGGCTTTTATGATGTATGTGCGTAGCCTACATACACTATATTGCCAAAACTGATCCACTGATGTTGGACGAAAAGGCCTGGCTCGCAGTCTCCGCTCTAATTCAACCCAAAGGTGTTCTATCGGGTTGAGGTCAGGACTCTGTGCAGGCCAGTCAAGTTCCTCCACACCAAACTCGCTCATCCATGTCTTTATGGACCGACGCTTTGTGCACGTTGTCATGTTGGAACAGGAAGGGGCCGTCCCCAAACTGTTCCCACAAAGTTGGGAGCATGAAATTGTCCAAAATGTCTTGTTATGCTGAAGCATTAAGAGTTCCTTTCACTGGAACTAAGGGGGCAAGCCCAACCCCTGAAAAACAACCCCACACCATAATCCCCCCTCCACCAAACTTTACACTTGGCACAATGCAGTCAGGCAAGTCCCGTTCTCCTGGCAACTGCCAAACCCAGACTCATCCATGGGATTGCCAGACAGAGAAGCGTGATTGGTCACTCCAGAGAACACGTCTCCACTGCTCTAGAGTCCAGTGGCGGCGTGCTTTTTGCACTTGGTGATGTAAGGCTTGGATGAGCTGCTCGGCCATGGAAACCCATTCCATGAAGCTCTCTACGCACTGTTCTTGAGCTCATCTGAAGGCCCCATGAAGTTTGGAGGTCTGTAGCTATTGAGTCTGCAGAAAGTTGGTGACTTCTGCGCACTGTGACCCTCAGCATGCGCTGACCCCGCTCTGTGATTTTACGTGGCCTATCACTTCATGGCTGAGTTGCTGTTGTTCCCAATTGCTTCCACTTTGTTATAATCCCACTAACAGTTGAGCGTGGAATATTTAGTAGTGAGGAAACTTCAGGAATGGATTTATTGCACACACTGTTTTCTTACTTAGTATTTTTACTTAGTACTTAGTAAATAATCTTGTTTTCTGTTTGAATTAAGATTATTTTGCTTACCCCATTGGCAGATTATTTAGCTTATTTTAAGCAAAAACTCAATTTTGAGTTATTTTCCCCCAAAACAAGACAATAACTTTTGCTTGTTTAGTAAATGCTTCTTGTTTTAAGAATTTTTAGATGTTTGGACTAGAAACAAGACAAATATACTAAGTAAGAAAAGCATTTTTTGCAGTGCAGGTGGCAACCTATCACGGTACCACGGTTGAGTTCACTGAGCTCCTGAGAGCGACCCGTCCTGAGAGCGACCTGAAATGTTTGTAGAAGACGCATGCAGACGCATGCCTAGTGCTTGATTTATACACCTGTGGCCATGAAGTGATTGAACACCTGAATTCAATGATTTGGAGGGGCGTCCCAATACTTTGGGCAATATAGTGTATGATGGTATTTTGACCAGCTGAGATCTCATGAACTTTATTAGTTAGGTAAATAGTTTTTTGCTGTGGTATACTTAAAATGTTTAAGCAATAAATGGAAAGCAAAAGTTACCCCCAAAATTGTTATCTCTCTCGCTGACCCAAAACATGATCAGATCCGTGACACAAAACCATAATATGATCCAAACCATAAGCTTTGTGACCCGTTGAACCACTACACACTACTAACAGCAATTTATTTTATGGTAACAGCTGTACCAAGCCTAGTTCCGGCGGAAGAGTGACCTCTGACCCGACGCTTGACGTAGGATGTAGGAGTAGCGTAAGCTTAAGTGAGAGTAGACGGCTCTCGTGGTTCAAACAAATAGAGTTGGGCAGCAAACTCAGGCTCCTCCCACATTTCTTGTTTTAGACTTTTAATTCATGACCGGTGTTTTGCTCTATCCTCTGCGCTTTCGCATTCATCAATACGTCATGTGTCGGGTCAGAGGTCACTCTTCCGCCGGAACTAGACTTGCGTACGGCTGTTACCAGAAGCCAGTGATTATAGTTTATAAAGTTATAAATATGGATATTTTTCTTACAAAAGCATATCAGAAGGCCTTTATTAACCCCTTGGAGCCGTATGGAGCACTTCTATGATGGATGGATGCAGTTTTTCGGGCTTCAAAATCTACCATTCACTCCCGTTATAAATCTTGGAAGAGCCAGGATATTATTTAATATAACACTGATTGTGTTCGGCTGAAAAAGAGTCTAGGGTGGCTTGAGGGTGAGTAAATTATGAGATCATTTTCATTTTTGGGTGAACTAAGCCTTAACCCCTAATATTTTTAAACACACCATTTCATAACCCTCACAAACTTCCATGTAAACTAAACTCAACATCGCGCGGTTACACATATTTGGCCATGAACCAGATGCATCATCATCATCCCGAGCTACAGAGCCAACGCTTTAAAAATACCTTTTTCTACACAAACACCAGATCTGTTTGCTAGCAGAACTAGGTCACGATCAAGAATCATTTTTCTGTTGCTAGAATGCCATCCTTGATTCTGACATATCCAGGTCAAAAATGTTAAAAAAGTAAACAAAACTTCACTACAAACTCTTGAAAAAAAATAAAATAAAGAGCTTATGTCATTGAGGAAACTTCAAATCAGAAGGTTTTGTCTAGATCTTATTAGTGTGATACTTACACAGTTGTTTTAATTTCATGATTTAATTTAATGACAAAAAAAAGAGTTGAGTCACATTTATTGAAGCATTAATGTTCTTATTTGCATATTAATTTGCATACGAAAGTTCATGAATATTTAATGAGGCGAGGTGGTGAATGATTGGTTGTCTGTTGCCAAACTATTCTAAATGCTAAACATTCTATGGTTTTCTATCATTTTGTAATTATGATATAGACACAATATATTTTTGGAATTTGCAGGGTTTAAAACCAGATTTCAGGCATTTTAGGGACTTTTTGAACTATTCCTTTAAGTTTGACAAGTCTTTTAGTGTCTCAAACACAACTCTTGAACGTCTTTCAAGTATTCGATTTCATGAACATCGCTAACTCTGAAATCCAGCGACTGGTCCGTGGGTGTGCTGTCTGAGGACGAGAGGAACGCATACATACACTATTCTCTTACAGTTCACAAGTGTGTCAGCAAGACACTGCAGCCGTGTTAGTGTGAGTGAATACCCATCTAATTAAGCCTGTCGTTTGTGCCGAACCCTCTCATTAACAATCACAGGAGTCTCTAAAGCTTCAGCCTCCGAGCGGAGACTTTGAATCTCTGCCGCAAGACAGACGAGGGAGAGGAGTATGACAATGATTTCAAGTGTGAGCTTTACAGCAGGCACGACTCCAAAAATATGAGTTTAACCAATCATGACATCCGACACACAACAGTCACTCGGATTCTATTTATGCAGTTGTGCTGGTTGGCCCCACCCACAGTCAAATCTCATTGGTCAAAAAGTCCATAAAGCTGTATTGTCATCAAATATGTTTTGATGAGATTGGTTGATAGTGCTGCATTTTGATAATCAGATTGAAATCTAACAGTCATGATGCTGAAAATAAAGTACATTTAAAAAAATATTATATGTATTTAATTATACTTTATGTAGGCCTATAATTTTAATGTAACAATATTTTAATATGGCATAATATATATTATAATATGATATAGATATAATATATTATTTATTCATATATTTATTATATTTTTATATATATATATATATATATATATATATATATATATATATATATATATATATATATATATATATTCATTATGTACATACATACACATACATGTATACAACGACCAGGCATAACATTATGAGCATTGACCGGTGACGTGAATAACACTGATGATCTCTTCATCACAGCTCCTGTTAGTGGGTGGGATATATTAGGCAGCAAGTGAACATTTAGTCCTCAGAGTTGATGTGTTAGAAGCAGGAAAAATGGGCAAGCGTAAGGATTTGAGCGAGTTTGACAAGGACCAAATTGTGATGGCTAGACGACTGGGTCAGAGCATCTCCAAAACTGCAGCTCTTGTGGGGTGTTCCCGGTCTGCAGTGGTCAGGATCTATCAAAAGTGCTCCAAGGAAGGAACAGTGGTGAACCGCCACAGGGTCATGGGCGGCCAAGGCTCATTGATGCACGTGGGGGAGCGAAGGCTGGCCCGTGTGGTCCGATCAAACAGACGAGCTACTGTAGCTCAAACTGCTCAAGAAGTTAATGCTGGTTCTGATAGAAAGGTGTCAGAATACACAGAGCATCTCAGTTTGTTGTGTATGGGGCGGCATAGCATATTGTGAGAGAGAGAGATTGAGTGATCTGCATTTGTGAATTACCTGCATTTAGATATAGCATTTTCCTTCAGGTCAGTCCTATGTTCATAATAAAAAAATACGTTTGAATGTCCGCTGCGATATCTTGTCCTTTTAACAGTTAAAAGGTTTTCCCATACCCTGAGAGCGCTAGTCATTTGTCAGTTGCATCTTGTTCTGTGTTCACAACCAGTTTCAGTCCTTTCAATATAAAAGTCTTCGCTACTGACGGACTCACTCATAAAGACGGCATCTAATGGCGTAATAATGTAACTTCTGTTGCTCTGCCCAGGCTGGTCTTCGTGGGTTAAGCTGGGAGACCAGCTAAAACCAGCTGAACACCAGCCTGGTCAGCTAAAAAAAAAGTGTCTAAAACCAGCTAGCCTACTTCCAGCTTAAACCACAGCTGAAGGGATTACAGGCCTTGCACAGCCTCTTGTACCTTATGCTTACATAAAACATAACATTAAAAAAATATATTATTATATGATAGGTGCAAAACCAAATTCAGTTATTAATTTTCTCTGCAATATATTCTAAATAATTTCTTAAGTGTATAGTGGCACTGAAAAAGCATAGCATGTTATTGTACTAGCAAAAGACATGAATAGCATGTCATATGAGGGCTCAGAGTCGGATGGTCGAGATCTTTAATGCCTCTTCCCCAAGAGCATTGTGGGAAATTACTGAATTGGGTCCAGCTCAGATGAGAACATCTGTTTAGACAGAGAAAAAGAAAGAAAAAGACAACCACAAATGGAGCTCCCTGACCAAAATAGAACTAAGTGAATTCAATTACTGCTCACGGCTTATTCATAAAGTCATTTATATGGGTCAGCTCATTCGCTACCCGTTTACTGTGTTTATTTGAGGGCTACGTGCAGTTTCCCTCCCGCTGGCCTGAGAAAACAGTGCCAGGGTCTTTAAATGGCATCGCATTCTTATATTGTGTGATCTAGAGAGGGGCAGAAGCCTGGGGGAATGATGGGGGACGGTTTTGTGTGTTCGCTTTGCAACATCTGGTTTGACTGACGTGTCATGCATGGGAATCAGCTTTAAATGGCTATAAACGGGACATATTTTATTAAGAGCCATATCTCAGTGGGCCCTTAAGAGACATTGATGGTTTAAGCGATCAGATGCTGGTTGCTCAGCATGTCAGATTGATGGTTTTTGGATGTAGTCAAACACAAGAGAAAACATTTATTGCTAGGTTGTTCGTTATTGCTTTTAAGACATTGCTGAAATCTCTTGTGAATGTCTAGATGGCACATGTGGGATTACAGGGGTCGTTTGTCTTTGCTTCTCAGATGTTCCTCGAGAGAAAATGTCTCCATTCACTTTTAGTTTAATATTATTGCTGTCAATGAGAAACAACAGAGATTTAAAAGAGTTTTTAAAGTAGGGACGGGAGCCGAGGTCGGCTCGGACAAAACACTGCAGTAAAATATAGTGAAATTGTTCCCCGTTTTATTATTTAGCGCAACCAGTCCAATTCACAAAGCTTAAAATTCTTGTGAGTTGGTTCATTTTAGCGAATCACAAATATTGAGCACGACCAGTGAAGTCCGAATCCCAAGAAAATTATTCTTATGACAGTGAAGTTAGACTCTTTAGCTGATGACTCTTGTGAACTGGTTATTTTTAGTGAATCAACATACAGCGCATCAGTGCGACCATGTAAGTCTGATTCTCGAGAGAATGACTCTAATGAGCCAGCTCTTTTTAGTGAATCACAAATATACAGTGTGACCAGTGAAGCCCAATTTCCAACAGAATGACTCTTGTGAACCGGTTCTTTTGAGTGAATCACAAACATACAGTGCAACCAGTGAAGTCTGATTCTTAACAGAATGACTCTAATGAGCCAGTTCTTTGAGTGAATCACAAACATAGAGTGCGACCAGTGAAGCCCAGTTCCCAAGAGAATGATTCCTATGAACCAGTTCTTTTGAGTGAATCACAAACATAAATTGTGGTCAATGCAGTCCGATTCCTGAGCTGATGACTCTTGTGAGCCGGTTCTTTTTAACGCATCTCAGACATACTGCGCAACCGGTGCTGTCCAATTTCTGAGCTAATGATTCATGTGCCTGGGATATTTTTTGCAAAACACAAACATACACTGCAGCCAGTGCAGTCCGGCGCTAATGATTCTTAAGTCGGCTCTTTTAATTAATCCCAATTCAATACGATTCCCAAAGCAATTTTGAAGCGGCGGTGATGTTGCACTGTATAGAGATGGAAGTTCTGGGTTCATGTTGTGCTAATGTTAGCACTGGCTAACCTCTCAGTCTCCAGCTGCTCTGGGACTGATCTCCCAGCATGCTCTCTGCCCCGGTCTGGTCAGAGGTGCATATGTCTGTTTCACACCAGAGACATGGCCTGGATTCAGAGAAGGAACTCGGAGGCAGCACATGGTGTATTATTAGAGAAGGTCTGCCAACTCACTGGCTCTCTCTCTTGTTCTGTCGGCAGATTTCTGTAAGAGCACATAGTGAAACCTGCACTTGTCATGTCCATGTGCTCCAAGAGCTGTACCAAACACAGGCCACATAGTGTGACATTTCTGCTGCCCACCTCTTCAGATACACACACACACACACACACACACCGAGGAGGTGATCTCAGTATGTTTTTGCTAGTTACATAAAGAGACGAAGCTTCTGCGCATATTGCACTTGGACTATCTGATATGCATAAAAAATTGCATTCACATTTTTTATTTTGCATTTGGCAGATGCCTTGCAATTGTCCTTGAGCACAACTATGTCTTGTTTTGTTCTATGCATTGTTCAGTTTCAGATTTACTCGGCTCTAAACGTCATATAAAGCAATAAAAACACTTAACATGTCAGTCGGATTAACACTTTCGCTCTAAATGGCCAGCTCTAGGTCTGAGAGTCTAGCTGTGTACGGCGTGCAAGTCTTTGTGTGTTTGCAATAAGATATAATAAAATAAAGTCCGCCTCCAGTCAGGTGGCTTGTCTAGATTTTGCCCAATTAATCCAGAAACACAGTCCATATGGTAGGCTAATTATCTGTCAGATGGGTGATCCAGTGTTACAGTGGACAAGAGGGCTTGAACCGAAGATGCATTTTCACACTATTATAAGCCACAGATTAAGCAGAAAAACAAAAAGTCTACAAGTCTTAAAAATAATATATATACACTTGTCAAAAGTTTCGAAAAATAATAATTTTTGTCCTAAAATACAGCAATATTGTGAAATATTATTACAATTTAAAAGTGAATTTTTTTCAAATCTATTTTTGTTTGGGGTGAATTTTCCCCTCGGTTGAATACCCCTCTCTGATCAGGGGCATTTCTAAGCATTTTCAAATGTTGAAAACAGTTTTTAAGCTTTTATTAAGCAAGATGCATTAAATAATAATAACTCAGCATATTATAACGATTTCTAAAGGATCACATGACACTGACGACTGGAGTAATGATGTTAATATATACAGTATAGTACCGGTCAAAAGTTTGTGTATCCCCTCTTGTTTGAACTCGAACCCGGGTCCGCCGGCATGAGAGTCGGACGCTCTAACAAGGAGGCTAAAGGCTGCAAACCCTAGCGTCAGTCGCTAGAGTGTCTCTTGAGATCAGAGGAGTGAGGTTTACTCGCACAGCGACTACTAGCTGGCCTCTACATTTGGATTAAGGTTTTTAATTTTTTTAAATCTCAACATGGCTGCATTTATTTGATGAAAAATACAGTAAAAACAGTAATACTGTGAATATTATTTCAATTAAATTAAGCGTTTGTGTTGTAAGATATAGTAAAATGTAATTTATTCCTGTGATCAAAGCTGCATTTTCAGCATCATTACTCCAGTCTTCAGTGTCACATGATCCTTCAGAAATCATTCAAATATGATGATTTGCTGCTCAAGAAACATTTATGATTATTATCAATGTTAAACAGAGTTGTGCTGCTTAATATATATATATACTCAATTGGCAACTCTCAAACAGGGCGCCTTACTTAAGCATAGCTTCAGTTCATTCTGCTGCACGCTGCTTTGGAACCTACCTCCTCCCCAGCTCCTCCTTAAACTGTGTTAAACTTAATCAACGTCATCCTGTTGTCATTGATGCATACTCTGTTCTAAATGGGGGTTTAAACCTCCCAGTTTAAAAAAAAATGGGAGGTTGTCCCCAGAATCTGCTGCTGTTCCCTGTCTTGGCTTTTCATGGAGCTCATGAGAAGGACGGGGAATTTAGAACAGAGCCATATCGCCAAATGTCAATTTTATGTCAAGTTTGTCTATGGTGTTTTTGACTTAAGTTAATTTTTTTTTTCACGTGAATCCTTTTCAGGATTCTTTGATAAATAGAAAGTGCAAAAGAACAGCATTTATTATAAATATAACTTTTTGTAATATTTATTAATTTAATAAATGTCCTTACTGTCTATTTCTGATCATTAACTCTCTATTTTTTCCTTATTTTCTTTCCTTAATTCTTTTTTTACAGCTTACCCCAAACTTTTGAATGGCAGCGTATCATGATTTCTAAATAAATAAATATCAATAATAATAATAATTAGGCAGCTAAAACGGTCTTCAACATTGATAATAAGAAATGATTTTAGAGTGATTTCTGAAGGATCATGTGACACTGAAGACTGGAGTAATAATGCTGGAAATTCAGCTTTATCATCATAGAAATATATTACATTTTAAAATATATTACAACAGAAACAAGTTAATTTAAATTGTAATAATATTTCACAGTATTACTATTTTTACTGTATTTTTTGATCAAACAAATACAGCCTTGGTGAACTTTCAAAAACATTAAAAAAATTAACAATAACTTGCTTCACCATTATTTTGCTTGCAATTTACTTCTAATCATTCTTTATGCTTTTTTTTTTTTTTTAAACAGAGACCAACCAAATGTAAGGACCGACTGTTGGAGTCCCCCAGTGAGGAAGTGCATTATGGGAAACGTAGTACATGCCCCTGCCACATGGACCTTGATGTCACAGGTGCCTGCCTCGCCCTGTGGTCAAATCTCACAGAGCACAATTTCAACCCCTCGACAAACCCAGAACCTCGACTCAGAATCAGTTTGAAGTGAAGAACGTGAAGAAAGTGAAGAAGATTCTGAGCGGCTGTACTGAGACTTGTGGAAGTACAGAACCAGACTTCAGACCGAACTGGACTTCGATGGACACAGAACTCAGCCAGGACATCTTTGGAGGACCTATCGTGAGCTCCGTTTGGATTAAACTCTCTGTAACTGTGCGGTGTCGGTTTATTTATTCGTAGTCAGGGAAAGCGATGAGTGATGAACGACGTCGTCTAACCTAATTTAAAAGATTCAAGCACTCTCATGACTCTTAGAAGTTAAATGACCTTTTTGCAGTAAATATCAAAACTCACACGTCGTGGGTGGCTCTGCAGTGAAGATGTGAAATGAAATCGTACGGTGAATGTTCGTTTTTTTTTTTGACTACTGTTGTGAATTGACATTTTCTTATTTGTAAGAATCAGTGAGGTAGCAAATTGTGTTAAATTGCGCTCTTTTTATTCCCCTCGTTTTGTTTCATGCCCTGAAAAGTTCATCATGTATGTTTGTCAGGTTGTTTTGAGAAGTCTGAAGACTTTTGTTCAGTGGTACTCTATTGATATTGATCAGATGAGTTCATTTAGACTTTAGTTTTCGAGTGAACCGCTGTAATGAAAACATGATCACACACACACTCCTTGAACATGACAAAGCAGACAAAGCTAATTTATTTTCAGAAAGGTCAGTAAAAATCATGGCCTTTGTTTGCCTTGGTTTCGCAAGGAAGCTGTTATCAGCTTCTCAAATTTAGCTAAACTAGTTCCTTCATCAACATCCTTGCTTGCTCTAGAAGAGCCAATCAGATTTCAGGATTTCATCTTATGGCTACATCATCAACCGATCATTTCCCTCTGATTTTAGGGTTTTGTCAATGATTGTTTAATAGAAATGTTCTTGAAATCTACTTAGCAAATTTCTCAGATGTCATTGAAATTTCAAGAGTGAACCAACTTGGTGTCTATAAAACAAGCTCTTCACTCAAGTCTTGGATTCTGCACCAAACAGGGATTACAGCACAACTGACAGCGTGTTTTGAGCAATAAGTATGTCTATTGGATGGAGTCTACAGTACAGTTTGTGTCAGACAGCAGCCCAATTACACTTGTAGAGCAGAACAGCGCCATCATGGCTGTGCTTCACCATCTTTGGATTGAGGTAATTGGTTGTTCAGAAACAAGCTCAAGGTGGAGGTGATCAGATGCGATTACGAGAAGGAGCCGTGATCTCTGGTTTCAGCAGGTGCGAGTTTAATTATGGCGTCTGCTGACAGTGATTCATCACATCTATTCTGAAGCATATGGAAACTGCTGAAGATGTTTGGTCATTTCGAAGCCTGCACAAAATTACTGGCCACAGATTTCTGCAAAATGCACTCGTCATTTACAAAACTTGCACCCTGCTGTGCTTGTTAACAAAAAATGTTTCGGCTGAACTTTTTAGACATTTTTTTTTTGTTTTGTTTTGTTTTGGCACAATTAGTACAAATTCACACACAAAAAGTTTGAATATGCAGATTCTGTGTGGGCCTAGGCAATGCTAAGATGTCCAGGTCATATTTCATCTCTAAAATCAAAAGGAAGAAATAAGAAATCATATTTTACATGAATAATCTGAAGCATATTAAGACTTACATGTTGATTCTAATTATATTATGTTTTTTTCTTGCATTATTAGAGTACAATACTAATTTTAAATGGGCATAAATAAGATCATATAAAAAAAAAAAAATGCATTCCAGTAACAAGAATTATGGGGAATTTGTGTCGTTTTCATAAACATTACGGTCTAAATATAAGAACTCTAAATGGTGTTACAAATAAGCTTTGTTTTCTTTAAGCAAAATACAATTTCTTATTTTCCTTTAGATTTTATTTGGCATGTTTTGTGAAATTCACCCATGCTAATAAATGGCTAGAATCCAAGAAGATATGGAAGCATATGCGTAGCAATATTCAATTTTAAATGTAATATGCAAAATGGCAATGCAATATGTAAAATGCCAATGTATTTCTGTGTTTACAACGTTTGGAGCAAAATAGCCATTTAAATTTGGCATTTCCTACACTAGTTTTTACATATAACTGAAACATATATTTTAACGTTTTAGAAGTTGTAAAATGCATTACAGAAATTATTAGACATCCATCCATCCATCCATTATCTTCCGCTTATCCGGGGCCGGGTCGCAGGGGCAACAGTCTAAGCAGAGACGCCCAGACTTCCCTCTCCCTAGCCACTTCCTCCAGCTCTTCCGGGGGAACCCCGAGGCGTTCCCAGGCCAGCCGGGGGAATTATTAGACATGTTTAAATTATTATTTAAATGTTATTTTTATTAAATTGCATTTACACTCACAGTTAAAACACTTACAATTGCATTTTTATTAAACGTCCTGCAATGAATGTCGCAAAATTCAGTGTTGAATTGAAAATGCATTCCGAGCCGATCGCGCCCTTGCCCCACCCTGTCAATCATTCCATCACGGCGGGGCCAGGTGTTGGAAACATGGCAGCAGCAGAGCTATTAAGAGCGAGGCATTTACCGGCACATGTGTGGAGCAAGAACAGAGAAATGCCAAGATTATGCACATCCGTCAGTTATAGAACAAGTATTGGTATGGAAAATGTAGATACAAAAATACATTGCTATTTTACATATTGCATTGCCATTTTTTTGCACATTACATTTCAAACTGAATATTGCTAACCATATGCTTCCAAGAAGATAGATACACTATATTGCCAAAAGTACTGGGACTCAAATCATTGAGTTCAGGTGTTCAATCCCTTCATGGCCACGGGTATATAAATCAAGCACTAGGCATGCAGACGCTTCTACACACATTTGTGAAAGAATGGGTCGCTCTCAGGAGCTCAGTGAACTCAAGCGTGGTACCGTGATAGGTTGCCACCTGTGCAATAAATTTCCTCACTACTAAATATTCCACGCTCAACTGTTAGTGGGATTCTAACAAAGTGGAAGCAATTGGGAACAACAGCAACTCAGCCATGAAGTGATAGGCCACGTAAAATCACAGAGCGGGGTCAGCGCATGCTGAGGGTCACAGTGCACAGAAGTCACCAACTTTCTGCAGACTCAATAGCTCCAGACCTCCAAACTTCTGTGGCCTTCAGATGAGCTCAAGAACAGTGCGTAGAGAGCTTCATGGAATGGGTTTCCATGGCCGAGCAGCTCATCCAAGCCTTACATCACCAAGTGCAAAAAGCACGCCGCCACTGGACTCTAGAGCAGTGGAGACGTGTTCTCTGTCTGGCAATCCCATGGATGAGTCTGGGTTTGGTGGTTGCCAGGAGAACAGTACTTGCAAAGTTTGTAAAGTTGTGTTAAAAAGGTGTAAAGTTTGGTGTGGAGGAACTTGACCTGCCTGAGTCCTGACCTCATCCCGATAGACCACCTTTGGGATGAATTAGAGCGGAGACTGTGAGCCAGGCCTTCTCGTCCAACATCAGTGCCTGACCTCACAAATGCGCTTCTAGAAGAATGGTCAAACATTCCCATAAACACACTCCTAAACCTCGAGGAAAGCCTTCCCAGAAGAGCTGAAGCTGTTAGAGCTGCAAAGGGTGGAACTCTATATTAAACCCTACGGATTAAGAATGGGATGTCATTAAAGTTCATGTGCATGTAAAGGCAGGTGTCCCAAAACTTTTGGCATTCTAGTGTATTTAAGAGTGCCACATTAAAATGTGTACTAATGGTGACATTTGATGATTGCTAGTCACGCTATATAATTTGACTGAACTCGTATCAGGGAACGGCGAGCAACGTGTGGGTTTTAAACAACCTGTTACCACCTTCGTCATTTCTCGACCTTCAATCAGCATGATGTTCTAGGACACAAGGAAAGTCATCATTACCATAATTGGATTCTTGCCACTATGGGAGCTTGAATTGAAAGCTGTTCGTGATTGCAACTGTCAAGTCACCGCTGGAGAACCGCTTCACGTACAACAAATTACAGTCTAATGTCGTGCTCTACATCAACATGAAATCCGTTGCCTTACTGTCAGTCTTCACCTGTTCATACAGCTCTGCGGATTTTACCTTGCTACAGGTGGTTCGGTAAACACACACAAACACGACTCTCATCATTCTTTCACAAGTGAGTACTATGTACAATGTAGCATTATGTTATACTTTGTCAAATTTGTAGGACACAGGAAAAAAATAAACTTTTAGAGTTGGAACTTTTGTTTATGTGCAGTTCTTACCACAGTTTATCTCCAGCAGTGACTCAGACTCTATTTTACCTTAGGCCAGCCTGAGATGATGAGACATCAGTAGGGGGTTTCAGTCGTACATTGCTGGCGTCTGTATTCATTTAAACCATTTGCCGCCTTCTGTAACCTCGCCATCAACCACAGAAATTCGCCTCCAACACTGCAGGTCCTTAGCCGGCTTGGAGTGGACGCAGAGGGCGAACTGGACAGGGACGGATGTTTTGTGTCTCCCAGGCTCATCTACCCATATAGAGTTCTAGATGGGGTGTCGCCTGGTCGCTCGGGGTCATTACGTAGGCTGCTTTTGAAGTTGTTAATGTGAGAATTTCTAGACATTCTGTCTGTCTGCCTGTCAGTCCATCCCACCTACCTGTCTCTATTGCACTCTGCTTGCTTACCTCTCTCCATCCTACAGATTTCATTCATTTTTAATGACACTAACACCCACGGCAAAGGGATAAGAAAGGCTGAAATATTGCGATTATGAATATAAACGAATAACAAACGGGTGTTAGGATGAAAAATGCCAGCCTCTTATGCGTTTCCTGCTCAGTAACAGCAATGGTAAAAAATTACCCAAGGGCAATTCGCCATTAAAACACTATCAGAGCATCCATCCGCCCGCACCTCGAATGCCGGCCTATTCGCTGAGAGGAGACTCTCTAAAACCTCCCATAATGCTTTTGCCATTTAGATTAAATGGAAGTCATTCACCGTATCCAATTTGAGAGAACACACATTAAGGAAATTAAATTACGAGGGTGGATGGAGGAGTAGTCTGGTGAGATATGCCCTTTACTGTTGACGAATAGGAGTTTTAGTTTATCTAAAGTTTAGAAATAATGTGATTGTACTGTATCATTGGCATTAGTCCACATTCAATCAAAGTTTATAAATATTTAACAATATATTTATTGGGGGTTTTTATAGCTATAATGAAATTGAACGACGGCGGTTTTATGGACGTCTCTCCGCGGTGGAAATTGAGCGATTACACGAGAGTTTATATGTTTCAGTAAGTTGTAGACTACTGGACTTTTCAACATACCTTGTTCTGATGTCCATTCATGTTTTTCGTATCTAGTAGTGAAGAGGAAGAGATGACTGGTTGACGCTGCCTGCCGCTTCAACTGAACGATCTGTCACGTGTGCCATTAAAGAGCGCCAAAACTTATGCTGCCGTCACGTGCTTTCAGAATGATCGTAAATACGAGTTTCCTAGATAAAAATTGCACATGAACGCCCTCTGATGTACTGGGAAGTTCGGAAATACTTTTGAGAGCCAAATTCCCGAGATGGGCGTGCCATAAACTTTAAACATGGGTAGAACTACTGCTGTGACAGGTATGATTTATTAGTTTTTTCCTCAAAACAGCTAGATCGTCTTATCTTGTCATTAATGTAGTTCATATTTACATATACGAGTAATCATTTGAAATCGTATTATATGTTTTATACACAGTGAAAATTACCCCAATGTAAAAATGACGTGCAAGAAAAAAAAAAAAGTAAATTGTGCACAGGATTTAATAATAATTTCCCTTGATTTATAAATCACGTGCACAATTTACTACTTCATTCCCTTGACTTGCTAAACCGTCCACATGATTTACTAATTTTTTCCCTGGATTTATAAATCATGCGCACGATTTAGCAAATCACGGCGAATTAGTAAACCGTGCACACGATTTTAGAAAATAGCTCTGTAGGAAATAGCCTGAATTTGACCGAAATTACAGAATCTGGATAGCATCGTAAATGTTAATAGTGTTGTCAGTGCATTTGACACTATATATAATTTTGGTTTTAATAAGATTTTCCCAATAAATAGGCAGGAATAAACCTGGTGTCCTCCATGATTCCTGTTCATTCCAACAACAAAGCACCTGAATGCAACAAGCTGGTAATTACGACTTCTGAAGTGGGAATTATGACATTTCCGATAGCATGTGACGGTAGCATAAATGTATTGTTTGGAATGCTTAATAAAGTTGACTTTTTTGGCTTTATAGCTAATCCTTTGTTTTATATAGAAAAAGGTTTTGCTCCCACAAACGACTAAAAATAATAAAGTGCATCACACACACACACACATGTTGGATTTTCATGGGTTATGGGGACATTCCATAGGCATAATGATATATATATACTGTACAAACTGTATAGTCTATCCCCTAACCCTAAACCTATCGCAGAAAACATTCTGCATTTTTACATTTTCAAAAAAAACATCACTTAGTATGATTTATACACTGTTTTCCTCATGAGTACCAAACAATGTCCCCACAAGGACAAGGATTTCAGATATTGCCATCTTTATTGCCACACACACACACACACACACACACACACACACAAACACTACTAAGTACTACTTAAAGTATATTAAAGAAAAAGGGGACATCGTTTCAGAGATGTTATATGTGCCGCTTTTATTTGAAGACAAGCTGCAAGTCAGCAGAAAAATGCTGAGTGATACATTTAAGACTAATGCGCATTTGTCCAAAAAACAAAACAAAAAAAGCACGGAAAGTGGAAGAGTAAAAAGGTGAAATTAAATTGAAGCTGTCGGCATCCAAACGCAATTTCCATGATGAGATGAGTGGCCGTGTTCTCTCATTTCCGCTCTGAAGCCTCTTCAAATGGTTCGGAGACACTTTGTACAATTGCTTCAAATGTGTTCTAACACTCTGAGTGCCAAAGTAATCTGACAGTCAGAAGAAAGTCACAAATTTACAGTTAATTTGATTATTAAAACACCATGGAAGGTTTTATTGAATTGAAAGTTCGGGAGTGGATAGATTATTTCTATTTGTGCTTCTTGAATAAGTAATACAGCACTTTCACAGTGGCTGGAACATCTTGGGAAACAATGTCTGTGAGAAACATGAGAAATTTGCTTATTAGTGAATCAACAACCAGGCAGATCATTGAATACTGAATAAGTACACAAAAACAGCCTAAACAGGGGGTTTAGTTCTAGCAATAGTGTACATGTCCTTCATAAAGAAGGTAATGCCATTATATTTTATTGCATTGCATTGTGACAAGCTCAGTGGAAAGAAAAAAAAAAAGTGAGAGAGTTGTGTGCATGATATCAAAAGGTTCAGGTTCCCAAAGGGTGTTTTCACAGCAATGCCATAGAAGAGCCATTTTCGGTTCCCCAAAGAACTTTTTTCCACTATAACGAACCTATTGAGCAATTGGAAGGTTCCAAGAATTGTAAAAGTTCTTCACGGAACCATCAAAGAATCTTTATTTTTAGAGTGGTTTTGTTCAGGATACGCACGCTAGCTCAGATGATCTCAAAATAATTACCTTGAGGGTCAATGGCCTGAACCGGAAGCTCTCGGTCTATGAGAAGATCCAATGCAAGCCTCACATTGTGGAGCTGCATGTGAACAAAGAACAACGATAAAAAGATCAGAATCAGAAACAAACAAACTAAATATTGTAAAACCACAACACTGCAAGTTCTCAGTAACCGTAAGATCATTAGTTTTGATTCCTGTCTTTTGCTTTACCCTCAGGTTCTTAACCTGCCTTATGCTGCCGTGCTGTCATATCCACTGTCATCCTAAGAGACGTTAATTATACGATGGCGAGACACCTCCTGGAGGTGCGTGTGAAGTTACGCTGATGTAAAATCCCATAAGCCTGGATTAAATTTTGCTTCTTGTTGCAAGCTGCAATGGACGACATGGTTCTCTTGTTTCAATGCAAATGCAAAACTCAAAATGTTTTCTCACCATTTCCGAGCTCCCGACAGGACAAAGGAAGAACTCGCACAGTGGAATGAAGAAGCCCTCCAACTGACCGATCAACAAGAGCAGAATCACTCCGTCTGCAAACTAATAATATCACATTTAAAAAAATAAACATATGAAACTTATTCCACATGCAAAGATGTTACCAATCATAACAGAGTGTTTACTTAGAAAAACAGCCTGGTGATTTAGAAGGAAAACTTAAATTGTTAAAGGGGTCATGACATGAGAAATCAAGTTTGCCTTGATCTTTTGGCATATAAGAGGTCTTTGTAACAATAAAACATCTTGCAAGTTTCATAGCTTAAAACGCCTCATTATAAACAAAGCCTTTAAAGTGCCCGTGTGATGGTTTTTTGAATATTCCCTTTCATGCAGTGTGTAATGTAGCTGTTTGTGAATGTAAATGGTCTACAAAGTTGTAAAGTCAAAAGTGCATGATAAAGTTATTTGCTGCGTCCCAATTTGCATACTATCCGTCCTAATTTAGAATTAGTGCATCCCAAATCATAGTATGTTGAAATTTATATTCGGATGGTCTACTTTTCCTGGTTAGACTCTGAAGTGCAGGCCCATTGCAAGTTGGACGAGGATTCGATTAGAACTACAAACCCAAGGGCAATTAAAAAAAAAAAAGTGTTAAAAAACTACAAACATGGAGGATGTGCGAGTCCGACAGTTAATTAGAGAGGTTTATATAAAGGGGTGATTAATTATCAGTATCTAACCTGACAAAAATCCACGTGTTATCCACATTATACGTCATCTGCAACAGCATTGTGAACTTTTGCAATGATACGTTTGGCCATTAACTTTTAAACGCATCAACATATTCAAATTTCAAACACATGAAGAATCAAACACAAAATTTGAACTTTGGATATGATGATGCGTTTAAAAGTTAATGGCCAAACGTATCATTACAAAAGTTCACAATGCTGTGTTTGAAAACAATTTTCTTCACAAAAAGAGAATATACTTTTAGAATGTAGTGTAAATAGGCGAATTGGGACGCAGCAATTGTCTCTCAAAAGAAAGAATCGACTCTGAACCACCTAAACGAGTCGCCAGGAATTTGAATCCCGGCACGTCACTAGATAATTCATTTGCATAATGCCCGGCTATGTTCTATGTTGTCCGCTCGCGTCACAAGCAACTTGACCCGCCCTTCAACGCTGGATTCGCAAAACCATGGGCGTCGGAACCATTGTATGTGGGTGGGACAAGACCCACCCACTTTTTACGACCAATGATATTGGACCCACTGACTTTTATCGTCTCTAATTCAGCACATGTCTGATCACCTACCCCTAACTGATAAACACTTATTATGAAACACGTTAGACGCTTCATTTCCACTTTTCTAATATTTCCTTAATTTTTATTGAAAATAAATGCCTTTCCGATCTGATATGTGATGGGGAAAAGGGAGTAGAGCGAGTTCGGCAAAAGGCGGTTTCAAATCTCGGGTTGATTTGCATCAAAGCTTGATGCTATGCATCTTACCCCTACACTACTGCCACTCTAAACAGTTCAGTGATGGCCGTAATCTTGTCTGGTCCAACGCAGTATAGTTGTACTTAATGTAAACGGCATCTACTCCAGTAAACATTTTCTGAGCGAGGACCCACCCACATTTTGTTCTGCTTCCGACGCCCAATTAGCAAAATGCTTACTCTTGAAAGTGCCCCGTTTATTTGGACCAGCTTGTTCCTCAGAATTGGCTAACTCACATTATTGAGTCTTACTGAATTACTTCTGCTAAGCAGCTGTGGGCCACTATTACCTAAAACTGTCTATTAATTCTTTACTGTCAGTTTTGATCAATTGAATGTGCCCTATACTCATTTCTTTCAAGTTGATCTCTAGGAAAAAAATAAAATAATTTTAAAAAAATTACGACATGAGCCCTTTAAACTGAAGTCTAGGAGAGTTGCGCACCTGTTTGTCGATGTCTGTCACGCTTAGTCCCAGAGATGACATGTTCTTATTCACAAAGTGCAAAATGGCCTGTAGGAAAGAAAACTTGATGAAGCAGTGAAAGATTTGGGCCAAAGGCAGTACATTTAGATACGTGTCAAACTGGATCGGAACCTTTTTCACAGTCTCAATTTTGTGAGCCTCCAGCTTGAAGAGCTCATCAATGGGACATTCCTCTGCAAAGACATTGCAAGAGAGAGATTAAGAAGCAAACGCTTTCTTCTTTATACGCCTCCACTATCTGAAAGTTACTGATGCTTATAAATATGGAAATGAAAAGGCTCAGAGTTCAGCCTCTGTTTGACTCACTGTTAGATTTTCTCTCAAGCTCTCCGCTGGAATCACTGTGGAGACACACATCGGACCATGAAAATGCTGGTTTGGACATTGTCACTGAGTTTCAAAGTGATGTTAAACATGTCTAATAGGGAAGGAGGTTCACAGACCTTTGAAATGTGATGAATTCGGTCTGCTTGTCTGCCTTGATGCCAAGTTTTGTGACCTGTTTAACAAATGAGATTTTAATGAATGCTGACAACATGAACATCTAACTTTTGTAATGTAATTTAACTTCTCAGTGAATATTGAGTGAATAAGTGAAATCATGTCAAGTGTTGATTTGATGATGGGTATTAGGCTCTCATACTATTGGTTAATATAATTTTTCTATGGCTGTGCAACTTTGATTATATGATCAGAAAGAAAAGAAAAATCACTTTACATAATATGCATTATTTTTTTCAAATAATATGCAATGAAAATTTTGTACTTTTTAATAAATAATGCATTGATGAATTGTGACAATTATGAATGCATTGTTCATTATAATATGCATATACATTTTTCAAATAATATGCAATGATAAATTGTGAAAAAAGTGAAAATATTTGTCCATTATAACAAGTATATCAATTTTCAAATAGTATGCAATGATGAATTGTAAAAAATATATATATATATATATATATATATATATATATGAAACCAACTGTTCATTATAATATGCATATACATTTTTTCAAATAATATGCAATTAAATATTGTGAACAAATATAAAATAATTTTTCATTATAATATGCATATTCGTTTTTAAATAATATACAGTGAAGAATTGTAGAAAAACAATAAAAACTTTTGTCCATAATAACAAGTATATTAAACAGTTGTTCATTATAATATGCATATACATTTTTTCAAATAATATGATGACAAATAATTAAAAATTAAGAAAACAATTGTTTATTATAATATGCATTTTCATTTATATTTTTAAATAATATTCAGTAATAAACTGTGAAACATTATGAAAACTACTTTTTCTCATTATGTGTACATTAATATTTCAAATAATTAGTTTAAATAATTATCTCAAGACCAAAATATCATATAGACTAGGAAGTGGACTCATTTTGGCATGTAACAACCACCTAGAACGTCTCAGCAACTGCATAGCAACACCCTGGCAACCACCTAGAACAGAAGTTTAGTTTACACATTCAGATAATTTCCATTAATCATTTACCTCACACTGAATGACCTCCACGCTGACGTTTACAGGCAGGACCAGATCGGGTTGGTAACGCCTCGCAATAGCAACCAGAACATGTAATGTAGCCAACAGGTCCCTGCTGTGAATGACTGACAGATTGGAGTGGGAGACCGGTAGGCATATGCTCATAAACATGTAAACAGGTCATTGACAAGAGCTGATCTGATTGGCTCACGTTTAACGTTCCATTTGGCCGTTTCCTCATTAAGCTCTAAGATCTCGTTCAGAGCTGTCAGGATGGCATCTAGTTTCCGTAGCTGGACATCAGTACTCAACGCAATCTCCTCTACGTGTAACTGAACACCTGCTAACCTGCCTGGGTTCAGAACATACACAGATATTTCATATCAAAATGAAAAGATATTTGCAACATAATTTTTTCTGCATTGTGACATCATTTTCATGACATTTAAAGGGGTCATGAATTGAGAAATCAAATGTTCCTTGAGCTTTCGACATAGAAAAAGTCATCATACTATGAGAATATCCTGTAAGTTTCAGAACTGAAAACTTGTTAGTCAAAAAACAGCTTTTATTGTAACCAAGCCCAAAGAACGACTCATTGTGGAATGTGCCTATAGATAGGTGAGAGCAGAAGATCAACACCTACTTCATCACCACAACTTTGGCCCCGCCCACAGGCTTGTTAGTGAGATGACGAAGGGGGAAAGGCAATACAGGATCACTGAACTAATAATATTTCCTTCCAAAAGGGATCCTAATGCTAGGAATGTGGTTATTTATTTTCAACAATGTAAATGTCTCAGTTGGGCATTACACTAAAGTCTCACAGCAGCCAATCACAGCAGTGGATGTTTAAACTGAAGTCTCACAGCAGCCAATCACAGCAGTGGACGTTTACACTGAAGTCTCACAGCAGCCAATCACAGCAGTGGGCGTTTACACTGAAGTCTCACATCAGCCAATCACAGCAGTGGGCGTTTACACTCAAGTCTCACAGCAGCCAATCACAGCAGTGGACGTTTACACTGAAGTCTCACATCAGCCAATCACAGCAGTGGGCGTTTACACTGAAGTCTCACAGCAGCCAATCACAGCAGTGGGCGTTTACACTGAAGTCTCACAGCAGCCAATCACAGCAGTGGGCGTTTACACTGAAGTCTCACAGCAGACACGCCCCTTCGAACAGAGCGTTCAGAGCAGAGGGCTAAAATCAATGTAGGAAAAATGCCTTTTATTTCTAAATTATGACCATTTTTGATGTACAAAGCAAACTAACATTATAAATGCACCCCAGGAAACATTATAAAGCAATAAACAATGCAGTGCATGACCCCTTTAAGCATGTGAGATTCACTAAATATTAATGTGCCTGTTCAGAATGTTCTTGTTCTGACATGATTCTTACGTAACAGGTGATGAAGGACGAGTCCGTCATAGAGGTCTTCCTCCAGCGATCGCACCACAATGTGTTCAACTTGCAGGGTTTTGTTGATCCAGTCCACCAAAACCTACCACAAAGCAACATAGAAAATCCAGATATTCAGACACCGTCGGGAAATGATGCTCACATTGAGGTAGGTGGGTTTGCACAAGCATTAATCAATAAGTAGATAACTCTCACACCACCCTAAAAAATTGTTGTATCTCACCTCTTTAAGTTTGTTGAGTTTGGGGTCTTCTAAAGATGTCGGTTGGATCATGAGTCTTCTCTCTGCTCCTTAAATCCACAATAAAACACATCATATGCCACATTATAAGTCTCAGGGTGTTTATTTGCTTTCAGCTAAATGCTGGGTCTGCCCTTCATAAAAGAGTGTGACTGCATTCTAATTCACATATTATACTTACAGTATAGAGATTAGGATTAGTGTGTGTTCAAAATAGTAAAAAATCACGAGTGGGGTAATACTGATGTATTTTATGTCATAGAATAAAATAAATAAAAAATAAAGTGTCTTGAGCTTGTGTTCACCACAACCTTATGCTGCGTTCCAGACTCACGACTTTGTAGCGCTCCAGGCAAAGTCACGCCAAACTGCCTGAGCGCAAGGAATTGTGGTAGCTAGATGTAAACAAAGCATGGCGGATCGTACTGGGCTTGTGCTAATTTACAATAATTTCTGTCACCAAATGTGCTTACTCCTTGCTTATTTGAGGGAAGCCGTTATATATTGATTTCAACGTTATATTGTCCTAAAGTCTATTTCTCACCATGTATGACTTTCATAAACACCCCATCTGTAGGGGCTGCCATTGTTGCTTTGTGGGCCATGTGTCGTCAGAGCTCGTAACTGGGAGTACATCGATCTAGTACGAGTTCACGGGTGGGAAGCCACGGGTTTGACTGCCGCTCCAGTGCACTTTCACGGGTAGAAGTTTGGAAAACACGGGTTACGGGTTGCCTGGAACGCAGCATTATTTCAGCCATTTGACCAAAACCCCATTCACAAAACCCATTGACTTTGGGACGTGGGAACCCGGAAGTGCTAAAATGCTAACTTCCATGTTTTGGCCTACAAAGTGATGTCATACCTCACCTGCACCACTCTTGGAACAACTTAACAGTAAGTAAAGAATGAATACAGAAATTGGGTGAACTATCCCTTTAAGGTAATTAGCTTATTTAAAAGTGTGTCCTTTCCCATTATTAGCGAAGTACATACTTAAGTGCATAACAGAAGAGTAAGCTAGGTTGATGTTGAGATGAATGTGCTCACCCTGATTGCTGAGCTCGTCCTTTTCCTCCCCAGCTCCAAAGTCTGCCATTCTTTTGACTGTTTCAAAACATTGTTTTTGTCAACAACAAAAAAAGTGAACTTAATAACAGTTTTACTCAGCAGACATTTGATTTCTAGTGCTTCTGTTTGAAAAACAAGTTCTGTCTGCGTGTTTGTGCCCTGGGGGAATTTCAAGGACTTGATTCATCTCGAGGTTGTGTTTTCGAATGGACATTTTTATGGCTATGATGAAGTGCGGCAAACCGAAGCCGACTTCAAACGTCAAAACACAAGGACGGAGAATCTCCACAACACACAGCAGACAGACTTCTGCGGGAGATCTCGCGCTGAACGGAGGAGAACACACAGATATTTATGCCTTCCCGCATCACGCACGCCAGCCCACATTGACATAACACAGACTGACGGGGGAAAACATAAACCTCTCTGACAACAAAAACATGCTGTGAGACTCGGAGACAAAGGAAGAGAGAGAACAAGAAACAAGACGGAAAGAGAAAGAAATTAGATCTTTAAAGGAATAGTTCGCCCAAAAATAAAAACTGGCATATTTACGGTCGTTTCAAACACATATGTTGTGGAGCTCACATGCAGCTCCAGAAAGAACATAACAGCATTATAATTTTCATTTTTGAGTTAACTATTGCTTCTCCTAGACAGCTTAATTGGGAGCAAATGGAGACGCTTTTAGATGTTTCTCCTGAGAAGGAAAAGTGAGTCATCTCCTGTAGTAGAAAAGATCTCCATAATGTGGTCATGTTTCACAAAATATCTCAATCTCAGATATTTCTTATTAACTATTTAAAAACCAAATTATCTGGGATTTGCCATCCACGTTCATTTTATATCGCTTTATGATTAATGTACATCAACAATTGTTTCTCCAAAACAATTCAAGGAGAAACATTTGAGACAAAGGCGATACATAAACTGAACAGAGAAATGTACAAAGTCTATGAAAGAGCAATATCTGAGCAATACAATCCAGCCATTAGCTGCCACCAACTTTCACCTCAGCTCTCGCCTCACGTCTGGAGAAATCTTTCTTCTATCACGAAACGTCGTCCAAACAGTCCCGTCGCCTTCCCTACAATAATCTCTTTTCTTCTACAACACAAACAACCATCTTTCTGAACCAGATAAAAACAAAAACAAGAACTTGAATTCGGGTGAGGCCTATTTCAAACACCAGACAGGAAGTGGTTAAGGCACCACTTCCTCTTTTTTGTAGTTTGTAGAAGCACAAAACATGCTCTGAAACTGCCACACACTTCATCAAACACGTACAAGACCCTGTAACAGACAGGAGGTCCAAACATGACACATGAGTCAGTAACTAACAATAACGCTTATTAGTAAACCATCACATTTCCTCTCTTCAAAATAACACGCTCCATGTTTGTGAGCAACAATTGCATACATTTTCCACTCTCTCTTTCTGTGACTGAGAGAACGCCTCCCTTTGACTAGAAAAAAAACAGAGGTAATTTGGGCTGGAGGGTTACCATGGTTACCATCCCAATGAATTCCCCCATTAAACGCAAGTTTGAATCCAGAACAAACAACTGAAAAAAGACCCTCAAAGGAGCATCTGAAAATAACAGGATTATTTAGATTCAGTCTTGCCCATCTGTGGATCTGTTTACATTCGCATCATCCTGGGAAATACGGTTTACATGTTCCCAAAAAAAAAAAAAACGAGAGTGGTGTTTGCCCGTGCAAATCTCAGCTAGCGTGCTGTTAGGCAGTTGCTAAGGTATTTGGAGTGGTTGGTTAGCCTGTTGCTATGTGGTTGCTTGGGTGTTGTCAGCTGATTGTTAGGATGTTGTTGTTGGGTTCCTTGCATGATCTGAGTGGACTTTTTAGTGAGTTGCTATGCAGTTGCTAAGGTAGTTTGAGTGTAATAACCACTCAGACTGCATATGTGACTGCTTGGATGTTCTCTGTGGCTTCTAAAGTTTTCTAAAGTGCTCTGGGTGGTTGCTAGGGTGTTACTATTTGGTTTCTTGGGTGTTGTTGGGTGTTTAGTAAAGCTGCATGATTAAGCTTTAAAAGATCTTATTTCTAAATGACAACGATTCGGCTATATCTATTAAACTTTTGATAAGTACACAGTGAACTTTCAAGTCTGCATTGATGTCTTCTTAACACGCATAGTA
Source organism: Paracanthobrama guichenoti (assembly GCA_018749465.1). Lineage (NCBI taxonomy): Eukaryota > Metazoa > Chordata > Actinopteri > Cypriniformes > Gobionidae > Paracanthobrama > Paracanthobrama guichenoti. Next base: position 3,273,711 of record CM031967.1, read on the forward strand.
TCATTATTTCTGTTACAATAATTCAGATTATAGAAAAAATCACCTTTTAGTAACATGATGATTCGAAATAAAGATTGTATCAATTACAATGTAACACCAGTAGGTGGCGACAAGTGACTGTTAAAAAATTTATAATTGAATCATTCATTCAAGAGATTCCTTTCAAAAACGCTGATTCATCCAGAAATAAAACAGGGCTGCATCCGAAATCACATACTTCCCTACTATATAGTATGTAAAAAAATAAAAAAAAAAAAAAACAGTATGTGACAAAAGTATGTTCGAATTCACAGTACTCATAAAAGAGTAGGCAAAAGTCCCCGGATGACCTACCACTTCGGCGACATTCTGAAGTGTTTATAAAATGGACACTTTACTATCCCATGAGGCCACTGGAGAGGATTTATAAATGGCAGTGAAACGACGTAACGGACGCTGGTAGGTCACGATAATGACAACATGGTGAATGTAGTACGTCCAGATTACATATATACTATATAGAATACTTATATATACTTTTTTAGCAGTCACAAAGTAATTACTTATTCAAGTATCTACTCAAGAGAGTATGTGAGTAGGTGAAGTCTTTATGAGTCATTGAATCATTCATTCAACCTTCAGTCAAACTCATTATTAATTAACATATTTAAATATACTGAAGCAATTGACATTTTGTCAGAGCCTCTAGTAAATTACACGCTTTGTGTAGTTGTCTATTCAGAATTGTGGGAGAATCATAAACTCAATTTTAAAGGTGCTGTATGTAAGTTTTTGACTGATACCAAAGTAAGTTTTAATGTACTGATAATATTCTTGCAGATATGTAGGTAACATGCTAAATTCACCTTCTTGTTTCTCAGAAAAACAATGCTACAGCCAGTTATTCTACTTTGAAATGTGCGTTCTGTGTGGGAATGTCTGTTTTTGTTTTGGTCTGTGCGATACCGCACATTGCCAGTTTATCCAATAGTATTTCGACACCCCAGGTTGCCAGTTGGTGAAAAACAGGGTATTGTTGCCATGGAAGCCAGCAAACAAACTGGGTCAGAGATTTAAGATTCTACCCGACCTAAAAAGCCTATCCATCTAAAAATCTCTGAATGGAAGCATATTAAAATATGGATAAATCAACTCATCAGCTGTGTGTAAGTCTCCTCGCCATTCCTGTTGCGTGTCCTTAAACTGGCAACCCGCGTGGGGGTTTGAGCCCCTACCCCATTAATAGTGAATAGCCGATGTAACCAACACCCCTGCAACAAACAGCGTTGGGAGCACTTGGGAAGGGGATGCCATTTGTAGGAGTGTTCCAAACAAAAGTGAACAACTGAATCCCTACACAAAGGGCTCTTCCACAGGCCTGTTAGCAAAGGGAACATGCAATGGTCAATTCATGTTCTGCCCTTCAGAGTGTGTAAGGCATAGGAACGCTCACTTCTGATTGTAATTTGCCCGAATGCGCACTTCAGAATCTCGGCAGAAGTAGTAGGTCATCCGGGTACTTTTCGCCTACTGTTTTTCGAATGCTATAGTTGCGTCCTAAATGATGCACAATGCACTATATCATTATGCACAATTTACCGTGTAGTATATGAGTTTTAAAAGGTTATTTTGTCATTCAACATCAGAGTCTGATGCCCCTCCCCATCTAGGACGACAGTTGAGTGCATGAAGTGTCCAACATTCCACACTTTGTTCTTTTTGGTTATTTAAGTGGTACTTTTTCAATTTGGAATTTTCAGTGTGAACACACTACTCACACTATTTATACTACAAAACGTCTTAGGGGTTTTCAAACTGGGGTCCGGGGGGTCCTCCAAAAGGTTCTAAGACAAAGCAAAAATGGATAAAGTCAACTAAACATTCTGTTTCATTTCTAAATGTTTCTCTCCTTTCTTCCCGTGCCAATCTAAGTTTGGAATGTTGTATTTATAATGTCACACTTGCTATTTATCTATTTATCTAACGGTTAAAAAATTAAAATATATAGATGGATTTTAGGAAGGGGGTCCCTCATAAAACGATTCATCATATTTGGTGGTCCTTGGCATCATGAAAACCCCTGGAATAGTGCATAAATACACAAATTGGGACGCACCTTATGTATTCAGACACACTACTCGTTTGATGTACTGTTGCACACTATATAGTAGAGAGGTATTCGATTTCGGACACAATGCATGTATGAGCAATAGTAATAGTGATGCGGGACAATCTGTCACTCACATGAGATCACAGCAAAAGCAAATGACAAGTAATTCCTGATTGACACAAGTCTCACCCAACATTTTGTCTTGTTTGAGAAGCCGTTTCACTCAGATATATGTCACAATAGGGAAGAAAACACTATCACAACTGTTTTCATGTTGACTTCAAGCCTGTGTGAGACATGAAGGTGAAATATTTATATGTACCAAGGATTTTAAGCATGAATAATTCTGCGTATGAAGACATGATACGCAACTGCTTATTCTGATTTAAAAAAAGAAAATCTTGCTTGAAAAATCATTTTTGAAACCATCAACATCCAATTCAGAGAAGTCAAAATTAATTAATTCCAGCATGTAGAAAGCACTTGTTTATTTGAAATAATTACAGCATTTCTACTAAAATAAAATACATAGTGCATTATGAATCATTCCAGGACAAACAGTCATTTTGTGTGTAGTGCTTAAAGCAGTTGCAGGCCTCGATTATGCATGTCAAAATAAAATATTTTAAAGAGCTGCTACACTGACAGATCATTAAGGCTGAATACATTCGATTCTGAGCATAAATAAGCTAAATTATACAAAATATTTCATTCTTACATACAAAAGAAACACAAGGGATGTGTGTGCATGTGTGAGCACAGAAGTCCTGGCATCAGTGAGGCACGACGCAAGCTTCCTCTGATCGCTTTCAGTGTTAATCTGAGTTTTTGTAGTTGGTGAAAAGGTTGTACAGCACCCTGAGAGTTGACTTCAGATTCAAGTTCACCACATCTGCAGTACACAAACAACAGAATTGCTGTTAAACAGACTGAGGCTTGAATATGTTAACTTGTCACTGTGAAAGAACAGAAAGGAAAGGGCAGGTACAGTGTGCTGCATCTATTGAGGAACATCTCCATCTAGTGGATAATCTGGGTAACACCATGAATTAATTAGTCTGTTATGATATCTGAAGGTTGTGTATATAACGCTGATGTAACATTACCTTCTGGTCGAGCTTTGGGTTTCTGTAATCCACCATCCTGCATGAGCTCAAACGCAAAAGCAACATTATGTACCTACAAGACAGAAAAACACAGTAGCAATTTTTCCATAGCCAGTAATAACAAACCAGTTTTTGAATGCTGGAAATAAAAATGCTCAGGTAATTTGTCAGTTTAATGCCATATGAAGTCCAGAACCATCATACACTCACCTAAAGGATTATTAGGAAAACCTGTTCAATTTCTCATTAATGCAATTATCTAATCAACCAATCACATGGCAGTTGCTTCAATGCATTTAGGGGTGTGGTCCTGGTCAAGACAATCTCCTGAACTCCAAACTGAATGTCAGAATGGGAAAGAAAGGTGATTTAAGCAATTTTGAGCGTGGCATGGTTGTTGGTGCCAGACGGGCCGGTCTGAGTATTTCACAATCTGCTCAGTTACTGGGATTTTCACGCACAACCATTTCTAGGGTTTACAAAGAATGGTGTGAAAAGAGAAAAACATCCAGTATGCGGCAGTCCTGTGGGCGAAAATGCCTTGTTGATGCTAGAGGTCAGAGGAGAATGGGCCGACTGATTCAAGCTGATAGAAGAGCAACTTTGACTGAAATAACCACTCGTTACATCCGAGGTATGCAGCAAAGCATTTGTGAAGCCACAACACGCACAACCTTGAGGCTGATGGGCTACAACAGCAGAAGACCCCACCGGGTACCACTCATCTCCACTACAAATAGGAAAAAGAGGCTACGATTTGCACAAGCTCACCAAAATTGTACAGTTGAAGTGCCAATTGGGCATCGTTTAAATGCCACGGCCTACCTGAGCATTGTTTCTGACCATGTCCATCCCTTTATGACCACCATGTACCCATTCTCTGATGGCTACTTCCAGCAGGATAATGCACCATGTCACAATGCAATTTCAAATTGGTTTCTTGAACATGACAATGAGTTCACTGTACTAAAATGGCCCCCACAGTCACCAGATCTCAACCCAATAGAGCATCTTTGGGATGTGGTGGAACGGGAGCTTCGTGCCCTGGATGTGCATCCCACAAATCTCCATCAACTGCAAGATGCTCTTCTATCAATATGGGCCAACATTTCTAAAGAATGCTTTCAGCACCTTGTTGAATCAATGCCACGTAGAATTAAGGCAGTTCTGAAGGCGAAAGGTATTAGTGTGGTGTTCCTAATAATCCTTTAGGTGAGTGTATAATCAGACTTTAGAAATCCACATCAAACCGCATCAGATTCCATCAGACTTCATGAGTTCACATCAGACCACATGAGACTCAACAGCTCCACATCAAACCATATCAGACTTCATGAGTCCACATCAGACCATGAGACTCAACAGCTCCACATCAAACCATAGCAGACCCAATCAGACTTCATGATTCCACATCAGACCACATGAGACTCAACAGCTCCACATCAAACCATATCAGACTTCATGAGTCCACATCAGACCATGAGACTCAACAGCTCCACATCAAACCATAGCAGACCCAATCAGACTTCATGATTCCACATCAGACCACATGAGACTCAACAGCTCCACATCAAACCATATCAGACCCAATCAGACTTCATGAGTCCATATCAGACCACATGAGACTCTGTTGTCTTATATGGTGTGATGCAGTCTCAACAGCATTCATGAAGTCTGATAAGGTTTGCTGTGGACTTGTTTAGTCTGATGCGATCTAGTGTGGTGTGGTTTGATGTAGTCTAACATGGATTCATAAAGTCTGATAAAAACAAATCATCAAACCACATCAGACCTAATGAGTCCACATCAGACTCAAGTTCACATCAAACCATATCAGAACTGAATCAGACTTCATAAATACTACTTGTCTTATGTGGACTCGTTGAGACTGATGTGGTCTGATATGGTGTGATGTTGTCTGAAGAGTATTCATGAAATCTGATAAGGTTTGATGTGGATTTGTTTAGGCTTATGTGGTCTGATATAATGTAATGTCATTTGATGTAGTCTGGTGTGGATTCATGAAGTCTGACAGGTCTGGTGCAATTTAATGAGGTATTTGAAAATTAATCAGACCTCATCAAACCAGACCCTTTCAGTCTAATGAAGCTCCATAAGACTTCATTACACCAAAACAGAGCAAATCAGTCCTCTTAAGACCGCATCAGACCTCACCAGTCCACATTAGACCATCGTACGTCACACTTACCTTCTGTTCGAAGCTTTCTGGCGTGAGGTAGAAGTTGTACAGTGGCACAAAGTAATTTTCCAACAGTCCCATCAGCAACACCAGATAGACACCATCTGCAAACTTCACACACACATCAAGATGTTTAGAGAGACGGCTTTTATCTGTGTGAGAGTTAACAGATGATGTTTATACCTGTGATTCCAGCTCCGTCACTTCCAGGTTCAGTTTGTTCAAGTGTTTATTCACAAATGTGATCAGCGACTGAGAAAACAAACATTGAAGGTTAATTTTGGATAATCAGCACCATCACACAGAGCTTCTTATGCCCGTCCGGAATGCCTTCTTACAGTTTTCACTACGTTCAGTTTGTCAGGCGCATGATCCAATAAGGTGTCGAAAGCATCACGTTCTGCAAATGACAATACAAAGAAACTTTTTGGATTAATAAAAACAGAAAACAGACAAACCATCAAAATCCAGCTCCAAGTTTCTACCTCAGGTCAGGTCATTTGAACATTTAGCTGGTCTAGATGGTTTATTTTCTGTTAGACCACCTTAGTTAAGCAGATTAGAGCTGGTTAACTACCTTGAACCAGCTACAATGTGCAGAAAAACTTAAACTGGTATGCCTTAGATTTTGCAGCAGAGTATTAGGAGAACATAAAAAATGTGTGTGAAAATACCCACCTGACCTTCCGATCATCATTCTGTCGGAAACAGTAAACACAATGTCAGCATCAGATCACACACTCAATATTTTTTTTCATGTTATAACCATCCTTCACCACTAGATGGCCACATTGAAGCTGCTTACTCTGTTGTGGTACTTGTGAGTTGTTTGGTCACATGAGCAGTCTGCAGGATTCCCTCTTTTTTCTGAGACAAAAACAAACCTGTGTAATTAGGCTGAAGGCATTTGATATAACGTTCAGTTATATATACACACTTTAATGAAGTCGTCGTACCTTGACCACGATCACCTGGACGGACACATGCTCAGGTAAGCGGATGGGAGCTGCGTAGTACATGGCCAGCGCCAGCAGCAGGTACACGATGGACACCAGGTTCTTAGAGTGGATGGCTGAGGAAGAGACAGACATAATCAACAACACATTTCTTCATTTTTTATAATGTATTTAAAATATTATTAAAATTGACCTTTTTACTTTTTTTTGCACAATTCATCAGTGCTTAAAGGCAGGGTAGGTGATTTGTTCCAGAAACATTTTAGCTATGCTGGTTGAAAGTCTCTTCACATCCTGATAGCAACCACAAATTTAAGTGGTCTAAATGTATTTATATGTACACCAGGCATAAGATTATGACTACCTTCCTAATATTGTGTTGGTCCCCCTTACGGACTCCACTAGACCCCTGAAGGTGTGCTGTGGTATCTGGCACCAAGATGTTAGCAGCAGATCCTTTAAATCCTGTAAGTTGCGAGGTGGGGCCTCCATGGATCGGACTTGTTTGTTCAGCACATCCCACAGATGCTCGATTGGATTAAGATCTGGGGAATCTGGAGGCCAAGTCAACACCTCAAACTCGTTGTTGTGCTCCTCAAACCATTCCTGAAGCATTTGTGCTTTGTATCAGGAGCATTATCCTGCTGGAAGAGCCACAGCCACCAGGGAATACCGTTTCCATGAAAGGCTGTACATGGTCTGCAACAATGCTTAGGTAGGTGGTACGTGTCAAAGTAACATCCACATGGATGGCAGGACCCAAGGTTTCCCAGCAGAACATTGCCCAAAGCATCACACTGCCTCCGCCGGCTTGCCTTCTTCCCATAGTGCATCCTGGTGCCATGTGTTCCCCAGGGAAAAGGAACACACACCCAGCCATCCACGTGACGTAAAAGAAAACTTGATTCATCAGACCAGGCCACCTTCTTCCATTGCTCCGTGGTCCAGTTCTGATGCTCACGTGCCACTGTTGGTGCTTTCGGCAGTGGACAGGGGTCAGCATGGGCACCCTGACTGGTCTGCGGCTATGCCGCCCCATACACAACAAACTGAGATGCTCTGTGTATTCTGACACCTTTCTATCAGAACCAGCATTAACTTCTTGAGCAGTTTGAGCTCCAGTAGCTCATCTGTTTGATCGGACCACTCAGACCAGCCTTCACTCCCCACGTGCATCAATGAGCCTCGGCCGCCCATGACCCTGTGGCCGGTTCACCACTGTTCCTTCCTTGGAGCACTTTTGATAGATCCTGACCACTGCAGACCGGGAACACCCCACAAGAGCTGCAGTCGTCTAGCCATCACAATTTGGCCCTTGTCAAACTCGCTCAAATCCTTACGCTTGCCCATTTTTCCTGCTTCTAACACATCAACTCTGAGGACAAAATGTTCACTTGCTGCCTAATATATCCCACCCACTAACAGGAGCCGTGATGAAGAGATAATCAGTGTTATTCACTGCTCAGTAATACCGGTAATAATGTTATGCCTGATCGGTGCATATATAAATATCATCTGTGGAAGGCGTCCAGTCATTGCATTTGGTCCGCTTAGTCTGACGTCAGTCACCGAGCACCACAACCGAAACAGCAGCGGCCTTTTACAGTTCCTCCTGAACCAACACAATGAGATTATGCTGCGTTCACACCATAACTACTGTACTTGGGAAGAAATGGAAACCCATCGCATCATACTCGGAGCGTGACTCAAATTTATGCATTTCAATGGCAACATTATCAACACCGAAATTAATCTGCAGCAGTCATGTGGTACAAGTCAGTGCTCTTTAAGTTGTTCATGTTCATTATTATTGTAATGTTATGTGCTTTTGAGACATGAGGTAGTTTAATTTGGAGATGCTCTGAAGGGAGGGTGGGATATTATGCTTTCTAGCTAGTTTGCTTTTGCTAGCCTCTCTGAAAATTGCCTTCCCTACCTTTATTTATTTTATTTTTTGGGGGGGTTATTTTTAGTGCTCACAGTCGACACTCCACTCCGTGTTCCACTCCAGCGGTCTGAGAACTCCATTAACGGCTTCCAGAACTGTCTGCAGTTTCTGCTTCTGTCCGATCTCTGACTGCGTCACCTCCGCCACATTCAGCTTATAACCCGACAGCTTCTCTGAAGGAGGCGACACACATAGAACATCCTCATTAGTACCACACTGAAAACTTTTGGTACCATAACCAAAAAAGAATCATAAACAAAGTTCTTGTTATTGACTTACCAAAAAGTTTCTGCAGCACCTGTCCATCATACAGATCTTCTTCAAGGACTTTTACAATGATTCGGTCCTCCTCCAGTTCACTGTTGATCCAGTCAATCAGAACCTGAGAGGAAGTGTTTATAAAAGGGTCAGTGTGTAGAATGGTAATTATGCAAAATGAAGCATTGTGTCATAAATGACGGAAAATTCCATCAATGGTGGGGAAAGAGTTAATTAACTATATGTACTTACTACAGGGCTACGGTTAAGATTAGCAAAACAAACTTAAAAGAACTGAAATTTAGAGTTACACTTTATTTTAAGGTGTCTTTGTTACAGTGTAATTATACATTTAAGTACTGAGTAATATTAACTACGTGTATTTAGTATAGGATTAGGTTTGGTTTAGGTGCATGTAATTATGCATAATTTACAGTAATCACTATAGAGAACACGTGTAACAAGGACACTGTAAAATAAAGTGTTACCTAAATATGTTTAAGTATAAAAGTATTAAACTGACCAAAACTAAAACTGAAATAAAATAAATGGAATCTATATAGAAATATTTATTTAAAAAAAACAGCACAAAACTAAATTACTAAAACATTAACAAATAAAAGAATAAAAGCCCCATTCAAAATATTACTAAATGCTATAATATTATATAAATAATGTAAAAATAACACTGCCAAAGGGGTTTGAAGTTATAGCTCAAAGTCTAGAGGGCGCTGCATGCCCTACACACAGACCTCACTGTCCAATTTAAAGTCCCATTGGTGTTATTGTCTTCATCTGCCATCATCTATTCAGAGGTGTAAGTGTAAACAGTCAGACAATGTGTTCTCTACCTTCTGCAGGTCTTTGAAATTGAGGTCTTCTCTGGACACGGGGTCTAGAATGGTCCTCTCTGCATTTTCCTCTGCAAAAAATCACGGATGAGAAAGAAACTCTTCAACACTCTCATAAACACAGGCCCGGTTTCACAGAGGCTAAACCAGGATTAGGCCTTTAATTTAAGTAGAATGTTTAATTATAAACGTGGCTTAGAAAACAATTGAAAGAAAACAATGGCAATAACATATTTTAAGATATGCCAGTGCAACTTGCTTTCAGTTGAAACATTTTCAGCTCTAACATGGATTTTAGTCTAGGACTAGCTTAAGCCTTGTCTGTGACACTGAGGGACAGTGTTTTTCACAGACAGTTATCCTCTAGATTAGAAGTGCCTTGGGCGTTGCTGAATTTCTCCAGCTGTGACTCAGAAATAAGGATGAGTAAGAGACAAGGAGGAAATGAGAAGTGTCCTCCACACCCAACAACACCACCACAAAATTAGGGTTGAGGAGTTCTTAGTAATGTATTCTTAAGTGCCATGTTCATCTAATAAGTTTTCACCTGAAACTGTTAAATAGGAGAATAAAAACAGTAAGTAGTGCTGCAGCAATTACTTTTTTGAAGGTCAAAATACAGAAACAAGCACTTCCGCTTCCATTGTCCTGATGTCAATGGGTTTTTCGAGTTGGGATGATATGTATGACTTAAAATACATCAATAATACCACAATTGTGATATTTTTAAAGCTTACACTCGTCTTAAAAAAGGTGGTTGCTGACATGTGGCTACTGGGGTTACAGAGACAAACGTCATAATATTAAAGGGGTCATGTACTGGCTCTTTTTATTTTTTTATACTGTTGTCTGAGGTCAACATCTGACGTTTGTGTGGTTTTTACATTCAAAAACATCATAATGAATAAGTAATAGGCTATTTTCTACACTGGTTTTGAGGCTCTCTCCTGAACGCTCAGTTTTTATGGGCGTACCGCACAGAAGACTTGGAAATAAACGCCCACTGCTATGATTGGATAAGCTTTGCATATTATAATGAGACTCGGCTCCTCTGTGAGTACGCGTGAGGGAATGTGTTGAAAGTATGTGGGAAAACCGATTCACCCACAGGGCTCGCAAAATGTCCTTATCAAACAAACAATGATTTATCTCTCATCCACCCGCGATTAATTGGAATGTTATTTTTTATTACTTGGCCCTCCCGATCGGTGGATATAACCGCAAACCGTGCATCACTAACACACACACACACACACACACACACACACACACACACACACACACACACACAAGCCTCACTGCTGAGTCAGACAAATCAGCATTATCAAAACTTCCGCAATTGTATTTTTCCTTCAAATATCAAGTCAAAAGAGTGAACAACGCACATCAAGAAAGGAATGTTATTTCACTATTTAAGATAGGCCGTCAGCAGGCCAGGCTTATGTTTTGGTAGCCCGTCTGAAAAACACATAGCCCCGGGACGTTGGGCTTTGTGAGTCCTGGCCCATACATGTCCGAGTCTGATTCCGAATCGTAGCACAATGAACCAACAACACCACAAATAAAGGATTCTCCTTTATGTTCAGTTAGATGCGTACACATAATCAATAGATCTGTATCAATGCAATACTATCACATATAAAAAACCTTTTTACTCACATTAGTGTTGCTTCATTCATTCATGTAATATCATCCTGTCTGCAAATCTCTTCTTTACAAACAAATCCATGGTGAAGTGAAGGAACAAACGCGCAATGTCTTCCCCACATGAGCTGGATCATCATTAAAAATAAAGTTCATCCATGCATTCATAATACTGGAATCTGAATGAAGCTTTTGCAGCATGTTTATTGCTTGGAAGTTTGATCCAGTTTAGCTCCACGTAGGCTTATGTTATGTATCTATAACATGCCATGCACAAATCGGTGGGTGTGGCTACAGAATCAGGTGCACTTCTTCTGTTGAGGCAGTGTTTCACCAGACCCCCCGACGTGGCATATTCTGAGAGCTCTCGTTTGCTGGGCCTGGTGTCAATAAAAGCTTTTCTTTGACTAACAAGGACGTTTTCAGCTCCGAAACTTACATGAATGATGAACTTTTATATATCAAAGGCTGAATGAAAAGTTGATTTCTCAATTCATGACCCCTTTAATATTATTTTACTTTCATGGAAATTTGACTGAAAGAGTTGTTGGAAGCTTAGTGAATCATGCGACCGTGGCCTACGGCTGTGTCTGAAATCGTCCTCTATACCCTTAAATAGGGCACTTGTACCATTTGTAGTGGTGTCCGAAACCATATTGGATGTTACTGAGAGCACTCATTCAGGGCCCTATTTTAACGATGTGAGCGTATAGTCTGAAGCACACGGCGCAGGTGCACTTAAGGCGTGTCCCAATCCACTTTTGCTAGTTTAACCACTGGTCGGCGCACCAGGCGCATGGTCTAAAAGGGTTGTACCTAGTCTCTTAATGAGTCATGGGTGTGTTTTGGGCAGAACGTGCAATAAACCAATCAGAGTCTCATCTCCCCTTCCCTTTAAAAGCCAGTTGCGCTCGCACCATGGCGGATTCGTTATTGACATGGCGGAATTTGTGAGTGCAAAGAATGAATGCTTCTCCAGAGAACACAGAGAATCCTTTTATTTTTAATATTTAAACATGTTTGTGTGCTGCTGCGCGTGATGTGTACACCAGCACACAGACCAGCACACCCATGGGCGAACAGAAGGGCACGAGTGCATTTGCTATTTAGACGTGCCACCAGACGTGAAAATGATAACGGCGTCAGACTGAAACTCACGGCTGGTGTCGCATTGCACCAGGTGTATGATAAGGCCCGAATTCCCTTAATCATTTTCATTCGCTCCCTTAAGTGAACTATATTAGTGGAATAATTTAGGGAATTGAATGGATGATGGTATAGAGGGCAATTTCGGACACAGCTTGAGTTTAGCCTTACATTTCTGCCGATTGTATTTAGGCTTCAAAATTCATTAAAATACTTTTGTTGGTCACAGAGCTTATTTTCTGCAGCAATCCAAAAGCCAATGGAAAAATCCTACTGTTTTTTTTTTGTCGGGGGAACCAGGCTGTGAGCAGTGACCTCTAGTGGAGCAAAGAGACATTACATTGGGTTTAATGGATGAAAAGGAGCGATAGGTTACCAAGCAGTGTGTCCTCTGGGAGCAGCTCCGGGCCAGCGTGCAGGAGGGGGGCATTAATGGCGATCTTACCCTCTTCCTGAAGGTCACTCACTAAGGAGACAAAAAAGAATAATAAAGCGTCATATTTCATGGACACATACTATTATAACACTATAGAAGGACCATGTAAATACCATAGTATATGGATGTTGTAATAATATGGTAAATATCAAGGTACCATGGTTATTTTTTTATACCGCTTCAAGAAAATATATGTGACTGGCAGAACAGCTAATATCACATACAGTAACTCGCTGCTGTTTCTAAATCAGTAGATCATTGCTGTTTCAATTAACTGATTAGTGTGCAGTAATTAATGAAGAGTGACTCGTTCTCTTCCTCCATCAGGTAATTACAGTTCATTTATTAAAATGAGCAGTAACTTGACATGATCTCATTCTATGGTGAACGGCTTCGGTTTAGTGCACTTCCTCTACAACAGAAACACTCATCAGGATCCAAACATATCTGACAACATCAGAAATAGTTCCTCCTGTATGAAACCACACACACACACACACACACACACACACACACTACTGTTAGAGTCAAGAGCTGCTTTTAAAGAAATTAACAGTTTTATTCACCAAGGATGCATTAAACAGATTAAAAGTGACTGTAAAGACATTTATAATGTTACCAAAAATGTATATTTCAAATAAATGTTGTTCTTTTGAACTTTCTGCTCATCAAAGAATCCTGACAAAAAAGTATGATGAAATTATGAAGCAGCACATATGTTTTATTGAGCATCAGATCCTCATATTATAATGATTTCTGAAGGATCATGTCATACTGAAGACTGGAGTACTGATGCTGAAAATACAGCTTTACCAAATATTTTACATTTTAAAATATAGTAAAATAGAATTAATATTTTACAATATTACTATTTTATTACAATATTAATATTATAGTACCTTTAGTTTTTTAGAGTAATTTGCCCAACACTGATTATGATAATAAAATTGTTTGTGAGCAAGATATACATCGCTATTTTACCGTTATATTATAGTAGATGTTTTTACTGCTGGTAAATTCTTTTTCAAGGCTCTTAAACATGTGAAATGAACTTATATTTTTCCTTTTGACATCGCAAATTAGGATAGAAAGACAAATTCAAATCACAGACTTCCAGGAAGTCCTGTGAAACTCATTGAGAAAGTGTTATTTTAGTATCATTGATCTACTATTACAGTATTTTCTCTTTTCGTTTTTATTTGAGGTCAAATTTGAGTACATTTGTTGTGGGGTTTTTTTTTTTGTAATTTGTATTAGTTTTTAATATAGTTTTCATTAAGTTTTAGTACCTCAACTTAAACTAACTGAAAATGAGAAGTGTTGCCTCTGAAACTAGCTGAAATTAAAAGAAAAGTTTAGTTTTTTCTAGTGCCGGGCAATCCATTAATAGTGATTAATCGCATCCGAAATTAAAGTTTGTGTTTACATAATATATGTGTGTACTGTGCATGTGTGTGTATTTATACACTCACCTAAAGGATTATTAGGAACACCTGTTCAATTTCTCATTAATGCAATTATCTAATCAACCAATCACATGGCAGTTGCTTCAATGCATTTAGGGGTGTGGTCCTGGTCAAGACAATCTCCTGAGCTCCAAACTGAATGTCAGAATGGGAAAGAAAGGTGATTTAAGCAATTTTGAGCGTGGCATGGTTGTTGGTGCCAGACGGGCCGGTCTGAGTATTTCACAATCTGCTCAGTTACTGGGATTTTCACGCACAACCATTTCTAGGGTTTACAAAGAATGGTGTGAAAAGGGAAAAACATCCAGTATGCGGCAGTCCTGTGGGCGAAAATGCCTTGTTGATGCTAGAGGTCAGAGGAGAATGGGCCGACTGATTCAAGCTGATAGAAGAGCAACTTTGACTGAAATAACCACTCGTTACAACCGAGGTATGGAGCAAAGCATTTGTGAAGCCATAGCACGCACAACCTTGAGGTGGATGGGCTACAACAGCAGAAGACCCCACCGAGTACCACTCATCTCCACTACAAACAGGAAAAAGAGGCTACAATTTGCACAAGCTCACCAAAATTGGACAGTTGAAGACTGGAAAAATGTTGCCTGGTCTGATGAGTCTCGATTTCTGTTGAGACATTCAGATGGTAGAGTCAGAATTTGGCGTAAACAGAATGAGAACATGGATCCATCATGCCTTGTTACCACTGTGCAGGCTGGTGGTGGTGGTGTAATGGTGTGGGGGATGTTTTCTTGACACACTTTAGGCCCCTTAGTGCCAATTGGGCATCGTTTAAATGCCACGGCCTACCTGAGCATTGCTTCTGACCATGTCCATCCCTTTATGACCACCATGTACCCATTCTCTGATGGCTACTTCCAGCAGGATAATGCACCATGTCACAAAGCTCGAATCATTTCAAATTGGTTTCTTGAACATGACAATGAGTTCACTGTACTAAAATGGCCCCCACAGTCACCAGATCTCAACCCAATAGAGCATCTTTGGGATGTGGTGGAACGGGAGCTTCGTGCCCTGGATGTGCATCCCACAAATCTCCATCAACTGCAAGATGCTATCCTATCAATATGGGCCAACATTTCTAAAGAATGCTTTCAGCACCTTGTTGAATCAATGCCACGTAGAATTAAGGCAGTTCTGAAGGCGAAAGGGGGTCAAACACAGTATTAGTATGGTGTTCCTAATAATCCTTTAGGTGAGTGTATATATATAATAATTATACACAACACACAAACATATATTATGTAAACACAAACTTTTATTTTGGATGCAATTAATCGCGATTAATCGATTGCCCGGAACTAGGTTTTTCATATTTAAATTTTCAGTCATTAATGAAAGTGTTAGCATTAGTTAACGATGATAACCCGGCATTTAAATGAATAGGAATGCTAATAGATGTCAACAGTACAGTGGGAAAAATTCACTTTAAGGGTACACTGTGTAATATCAACTGTAAAATATTGTAAAAATGCTGCTATTTTTTTTTTAATAGGTTAACAGTAAGTTCCAGGTACTATATACAGGAAAAACTGTAAAAGATCTAACCGGACATTTCATGTCATTTACAGTAAAATACTGTACAGTTTTCAGAAGTAAAAAGTCAAATCAAACTACAATTTACAGTAAAACTGACATTGAATTTCCTGTGTGTATATTGTTTAAATAATTATGTTTGTAGTATGTTTATTGCATTATTTTAGTGTCGTGTGTTACTATGATGGTGTTTAGTGTTTGTGTGAAGGACCTTCTCTATACTAGTATAATTCAGCTTGTGGAAAGGTTATTTGTGATGAACTTCTTCATGATTCTTCCTCTTTTACCACCTGCATTATTCTGGTGGTTGCCAGTTTATGTTAAAGGTACAAAACAGATTTTTGTTGGATTTACCGGTTTAAATTGCAATTTTCTTGTGAATTGTAAATTACAGTTTTATACTGTAAAATGTACAGGTTGTTCTGTAAATATGTTTACATTTTTCCTGTATTTTTTACAGAAATATTCTGGCAACCACAGCTTTCAGGTTTTCTTTGTAAAAACAACAGGATTTTTGTACAGTGTGTGTTTACGCGACAAACGATCCCGTTCACACGGATCCGCGAAAACGACTAAAAACACTGTATTATTCATGCCAGGCCAGTAGATGGCGATGTCACTTTGTAAAGAAACACTACACGCCTATAAGCTGAACAAGACAATAACAGTATTGCTTTCAAAAACGTACACTTTGAAACCCATTTTCAAAAGTTTGCATTTTTAGGTCCCCAAAACACAGTTGTTGTGAAAATGAACAGCCAAAATGCAGTTGAAAACGGTGTGTTAACGGCCCCTGAGAGGCAAAACCATCAGCCACTCATGTTCTCAGCCCTCCATGTAAGCGGACATTCACTCACATAAACATTTGAGGTCCAAAGGGACAGTTTTGTGCTGGCAGTTATTCATCTTCACCAGCCAACAGAGAGCACTGCATGCATCTCGCGCCCAATCTGCATTTCCTGCAAGATTACGCTTCTGCTTTTCATCATAATCATGCATTTCTCCTCTGGGGCAGCATGAAAACATGCAGCATGCCTCATGTTCTTAGGATTACAGTCCCGTCCATGTTTCATATATATATATATGCTAATTTGGTATATTAAATATGCCTACTCCACCAGAATAATTACTATATACACACACACACACACACACACTCACCATACAAACATGCATTTTGTTTTATATTATATACGTATGTATGTTATTTTTTTATATATTTTTGTATATATAAAATTTATGTCGATGCTAACGCATAATTTGTATTCAGATATATTAAATCACTGCAGTACACATTTTAAGGTTACACTATAAAATAATTGCTCATTTCAGTGAACTACTGTATAAGTACCAACTATACTATATAATAAATAACAGCTTAAATATAATGAATAATATATTACAGTAATGTTTCATTGAATAACAAATACTATATTTTATAGTAATGTGTCAGTGTAGGATTGCAAAAGCATTTGTATTCATAAATACATTACATTTTATATTAAATATGTATTATGTAAATCTAATATGGTAAAGAAAGTTTGTATCTATTAATTAATATATATTAGAACTGCTCACACACACACACACACACTAACAGACCTGCTATCTAAAGTCTACCTTGCTTTCTTCTCTTCGTTCCACACAGTAGACCAGCCATGTCCCGTTAAACAGCGCTGAATCCCGCTAATGTCCCTGCAGTGAGTCTCAGTGCCGAGTGTGTGTGTGTGTGTGTGTGTGGGAGGCCGCCAGTGTGGCTACAGCAGTCGCGCTCGCGTCATCACGTGTTATTTCTGTCCCTTTGAAACCCCCCACACTTACTGCTCCTGTTTCAATGAGGAGGAGAGGCTGCTTACTACACACTAATGAGGGAATAACCAGAACAACACTTGATGGAGAGATGTTACACCTTTGCTTTTTACAGTATTCTACATTTGTCTTTAATCATTCATTCATTTTTTTCTCCAACACAATACATTTTCGATATTCTGGATTAGATATTCAAGTTTTTCTGCAACACAAAATTTACATGGATTTTCAAAGATTTCCAGATTTTAGATGTGTGCCGTCTTAATACTATTCTATTCTATTCTATTCTATTCTATTCTATTCTATTCTATTCTATTCTATTCTATTCTATTCTATTCTATTCTATTCTATAATGGATTAGAAATTCATGTTTTTCTGCAACACATGAAATAAATCTTCATGGGTCTGAATATTTCCAGATCTTAGATGTGTGTTGTCGAATTAATTCAATTCTATTCTATTCTATTCTATTCTATAATGGATTAGATATTCAAGTTTTTCTGCAACACATGAAATAAATCTTCATGGGTTTGAAGATTGAAGCAAGGTTTGCAGCCGAGTGTGAAGCGGCCGGGATGAGAATCAGCACCTCCAAATCCGAGGCCATGGTTCTCAGTCGGAAAAGGGTGGCTTGCCCACTTCAGGTTGGTGGAGAGTTTCTGCCTCAGGTGGAGGAGTTCAGGTATCTTGGGGTCTTGTTCACGAGTGAGGGAAGGATGGAACGGGAGATTGACAGACGGATCGGTGCAGCTTCTGCAGTAATGCGGTCGCTGTACCGGTCTGTCGTGGTGAAGAAGGAGCTGAGCTGTAAGGCGAAGCTCTCGATTTACCGGTCAATCTACGTTCCTACTCTCACCTATGGTCATGAGCTGTGGGTCATGACCGAAAGGACAAGATCCCGGATACAGGCGGCGAAATGAGCTTTCTCCGCAGGGTTGCTGGGCGCCCCTTAGAGATAGGGTGAGAAGCTCAGTTACTCGGGAGGAGCTCAGAGTAGAGCCGTTGCTCCTCCACATCGAGAGGAGCCAGTTGAGGTGGCTCGGGCATCTATTTCGGATGCCTCCTGGACGCCTTCCCGGGGAGGTGTTCCGGGCATGTCCCACCGGGAGGAGGTCCCGGGGAAGACCTAGGACACGCTGGAGGGATTATGTCTCCCGGCTGGCCTGGGAACGCTCGGGTTCCCCGGAAGAGCTGGAGGAAGTGGCTAGGGAGAGGGAAGTCTGGGCGTCTCTGCTAAGACTGTTGCCCCCTCGACCCGGTCCCGGATAAGCGGAAGATAATGGATGGATGGATGGGTTTGAATATTTCCGGATCTTAGATGTGTGTTGTCTAATTAATTCTATTCTATTCTATTCTATTCTATTCTATTCTATTCTATTCTATTCTATTCTATTCTGGATTAGATGTGCATGTTTTTCTGTAATACATGAAATCTTCATGGATGTTCGTAGATTTCCAGATCGTGGATGTGTGTTGTCTAATTAATTCTATTCTAATCTATCCTATTCTATTATGGATTAGATACTCAAGCCTTTTGCAATACATGACATCTTCATGGATCTTTGAAGATTTCAAGATCTTAGATTCTTGTTGTATAGCTCATTTTATTTTATCTTATTCTATTCTATTCTGTTCTATTCTATTCTATTCTATTCTATAATTTTATAATTCTTATAATTTTTCTGCAACATGAAGTACATGAATTCAAAGATTTCCAGATCTTAGATGTGTGCCATCTTATTAATCATCTTCTATTGTATTGTATTGTATTATACAATGGATTAGATATTTACATTCATTAAGATATTTATATCTTTGATTTGTGTTGTATATTAAATATTTCAGAAGTTTGTAATTAAATATTCAATCTGGTGAATGAGGCCATGAATTTATTTTAATTATTTTGGGGAAAGCTCATTTTCTTGCTGAAATCAATTATTAAAAAGCTGCACATCAGCGACTGCAATAACAACAGACACAACACAACAAACACCTCCCTGAGAAATCAATACACACTCACTGCAGTGTGTGTGTGTGTGTGTGTGTGAGTGAGTGAGTGAGTGAGTGAGTGAGTGAGTGAGTGAGTGAGTGAGTGAGTGAGTGAGTGTGTGTGTGTGTGTGTGTGTGTGTGTGTGTGTGTGTGTGTGTGTGTGTGTGTGTGTGTGTGTGTGAGTGAGTGAGTGAGTGAGTGAGTGAGTGAGTGTGAGTGAGTGAGGTGTGAGGTGGAGTGAGTGAGTGAGTGAGTGAGTGAGTGAGTGAGTGAGTGAGTGTGTGTGTGTGAGCGAGCGAAAGGCGTGCGGCGTGCGTGCGTATGTGCGTCGTGCGCGTGCGTGCGTGAGTGAGTGAGTGAGTGAGTGAGTGAGTGAGTGAGTGAGTGAGTGAGTGAGAGTGTGTGTGTGTGTGTGTGTGTGTGTGTGTGTGTGTGTGTGTGTGTGTGTGTGTGTGTGTGTATAGTGTGTGTAGTGTTTGTCAGCAGTGTGTGTGTGTCTGTAGTGCCTGGGGAAAGTTATTTATTACAAAGCTGACAAAAATAACAGTCCGGTCAGAGGAATGGAGCTGATCTTAAATATAGCAGCACTTATTTGTGGGATCACTGGGATGCTGGAGAGGGAAAGGGACGCTGGCTGAGCAACACAGTTCAGATGTCAGACAGAATAAGATTGTGTCATGTCACAAACACTTCCTGCATTACACACGGCCCACACTTAATACCCACCCACCGACTGTCTGTCATTATTACTGATTATATACACAGTCTGTCATTTCTGCCAGATCATGATCTACTGCTGAACTTAATATTTTCCAACCTCAAACCTAAAGTACCGTAGCTGCTAAAGGACGGGCTTCCCTCAATATTCAGATTAGTGGTCAAAAGTGTGTTCTTCAATGGCTTTCAATAAATATGAGGTTACCGCCTTAGTTATACAGTATTACTAACTCTAAGAAGAACAACTAGTGCTATAGCGTATTAGTTCAACTCTAAGTTTGTAATTAAATCAATTATTGTAGTATCGTTTAGTTACACTGGACCTAATAAATAATCACACATTATACAGTTATACAAAATGTGAAAAACATTGATAATTGATATAAACAATAATGTACAATTGAGTTTGATAAGCCAATATATGTGTAAACAAAAGTAGTAAAATACTACTACTAATAAAAAAAGACATGTTTTGTTGTCTTTAAAATAAAAATAAAATACAAAACCATAGTCATTTAAATTTCTAATATCAAAATGTATATACTTATATACGGATGTTCTATTTACAAAATACAATACAATTAAACATCAAAATGATATTTTAATTACTGTTGGACTATTGTCTGGGAATACTGAGAGGTGATGATAACCAATCAACCAACCTGATATTAGAGGAAAATGCTCCTTGGATGATCAGACCATTTCATACCTTCATCATAACTTTTTACATTCACGAACACACATTTCATCATCACAATTGCTGTATCAACACTGACGGAGCTGAAAATTTTATTTTAAGCCATGAGTCTTACACTATCTAATGATGACAAACTAAGCTTCTGCTTTCTGATGAAGGCTTCTTTGATATAGATACGCTTCATCTGAGACGACTCCTTCCAACACAGACTCAAACACAAACACAACACTGATGCTCAATGTAAAAATGACACAGAAGAGTGAAACTTACTGCAATCCATGTTCTTTAAGGGTTTCAACAAGTCTCAGGGTAATTCACAAATGAAGGCAGCAACAGCCAGATCTATGTCTATCACTATCTCTCATACAAACACAAACACACACACTGAATGTGTAACAGCCAGCTCAACATCCTGACACACACGCACACACACACACACACACATTTATATATCTCAAAGCGTTTTTCTGCTATCAGCTTCTGCACAGTAGGGATAGGAAATGCGTGGATCTGCTGTGCAAAGCTGCTGTCAATCATGAAAAAAACCCAATCTTTTAACAAATGTCCGCTGGGTGGCGCTACAGACGTCATGCTTACTCATTTGCAGAAAACATCACTGCTTGACCAGAGGCACTCATCTGTAAGACACTTAACCAGCATACAATAACATTTTCCACAGACTTCCATCAAAAATGTATGATTGTATTTCCTCTTAGAGTTTTCAAACTATATCCATCAATCAGCACAGGTCTGACTACAGGCAAACCAGCCAGAATACATTAACAACCAGCCAGAACACCCTAGCAACACCTTAACAACCAGTAAGAAATTCTAACCATCCAGAACACACAAACAACCAGCCAGAACACCCTAGCAACACCTTAACAACCAGTAAGAAATTCTAACCATCCAGAACACACAAACAACCAGCCAGAACACCCTAGCAACACCTTAACAACCAGTAAGAAATTCTAACCATCCAGAACACCCAAAACAACCAGCCAGAGCACCCAAACAACTAGCCAGAACACCCAAGAAACTAGCCAGAAATCCTAACAACCATCCAGAACACACAAACAACCAGCCAGAACACCCTAGCAACACCTTAACAACCAGTCAGAAATCCTAACCATCCAGAACACCCAAAACAACCAGCCAGAACACCCAAGAAACCAGCCAGAAATCCTAACAACCATCCAGAACACACAAACAACCAGCCAGAACACCCTAGCAACACCTTAACAACCAGTCAGAAATTCTAACCATTCAGAACCCCCAAACAACCGGCCAGAACATCCTAGGGACCATCCAGAACACCCAAGTAATACCTTAACACCCAGCCAGAAATCTTCACAACCATCCAGAACACACAAACAACCAGCCAGAACACCCCAACAACCAACCAGAACACTCAAGAAATCAGCCAGAAATCCTAACAACCATCCAGAACCTCCAAACAATCGGCCAGAACATTCTAGGAATCAGCCAGAACATCCTAGGAACCATCCAGAACACCCAAGCAACACCTTAACAACTGGCCAGAACATTCTAGGAACCAGCCAGAACACCCAAGCAACACCTTAACAACCAGTGAGAAATTCTAACCATCCAGAACACCCAAACAACCAGCCAGAACACCCCAACAACTAGCCAGAACATCCAAGAAACCAGCCAGAAATCCTAACAACCATCCAGAACCCCCAAACAACCGGCCAGAGCATTCTAGGAACCATCCAGAACGCCCAAGCAACACCTTAACAACCAGCCAGAAATCTTCACAACCATCCAGAACACACAAACAAACAGCCAGAACTCCCCAACAACCAGCCAAAACACCCTAGCAACACCTTAACAACCAGTCAGAAATCCTAACCATCCAGAACACCCTAACAACCAGCCAGAACACCCAAACAACTAGCCAGAACACAAACAACCAGCCAGAACACCCAAATAACTAGCCAGAACACCCAAATAACTAGCCAGAACACCCAAACAACCAGCCAGAACACCCCAACAACCAGCCAGAAATCCTAACAATCATTCAGAATACCCAAACAACCAGCCAGAACATTCTAAGAACCAGCCAGAACATCATAGGAACCACCCAGAACACCCAAACTTCCAGCCAGAGCACTTAAGAAACCAGCCAGAAATCCTAACAACCATCCAGAACACCCAAACAACCAGCCAGTACATTCTATGAACCATCCAGAAGATCCAAGCAACCAGCCAAACCACATTAGCAACATCCCGACAATCACCCAGAACACCCAAGCAACTGGCCATAATACCCTAGCAAGACTCTGTTTCTCACAACCAGCCAGAACACCCAAGCAATCAGCCAAAACGCCCTAGCAACACCTTAACAACCAGCCAGAAATCCTAACAGCCATCCAGAACACCCAAACAACCAGCCAGAACACCCCAACAACCAGTCAGAACACCCAAGCAACTGGCCAGAACACCCTAACAACCAGCAAGAACACCCTGGCAATCAACCAAAACGCACTAGCAACACCCAAATAACAGCCAGAACATTCTAGGAATCATCCAGAACACCGTAACAATCAGCAAAAACACCCTAGCAAGCAGCCACGCCACATTAGCAACATCCTGACAACCGGCCAGAACACCAACGCATATAGCCAGAACATCCCAGCAACACCCTGCCCCTAACAACCGTCCAGAACACCCTAGCAACCATTTAGAACACTTGAGCAACTGTCTGCCAACCATTCAGACGACTATAGCAACCACTTAGCAAGGCAATCGCAACAAACTTCAAAACTCTTTTCAAACTTCCCAAAACAAAACCCTAAACAGAGTCACTAAAGAGCTTTTAAAGTACACATTGTATAACTCCCGTGTGACTGTCTGAAGGTTAAAACAGTACAAAAACTATTAAAAACAGCCCCTCATCTCTGTTCCTTAATGAGACACAAAGGCAGGAATGACAAACACACACACACACACTTTACTGTGCAGCTGTTCACACACAGATGGAGGCTGGAAGGGTGAGTTTGCTCTAAAACTGTACAAAACAACAAATCTAAAAAGCATAGACACAGATTTTTAACTCTTGAGAATCTGAAAGGGGGAAAACAATATAACTAACTACAAGTGCAAAGCAACCTGCTTTATTGTCATCTGAATAACCTTGAGCTCCTGCCCTGGCTATTTCTGTCCCAGACAACAACACAACATAACTGTGGCTGAAGTTATGTTGATATACAAAGAGTAAATCACAATTTTTATAAAACTAGGGTCATACAATTAATATTTAATTTATTAATAGTACGGTAGAAATATGTTATTTATTAATTACATTACATATTATGTTTTGCATATAAACAAGCTATTTTAACATAAATAATAAAAGTGGTTGAATATCCCGCAGTGAAAGAAGCATTTTCATTATTATTGATCAATTGCAGCACCATGGACAGAGATAAAATCAATCGCTGCATGATGTCATGTGCTCTTCTCTTTTCTCGTTTCTTTTGTTAAGTTACGATATCCTAAAAACATTACCTTCTTTCACCTTCTTTTTGCGACCTAACGTTCCTCCCAGTTTTCCCAGCAGCGACTCGTCCTTCTTCATCTTGCCCGGCTGCCCGGACGCTCTCGTCGGATTCGCGGCCATCTGCTCCGCTGCGGCTTCGGTCACAGAAGCGGAGAAGTGAGAAGAATGGAAATTAGTATTGTCTATAAGGGGCGGGGCGTGGTGGCCAAAAAGTGGTCTCTGATTGGTCAGGTACGACACGCTAAAATAATTATTTTACTATTTTAATTCTTTACTAGGGGCGTTCAATTTAATAGATACTAAATTCACTCAGTGTCATTCTTAACGTGGAAAATATTATCCAGATGATTGATAAAGATATGCGGCGATGTCACGTGGTACCCGTTACGTTTCTCAGCGCTGCTCAAGACAGACTCATCAGTTTACTAAAATAATCTTTTTTTTTTCTTCTTTTACAGTTTTGTTGAGAATCTTTGACTCGGTTGTGTTTGTGTATCGGGTATTAATACAAATTAATAGACGGGTAGCGCCATATTTAATGTTTGACAGGAATGAAAATAAGGCTGTGGGGGACACTAGATAGTTGACGTTAGTCGTTCAAATAAAAAATAAAAAGTTGTGAAAATGATCTAGTAGGACTGTAAAGACTAAATATTCCTCACAGCCTCGTCTAGGTAAAATTCACTATGGATCTGCTCTGACTAAGATATAAATTTAAGTGTTTATACCGTTATCGATAATACAAATATCTCCAATAAGACAGAACATGCGGTTCAGCTGAGGATTCTAGCCAATCGGCGCCCCCTCCTGGACTTCTTTTAAATGTATTAATTTTTTTGGCTAGTAACATTTGCCACCCAGTGGATCTTAAACAGCATCACAAAGCACAATAATAACAGTAAACCACTGGGGAAAAAAAAAAAAAAAAAAAAGATGATAAAGTACGGGATATCTCTGATACCATTTCATAATGATTAGCTAATAATATCTAATAACTAAAAACAAAGAATCAGAAATGATGAAACAAATATATAACATGCTACTGACCGCTTTCTCTGGGTGTGGTGAAGAATTAGCACACATAAAAAACAGATACTAGTATAAGACGCATATAGCAGTCCAAAAGGAAGTATGACTAAATTGTCACCCAATATATTTTGAGTCTGTCAGTCATGGAAAAGTGGCGTAACAAACATCACTTGAGACACACCCTTACAGTCATAGAAACTAAACACACAACACACGCATACAGAGCTATCCAAGCTGTCTAAAGCTGATCATAATTATTAACCCTAGTTCACTTAGCATTTATGCTTTTACCCAAAGTGAGGAATACAGCAAGCAATTTATAATTCATTATTCTACATTTATAGCAATTATAATTCTCTAACATCCCCCAAAATAGAGGTTTTGTCAGATTTAACTCCCTTTGGACCAGACAAACCCCCCCACACACAGTTAAACAAAAACGACTGTACAAAGAAAGACTGAATCAGGTTAATTTTTAATGCCATACAAAAAGTACAAAAAAAGTAAAAGTCGTCATGATTTTCCATAACTGGACATCAAAACGCAGGTTGTTCAATGTTCAAGAGGCTTCCATCAGCTTTCTGAAACTGCAGAATAACACACACTGTTATTTATCTATTCATGCAAGTACATTAAAGCATTCTAAGTTCACAGAATACATATACACTCACCTAAAGGATTATTAGGAACACCTATTCAATTTCTCATTAATGCAATTATCTAATCAACCAATCACATGGCAGTTGCTTCAATGCATTTAGGGGCGTGGTCCTAGTCAAGACAATCTCCTGAACTCCAAACTGAATGTCAGAATGGGAAAGAAAGGTGATTTAAGCAATTTTGAGCGTGGCATGGTTGTTGGTGCCAGACGGGCCGGTCTGAGTATTTCACAATCTGCTCAGTTACTGGGATTTTCACGCACAACCATTTCTAGGGTTTACAAAGAATGGTGTGAAAAGGGAAAAACATCCAGTATGCGGCAGTCCTGTGGGCGACAATGCCTTGTTGATGCTAGAGGTCAGAGGAGAATGGGCCGACTGATTCAAGCTGATAGAAGAGCAACTTTGACTGAAATAACCACTCGTTACAACCGAGGTATGCAGCAAAGCATTTGTGAAGCCACAACACGCACAACCTTGAGGCGGATGGGCTACAACAGCAGAAGACCCCACCGGTACCACTCATCTCCACTACAAATAGTAAAAGAGGCTACAATTTGCACGAGCTCACCAAAATTGGACAGTTGAAGACTGGAAAAATGTTGCCTGGTCTGATGAGTCTCGATTTCTGTTGAGACATTCAGATGGTAGAGTCAGAATTTGGTGTAAACAGAATGAGAACATGGATCCATCATGCCTTGTTACCACTGTGCAGGCTGGTGGTGGTGGTGTAATGGTGTGGGGGATGTTTTCTTGGCACACTTTAGGCCCCTTAGTGCCAATTGGGCATTGTTTAAATGCCATGGCCTTCCTGAGCATTGTTTCTGACCATGTCCATCCCTTTATGACCACCATGTACCCATTCTCTGATGGCTACTTCCAGCAGGATAATGCACCATGTCACAAAGCTCGAATCATTTCAAATTGGTTTCTTGAACATGACAATGAGTTCACTGTACTAAAATGGCCCCCACAGTCACCAGATCTCAACCCAATAGAGCATCTTTGGGATGTGGTGGAACGGGAGCTTCGTGCCCTGGATGTGCATCCCACAAATCTCCATCAACTGCAAGATGCTATCCTATCAATATGGGCCAACATTTCTAAAGAATGCTTTCAGCACCTTGTTGAATCAATGCCACGTAGAATTAAGGCAGTTCTGAAGGCGAAAGGGGGTCAAACACAGTATTAGTATGGTGTTCCTAATAATCCTTTAGGTGAGTGTATTTGACCATATATGAACGTACACCCGTTTAGATGAACATACACTATATTGCCAAAAGTATTGGGACGCCCCTCCAAATCAATGAATTCAGGCGTTACAATCACTTCCATAGCCACAGGTGTATAAAATCAAGACACAGAACGATCGGTTTGTGCGAGAAACCGAACAGTATTCTTTTTTTTTTTTTTTTTTTTTTACCTATAACACACCACTATGTCCAACAGCTTCTTTCTTCTCTCTGCCACTGGATTGAGGACTTCCTCACTGGCAGGCCTCAGGTGGTGAGAATAGGCCAGTTCACCTCCACCTCCATCACCCTGAGTGTGGGAGCTCCACAGGGCTATGTCCTGAGTCCCCTGCTCTACTCTCTCTACACACATGACTGTTTGTCCACACACAGCTCCACCTCTATCATCAAATTTGCTGATGGTACTGTTGTCCTGGGCCTCATTTCCAACAACAATGAGACGGCATACTTGGACGAAATGGAGCATCTAACATTATGGTGCCAGGACAGGACAACTGTCTCTCTCTGAATGTTGGCAAGACCAAAGAAATGATTGTGGACTTCAGGAAGAGACAGCAACGGACATACTCCCCCCTCATGATCAGCGGGTCACCAGTAGAGAGAGTGAGCAGCTTCAAGTACCTGGGTGTAAACATCTCCGAGGACCTGACCTGGACTGCTCACATTCAGACACAGGTGAAAAAAGCCAGGCAAAGACTGTACCACCTGCGCCAGCTGAGGAAATTCAGGGTTTCACCAGCTATCCTGAAAACTTTCTATTTAGGGGCGATAGAAAGTGTTTTAACTCAGTGCATCACAGCGTGGTATGGGAACAGCACCAGTCATGACCGCAAAGCCCTGCAAAGAGTCGTGGTGTATTATATTATATATTTTTTATATATAAGTGATCGCACGCTGAATGCTGTTCGGTTTCTCGCACAAACCGATCATTTCGTGTCTTAAGACATCAGTGTGTCGTCAAGAGCCGCAGGGTTTAATTTGGATTTGTCTGTGCATGTTTTTGTTACCAGTGACATGCATTAGACTGGCAGACCGCACCGGTTGGAGTTAAATATCTTAATTTCATTTGTGAAGAAACAAAGTCACCTATATCTTGGATTCCCTGGGGGTAAGCAGATATCAAGAATCTCTTTAAGAATGGGATGTCATTGAAGTTCATATGCATGTAAAGGCAGGCATTCCAAAACTTTTGGCAATATAGTGTATGTGTATGTGATGTATGTTTAGTCAACTTCAGTCTCAGTACCTGTGCACCGCAGCAGACCCCAACATTCCTGCACCGAACTCCAACGTTTCTGCAGCCTCTGTCTCTGCTTTTCTATCATCTGAACGTCTTCAGGTTTGGGGGCCCCCAAGACCCCGAGGGGGGGTACAGGGGCCCCAGAGAGGGCAGCGACTGTAACCTCCACCAGATCTTTATCATAGCCCTGAAGACATGCATATACTGTGATTCACTAGTAGCAAGCAACGTTAAGACATATAGCATAGCACTGCCAGACATGGCACGAAACACCATGTTTTGTGTGGTAATGCAACAGTACAGATGGTTCTCATTAATATTCTGAGCACATCACTAAAACATCCATCCATTAAAAATGCTCTCTATGCTTATTCTACAGGCCAAAACTCTCATAAAGAAGGATACACAAAAGAAAATACACAAAATAAATAAATACGTACATTTCAAATAAATAAAATAATTCAATTATTTATTTATTTATAAAATATTTATTTTTGAATTTAAATCAAATAAAAACTTTTAAAACAAATACAAAATGAAATTCATTTAAAATAAATAAAATTGCATTATTCTAAATGAATTTATTCTTTTTTTTTAAGTTTATTTGATTTAAATTAAAAAATAAATACATTTGCATTTTAAATAAATAAATATAAGGCAAATACATTTCAAATAAATAAATGTAAAAATAACTACATTTTAAATAAATAAATAACTATTAATTTATTTATGCATTTAATGTATTTATTTTTAAAAGTATTTATTAGTTTTAAATTTGAAAAAAAATTCAACAATTAATTACATTTTAAAATAAATACATTTAAAGACAACACATCTAAAACAAATACATTTAGAATAAGTAAATATAAAACAAATACATCTATTTAAACCAAAAATGATAGATGGATGTTTTGGGCCTGTAAAAAAAAAAAAAAAAACAGAAACTGACCTGCAGTAGGGTGAGCATCCGGCCCTGTGCCACACCTTGAAGTAGGCTGGTCAGGTGACCCCAGACTGGTGCCAAATGAGTCTTTGCTCCTCTCTCTCCCATAACCCCCAGCACTAGACCGGGGTTAAACTCATACGCCAGGGGTAGGATCAGGCTCAGAACCGCCTGCATGAAACCTGCCGTGAAGCTTTCGTCCTGAAGACAAGCAGGAAGAGGAAGTGACTTCAGAGAAACAAAATGAAATTGAGACAATATCAGGTGTGATCACGCACCTCTCTCAGACACAAGGACAACCGGTTCATGCACTTCTCTTCGGTTTCTTCAGTACAGATCTGGACTAGAAACACCTTCCTGAGGAGAGAGACGCCCACTGTGGTCAAAGAAAGCTGGGCATTTGAAATAACTGACCAAATAATTTCTAATATACTCAATTAAAGTGACAGCAAAATACAGGGCTCAACAAGATAGAACGACAGACAGACAGAGAGACAGAGACAGAACAACAGACAGAGAGACTGAGACAAAACGACAGACAGTGAGAGACAAAACGACAGAGAGACAGACAGAGACAAAATGACAGACAGACAAAACGACAGAGACAGACAAAACGACAGACAGGGACAAAACGACAGAGACAAAACGACAGAGACAAAACGACAGAGACAAAACGACAGAGACAGACAGACAGAGACAAAATGAGAGACAGACAAAACGACAGAGACAGACAAAACGACAGACAGACAGACAGACAGACAGACAGACAGAGACAAAACGACAGACAGACACAAAACGAAAGACAGACACAAAACGAAAGACAGACAAAACAACAGAGACAGAACGACAGACAGTGACAGACAGAGACAGAACAACAGACAGAATGACAGATAGATAGATACAGATAGACAGAGACAAAACGACAGACAGAGACAAAACGACAGAGAGAAAGAAAGACAGACAGAGACAGAACAAGACAGAATGACAGATAGATACAGATAAACAGACAGACAGGGAGACAGAACGACAGACAGTGACAGACAAAACGAAAGACAGACAGAGAGACAGAGACAAAACGACAGTGACAGACAAAACAACAGAGACAAAACGACAGAGAGAAAAATGACAGACAGACAGACAGAGACAAAACGACAGACAGAGAGACAGAGACAAAACAACAGACAGACAGAGACAAAACGACAGACAGAGAGACAGAGACAAAACAACAGACAGAGACAAAACGACAGAGACAGAACGACAGACAGTGGCAGACAAAACGACAGAGAGAGACAGAACAACAGATAGACAGACAGACAGATGACAGATAGACAGACAGGCAGATAGATGACAGACAGATAGATATACAGACAGACAGATGACAGATAGACAGGCAGACAGACAGATGACAGAGACAGAACGCCAGACAGTGACAGATAAAACGACAGAGACAGAGACAAAACGACAGACAGTGACAGACAAAACGACAGACAGAGACAAAACGACAGACAGACAGACAGACAGAGAAAAAAAGACAGACAGACAGACAGACAGACAGACAGAGACAGAACAACAGACAGAATGACAGATAGACAGATGACAGATAGATGACAGACAGACAGACAGACAGATAGACAGGCAGACAGGCAGGCAGGCAGGCAGGCAGACAGGCAGGCAGACAGGCAGGCAGGCAGGCAGGCAGGCAGGCAGGCAGGCAGACAGATAGACAGGCAGGCAGACAGATAGACAGGCAGACAGACAGATGACAGACAGACAGATAGATGACAGATAGAAATGCAGCTCTTGCCCTTTATGCAACAAACGATAAAGCACAAATATATATGTAATAACTGGCTCACCCATCATTAGTATTGACTGGTATATTCCCATCTCCAATAAAAACAACCATCACCCTTCATCAAAAACACAAGCATAACAACACATAATTATTAGGTGATCAAGGTGATTCTTTAAAAGAATTCTTCTGCTAGTCTAAGAAGTGTTGTACCGTTCAGCAAGGCCGATTAGTGCGTGTTGAAAAGCACAGCGTACGGACACACTCGAGTCAGACACCACGACGCATCCATTACACACCTGATGATGTGTTACAGTCCGTTACCAAATACTGCACACAAAAATAACCACCAGACCTCTGTTATCCCTTCCTCACCTCTTTATTCATCATTTGGTCCAAAACTGAAATTATATTTCCAAGAGGCTGGAGGATGTTTTGGTCCGTTACGCCTTGGAAATGTTTATCCCTACAGATGGAAAAAACAGGTTACAATGCGCCCTAAAAGAGTGATGCCAGGTTTTCTGATCTGATTGTGTTTTACCAACCGGATACTTTGTACTTCTTTAGTGGTACTTTGGGAAACGTCCTCCAAACACTGGCAGCCCTCTGGCACTGACACCTCCACACCAGCAGGGGGCGCTATGACTGTTCGCACGCAGGCTGATGTCCTGGCTAAAGGTTCAGGCCACACAATATCCTGTATCTTCTTCTCTGTATTGGTCTCTGGTGCAGGTTGTGCAGCCTCTTTTGTTCCGCTGTTCTTCTCGTCCAGTCTAGGCCGCTTTGTGCTTGTTTCTGGATGAGCATCTTTAAGAACAGGACAGAGAAAAATGACCTAATCTTTTTTCACAGGAAAATTAATACTTTTAAGGCCCGTTCACACCAAGAACAATAACTATAACTATAGTAGTGTTCACACAAATGCATGTTATTGTTGTTATCGTAAGCATCACAACATTGATAATAATCAGAAAGAGTGACACTGAAGACTGAAGTAATGATGCTGAAAATTCAGCTTTGCATTCTTTTATCTTACTACATGAGGAGTACCACCATTTGACTTTATAATAAACACAATTCCTTTAAAGTGAAAGGAAAATGGAAATAAACTAACACTAACCTATGTGTTTAAAACAGCTCCAGTACGATGACTGAGCTTTGCGGACATTTTGAATCGACTCCAGTGCACTGCGAAAGAACACACAACATATTACTCCAGCTTTCTAGTGAGGAGTAATTTGTTTGTCCATGTTAAACCAATCAGGATGTATTTGATGTTTAACGTATGTGGGCAGAACTTTGGACCAATAAGATTTCACTGAGGGCAGGGCTCAGCCAATGAAAAGCACTCGCCACTTGATTGACAGCTCAATTCACCTCTCACAAGCGACTCCAAGCCCTGACAGCCGCGGGGCTGGATCTCCAAGAAGGGTCTGGACAGTTTGGCAAACTGATTGGGCCAGAGAAGTCAGGTTGTACCCTCCCTAAAAACGAGCGAAAGAAACAAAATATGCAATCTAAACATACAACTGAAGAGAGAGTATTTAAAATGAAATGAATCCAGGTTTTGTTTGAAAATGACACCTGACCTCCAGGACGACGCACATTTTGCCTGCAGCCAAAGGCATCAGGAGTTGGGTGAGGTGGGCAAAGATCTCAGGAGAAGCACACATTTCACCCTAAACCAGAAAAGATAACCATGTAAAATGATATCACCCCATACGGCCCATGAAATAGGGCTGAAACTTTGGAGAACAGCCTGTTAGATGGACTAAGAAAGATCCAGAATGGGAAGTAACAGTTAAAGGGGTCCTATAATGCCCCTTGTTACAAGACGTAAAATAAGTCTCTGATGTCCCCAGAGTGTGTATGTGAAGTTTTAGCTCAAAATACCCCACAAATAATTTTTAATAGCATGTTAAAAACTTTTTGAGGGTGAGCAAAAACGTGCCACTTTGTTGCGTTTCCCTTTATATGCAAATGAGCTTCTGCTCCTGGGTCCCTTTCTATAAGAGCTTCAAAAGCTCAAGTTAGCAGCTCCGATTACCTCACGCAGACACGCACTGAAAATGTCCGAAACTGTTCAGCCTTTTGTGTTCAAACCAGAGTCGGACAATGATGGAGAGACTCAAGAAGAAGAGACAACATGTAGAATGAGACAGGACGTTTCTGAAGGGTTAGTTGATGAATTTATGAGTTAACCATCTTCAAGTCATTGATTAGCATATTCTGTCATGATATCTATAAACTGCTCGTAAGATGAGAAGTCTTTTGTAAGATGAGCCAGAGAATATCTGCTGCATGAAGATATAACAGGGATAGTTTAGTTTAATTACGGTTATAATTTATGTTGCTTTTATGACATGCTATTGCATTTGTGTTTCGTACTGTATTGCAATAAATGTGAAAAGACGGATGCGACAGCTTGAGCAGACTCTCAAATGTGCTCGACTACAACAACTCCTCCTCTTCTCAACATGGCCTCTGTTGTGTGTTCCCGGGGGGTGGGGTTTATGTAAATTTAAGGGTTAGTGAGGTCACTAATCCGTGAATAAAAAGTGATTTCTGTAAAAGAAAATCTCTCCCTTTGCTTTGAACTTTGAGCGCTGTAACTTTGCAGATGTTGTTTATGCTCAAACAGTGACATCACACACACTAACTACAGTTAAAAAAAGTGAAATCATAATCAAGGACCTCTTTAAGGAGCTTATATACAAAAAGTCTCTTACTTCTGGGTCCCCAATGGCTGAATCAAAACCAGCAGACACCAAAACCAGCTCAGGATCAAACTGAAAGAGAAAAAAAACAAAAAACACTCAAGAGACAACAGAATGGTCCAATGGCCCAACAGCTAAGGGCCGTTCACACCAAGAACAATAACTATAAACAATGACAATAACTATATTAGCGCTCACACCAGCGGACAATATCGTTCTGTTTATTCTAAGAAGTTTTGTTGTCTGTCGCTTTAAATGCTCAAGCTCTTTGAAGCAGGATGGATTCTGATTGGCTATCAGTTCAACAGCTGGAAAAAAATAGTTCTGAAAGTGATTCCATCGATATCGTAGAACCACAGGAACCGGTGTAGGAATAGATGAGGTGACAAAAGCAAAGGGTACTCATCCCAAATATCCATTTGATTTCGTTCATAGAAGTTCATTCATAAATAAAAGCTATTCTTGTGCATAAAAAAAAAACTGGATTATTACAGTTAATTGGAAAATGAATGTTTGGAAATGTAAACTGATAACACTACAGTAAAAGATATAAATAGCTGGCTTAAACACATTTTTCGTGTGAAAATACCAGCGTGCCTAAGACTTTTGCACAGTACTGTACATCTTTATCACGATTGTCATGGTTATCATCCGTGGTGTGAACATTACTCTCACGCGATGGGTACCTCATATGCGACGGGTAAAAGAACATGGAAGAAGGCAGCAAGATAGTCACTGTTCGTCATGCCCACCTGCAAAAAAACAAGGCACAGAAACCATGTGCATCACAAATGGCAAAAAAAATGGTCTTTGGGATTTGACTGGCGTTGTGAAAGAACTGATTCAGTGGTGCGTTTTGAAGGCAGTTTTTTGTTTGCCTTGTTCCAGGGGAGGTTAATGTTGAAACCACATCCTTTGCCTTTCCCGACACTGGTGTAGTCCGACTCTGGGAGGTTGGGCCAGAAGGTCTGATGCTCATAACGATGCCAGGAAAAATAAAGCACACTATGATAGAAGAAAATTATTTACGGGAATTTAAACGATTTAAGGAAGGCATCACTACTACAAATGCTCATGCTTAGATTGTGCAATGGGCATAACGATTCTTCAGATTGTGCAGGTTGTTGTGTTATTTTAGTCTGGTAAATGATAAAACCAGATGCGGAAAATACACATAAAAAATAAAAAGATCATTGTAAAAATCTAGTTAGTAAATGATATTGTCCATCAGAAGGGAGATGGACTCACCTTGGGTCCTCCTCAAAGCAGTACTGGACACCTTGTCCATGATGGACGTCCCAGTCCACAATCAAAACCCTGGATAGAAAGCACAAGCTCAAACAAAAAA
Source organism: Paracanthobrama guichenoti (assembly GCA_018749465.1). Classification (NCBI taxonomy): domain Eukaryota; kingdom Metazoa; phylum Chordata; class Actinopteri; order Cypriniformes; family Gobionidae; genus Paracanthobrama; species Paracanthobrama guichenoti. The sequence continues at coordinate 3,309,082 of CM031967.1, forward strand.
ATACTCAAATCCTCCATCTGCAATGGCAGCAGTTTAGTTCTCCTTCAGCGAGTATCACAGGTGGAACTGACTGTTCGTAGAATGACCTGTTCAGGTTGTAGCTGTTTTTAGCGTGAAGAGCGGCGATGGCCACGTTATTAAACACACAGAAGCCGTTTGCAGCAGAGCGCTGACTGTGGTGTCCTGGAGGCCTGAGGGGAACGAACAAGAAAAGAGCGAAGGAGTTACTAAAAACTAGAGCTCAACAAGTTATGACCAATACAAATTATTTGCAGAGCATGCAGAAGTGATTAGTTATTGTTTTTAATTACTGTTATTTTTTACATAATAAAATCATCAGTTCATTAGACAACAAGCATTTTATACAAATATTATTTAAAAAAATGTATATTAATTTTATAAAAGCGTATTATTGAATATTATTATTAATGCTATTAATAATAATAAACAATTAAAATGTATTACTGAATTAAAAACAGTACATTTATGAATTACATCTTTACATTTTAATAAATATTACAAATATTTAATATAATTAAACACTGCTAATAATAATAATAATAATAATAATAATGTATTGAATTAAAAACATTAATTATACATCAATATTGTTAATAACACTAATATAATAATAATAATAATTTAGAATGAAATGTATTAAATAATTGTTTTATTAAATATGCTAAAATTTAAAATGAACAATTAAATATTGTTATTATTGTTAATAATAATAAATGTATTATTAAACATTGTTACATTTATTATTAATTAAAATGTTATTTACATTTTATTAAATAATTACTAATATTTAATATTAACATCATCATAATAATGTATTGAGTTAAAAACATTAAGTGATACATTATTAATATCGTTATTAATAATAATAATAAATTAAAGTAAAACACTGAATTATACATTATTAATATTCTTAATAATACTAATTATGTTACATTTATTGTTAAATTAAAATGTGCATTTGCATTTTATTAAATAATTACTAATATTTAATATTAACATCATCAAATATTGTTAATAATAACAATTATTGTATTTAATACCATTCAATTTAAGTACTATATTTATCCATTAACACATTTAAATCCATTCATTATCAATTTTGTTAATACCAATAACAATTATTTTTATATTATTAATGTTTAATATGAACACTAAAATTAATAAATTATTAAATTAAAAACATTACATTTATACATTATTGATATTGTTAATAATACTAAAAACAAAAACAACAATCATAATTAAATGTAAAACAAAATAAAAAATACTATTAAATATTACTAATACTTACTATTAATAATTAAATATGATAATTCATTATATTATTAAATAAATAAAAACATATTTAAATGTTATTAATACTGTTAATAATAATACAAATGTTTTATTTTAGTTTCAGTCAAACAGGGAGTCCTGCCTCAAACTCACAGCACTATGTCGAGCCGCTCAAAGAGACTGCAGTTCTGTTTAGTGTCTAGTGGTGCAGATAAGATCTCACACGCTTGACCTTTAGCAGGGACGTAGGTCAACTTGGTGAACATCTTGGAAACACCCTGGCCATTTATGTCCGATCACGAAAGCGGCAGCCGTGGTTGTGTGCTCACCTGACCAGCGCCATGCCGTTCCTAACCTCTCTCTTCATGACGCTGTCCACCAGCTGCAGCGTCGCTCCCACCGCCAACTTAGCACAGTGATAGATGTTCTGCAGTCACACGAGAGGCCGCGTTGGAAAGCGTTTGCAGTCATCTGAACCCAACAAGCACGAACGATCTGATCTGGACGTACCTGGTGGAAATAGACGTCGTTGTACTTCTTGGAAAATGCCTTCAGCTCTTCCACGCTCATTTTCGGAGTCTGCTTAACGGCCTCCAGATATTCCTCACTACATTAAACACATAAGATTTCAAAACAAAACTTCATTGTATAGGCATAGAAACGGGTCTGGTTTAAAGTCATGTGCCACCGACCTGTGTGCGAGTAAAATCTCCCGCTCGGTGGCCTGGCGGACCGCCACCCGTGTGCATCTCTGTGCCACGCCGTGCATCTTGAGCGCTTCATACGACACGGCCAAGCGCTCGGGCACCTCAATCTCACAGACTGGACTGGACAGAGCAATGGCAAATAGTTCAATCTTGGCAACTCTTTGAATAGTTTTAGCATGCTATTGAATATGGCAACGTTAATGTATTTGGTCTTGGCAGACTAGATATGCTACGCTGCTGCTGTATGGACTCGCTGCATAAACAGACATACATAAATCCTGTAGTATATTTAGACAAGTGGAGCTGGGGAGGTGGAGGGGTTCAGAGGAACTCACTGCAGGACTAGCCTACAGCAAACACTGAACCAGACTATTTAAATGTTGAGCAAGCAATCTCATTGGCTGCAGGATCAGCAGAGCCAATCACCTTGTGCCAAGCGCTAATGATGTGATTGCTTGCAGATGGCATTTAAAGGAGCAATCAGCCTGAGCCCTCTAGAGTTTCATGACTGAACTACACTCACCTAAAGGATTATTAGGAACACCATACTAATACTGTGTTTGCCCCCCTTTCGCCTTCAGAACTGCCTTAATTCTACGTGGCATTGATTCAACACGGTGCTGAAAGCATTCTTTAGAAATGTTGGCCCATATTGATAGGATAGCATCTTGCAGGTGATGGAGATTTGTGGGATGCACATCCAGGGCCCGAAACTCCTGTTACACCACATCCCAAAGATGCTCTATTGGGTTGAGATCTGGTGACTGTGGGGGCCATTTTAGTGAACTCATTGTCATGTTCAAGAAACCAATTTGAAATGATTCGAGCTTTGTGACATGGTGCATTATCCTGCTGGAAGTAGCCATCAGAGAATGGGTACATGGTGGTCATAAAGGGATGGACATGGTCAGAAACAATGCTCAGGTAGGCCGTGGCATTTAAACGATGCCCAATTGGCACTAAGGGCCTAAAGTGTGCCAAGAAAACATCCCCCACACCATTACACCACCACCACCAGCCTGCACAGTGGTAACAAGGCATGACGGATCCATGTTCTCATTCTGTTTACGCCAAATTCTGACTCTACCATCTGAATGTCTCAACAGAAATCGAGACTCATCAGACCAGGCAACATTTTTCCAGTCTTCAACTGTCCAATTTTGGTGAGCTCGTGCAAATTGTAGCCTCTTTTTCCTATTTGTAGTGGAGATGAGTGGTACCCGGTGGGGTCATCTGCTGTTGTAGCCCATCCGCCTCAAGGTTGTGCGTGTTGTGGCTTCACAAATGCTTTGCTGCATACCTCGGTTGTAACGAGTGGTTATTTCAGTCAAAGTTGCTCTTCTATCAGCTTGAATCAGTTGTCCCATTCTCCTCTGACCTCTAGCATCAACAAGGCATTTTTGCCCACAGGACTGCCACATACTGGATGTTTTTCCCTTTTCACACCATTCTTTGTAAACCCTAGAAATGGTTGTGTGTGAAAATCCCAGTAACTGAGCAGATTGTGAAATACTCAGACCGGCCCGTCTGGCACCAACAACCATGCCACGCTCAAAATTGCTTAAATCCCCTTTCTTTCCCATTCTGACATTCAGTTTGGAGTTCAGGAGATTGCCTTGACCAGGACCACACCCCTAAATGCATTGAAACAACTGCCATGTGATTGGTTGATTAGATAATTGCATTAATGAGAAATTGAACAGGTGTTCCTAATGTGTATATATATATATGCAAAAACTGGCCATGAGAAGAACCGACAAGAATTAAATCTGCCAAGCACGCAGTTAATTTGAATACATTCAAAACAGCCAAATATTGACAGATTAAATGGCCTATCACTATCAACAATGTAATTATTATTCGCAGCAATAAACAATTTTGTGATATCAACTTTAATTTTTAAACGTATTGTATTTCAGCTAGTTGCCAAGGCAACATTTCCCATTTTCATTTAGTTTAGCTTGATGTACTAAAAAATATTTCAGGTTTTTTAGTTAATAAAACTATATCGAATTAAAAAAACAAAACTTATTAAAATGACAAAAACACAAACAAATGACTCAAACTTAAGCTGAAAATAAAATGAAAAGTATAAACTAATTCAAAATATTAATAGAAATCTATAAAACAACAATAGAAAATGCCTATTCTTGATATCAACAACTAAATTACACCTAGAACAAAATGTAAACTTGTCATTTGGTTTTAATTAATGTCGATTTCGCACATTTAACATTTTTCAGAAATCTTTTTTTTTAACTGTTCATTAATTCATTAAAATTATGAAACTCCAGAACACTGAATACAGATCAAGTAGTACTTTGGTATCATCATACAGAATGATTATATTAATCATGTGACCATGGCATTTGCATATAACTGTGAGGTGCTTCATTGAACGCTGTGGTACGATTACTATCATAATGCCATGTCTAAAATTAATAATATAACACGATGTGACACGATGACTTACTCTGTCCAGAGGAGTTTATAACGAGTCATTTCCTCATCAAAGATCAGTGCGCTTCCTGACGCCATTTAAACACTCTGCTCTGGACGATGCCAATAAAAATAACTGATTAATAACTGTATATCCTCAGTGTGTTTATAATTTCCACTCAGTCATGAGGAAGCATGCGTTCAAAGTCCCTGAAGTCCTTTTTCTTCTCTCGAGGAACACGGCGCGGCTGTTGCATTACCGCCCCTACCGGATGATCAATGGAATAATAATCTGAGAAACAGGTTAAAAGTGGTAGAGACAAACTGTTCTTTATGCTATCAAAATGAATCTACATGTGCATAGTTGTGTGTATCTTACTGACCATTTGCTTAGATTTTTTTTCTGTGTTGTTTAAGAATGCACTGTTTGTAACTTAAAGGTGCTGTGTGTAAGTTATATAATATGCAAAAAACTATTCTATGTAGGAAACATGCTAAATTCACCTGCTCGTTTCTCAAACAATGCTACAGCCAGTTATTCTACTTTGAAGTGTGCGTTCCGTGTCTGTTTTTGTTTTGGTCTGTGCGATGACGCACACCGCCCGTTTACCCAATAGTATTTCGACACCCCAGGTTGTCAGTTGGCGGAAAACACAGCGTATTGTTGCCATGGAAGCCAGCAAACAAACTGGGTCAGAGATCGCAGATTCTACTCGACCTAAAAAGCCTCGGCATCCATCTGAACATCTCTACGAACGGAAGCATATTAAAACACGGAGAAAGCAACTCATCAACTTACAGTGCGGCTTTTAATGTCAGTTGTGCTCGCTCCTGTTGCGTGTCATCAAGCTGGCAACCCGCGTAAGCGGGTCTGAGGAGGGGCCGGGGGAACCAACGCTATCCAATATTTTGAATTTGGACTGCAGTACCCATTTCAATCCTACATACCGCACCTTTAAAGCCACAATATGTAATTTTTCACAGGTGGAGGTTGCTAATTCTAAACAAAGGCTTAGCTTGATTCTTCCGCTCATGCGTATGTGTGGTAACGCAGCGCTGTTTTATCATATTACGCACATTCGAGTGTGTTATGTTATAATGCTACTCTGCGCGTTCACTTGTTCACACTGATAGATGGATGTTAGGCATGGTAAACCAAGAACACCAGATTTAAACAATAAGACTGTGTTGAGCTGGAGAACGATGATTCGTTTCTGTCCATGAATGATCCAAACAGGAGCTGGCCTGTCTAATAAAACACATCATACATTAAAGCGTCTTTGGCGTTGCCATGGTTTCAACGCGCGGGTATGACGTCATTGATAGGCGGTCCGTGTCCTGGTTAAAATGTCTCATCTCCCTGGATTTAAACATTCTCGGAAACATTTGGGATAATGCAAGTACACAAGCCAGCAACACATATAACACTGCTCTAGTGGCTTTTGGATATTTTAATCTAAAAATCTTACATATTGTGCCTTTTCAAAAACAATTCGTACTTTAATGTCAGTATTTTAAGGTTTTTATATTTGCCAAATTTGGGTGTTTCTGCAACTCTGGCCACTTTTAGAAAATAAAATCTTAAAATGTACACTTTTAATAGTTACATTTGTTTTTTAAACAGCACCAGACAAAGTAAATAAATGCATCAATTAAAAAAATAAAACATTTAATTTGTATTTTTCTTTTCTGAAAGCCATTAATAAACTCAGACACAATGTCACAACTTCCAACGCATCTCAAATGATGTGAATTTGAACGGTAGCAAAAATATGAAGGCAAAGTAAAACAGGTTTCCAAAGCACATTATTTAATTAACACTCATGAGACGGTCACATGGTACCAGTCATTTATAATCATGGCTACACACTGGTTAGGATGGACCTGAATGGCAAGACACAATGCAAGATGATTGTGAAAAATACCTATAATTTTTTATATATAATATATATATATATATATATATATATATATATATATATATATATATATATAGTGAAAACTTTGATTCAGTGGACAAAGTAGAGGTAAGTACAAATGTATAGTATTAGAAAGAACAATGATTAATAACTGGATGTTTGTTTAAAACAAAGATGATTACAAATGCAATAAGTGCCATCTCCATTATGGACCATTTTGGTTTCAAGCTATAAATCTTATTATAGACATTTAAAGCTATTACACTGATGAATCTATGCTGTCAACTTGTTAGCTGTCTTAGTGTTAGTAGTGTAGTCAAGACCACTGTGTGTTGAGACCAAGCACTTCTTAAATGCATAAAGATCCAGATTACCGCCTGAGAAATGACTTCTTTTTAAATCAATAACTATAACTAGAATAAGACACTATATAGAGCCGTTACCAGTCAAATGAAATCAGTAACAACTAAATTCATCTTCGCGCTGCAGAGGTGATATAGAAGATGCATCTGAATTGGTAAATTACAAATGCATAAATAATGTTGAGGGTAATGTTTAAAAAAATTTAATGTTTGCAGTCCTGCTTTGTGAAATCAAATTTGTGATAAATTTGCTCTTGTTATAATATCAAAATCCAGATCTCATACAAGTACTTTTTTTCAACAATATCTTGAGCATTTGTAGTAATTATGGTGACATTTTTGACACAATGCCTCATTCATTTCTGAAGTGGCACAATATATAAATCAAATTAGAAATAAGTTATTGATTGCATCTGAAGCAGGAAGTTTTACATCCAGTCACATTAATAATAAATAAATGTCATTAAATAAATCAGACAAAGCACCGGCAGTTTAGTAAAGATCCCAGCAGTTGTGGACTTGACCGGCCTTGAAACAAAATCCCGAGTCCTCCAAGCCTCTAAGAGACAGAGGCAAGACCAAGACCTTCAAAACATAGTGTTGTAGTACTCGAGACCGGCCTTGAGTCTAAGTGTTAGTTGTAAACTTGTTAATAGTGTTTGTATTATGGCACAGGAAGTTGAAACACTGATGTCTTCAGATTCCCAGAGTCTCTTCGGTCACCTCACATCCGAGCAGGACATTACCCACACACACACACTGAGACAGATCGCCCACTGAAACACAACACACACACACACACACACAAAGAACTTTGTGTCAAAGAACTGACGATGTTTGCTCAAACGTCTCTTGATGAATGTGGTCTGGAGTGGAGATCTCACCTTTCTGAGAGCTGATCCATGATGCTGCCTTCATGGCCACAAACTGCCACTCGACCTGCTGGTCTATTTCACAGCCGTATAACCAGATCAGAGCCAGGAGAGTGGCCCATACTGACCCTTCCACCTGTGGACAAACCATCATCCACTGCATTTGTTACTGGACACAATCATCGCTACATGTGTTATCATCACGTCTCTCACCTGTGCTGGTTTCTGATTGGTCAGCTCATCCTCTGTCTTCCCAAACACATCAGCCAGTGTGGCGTCCAGCTCCCAGCAGCCTGACGCCTTTTGGAGCGAAACCAGCTGGAGTAACGGGTCCTTCTGGAGATCAGGAGCAGCTGAACAGATCAATTTAGGAGCAGGACCGGGAGCAGCTGAACAGACAAAATTAAGTTACATCATTTCTGATCATTGAAAGCAAAATGCATTATACAACAGAGCATGGAATACTGTATCCCACAATGCAATGTGTCTGACTTTCAATTTTTCAGTATGACAAATGAACCGCAGGTCATTTAATCATACTGCTGAATATACAATTAAATGCAGCTGTCTGAATTATTTATCATGGAGTAATGCCTCTCATTTATTTGATTTTTTTTCAAAAGAATAGCAGGTTTGATGTT